>CM021108.1:65765322-66365322 GCA_007115665.2 Sequoiadendron giganteum | reverse complement strand
TTCCAAATATTAGAGGAAGCCATTCTTGAAGCAGGGGTGGAAAATGTGGTTCAAGTGGTAACTAATAGTGCAGCAAATTGTGTGGGCGCTGGGAAACTGATTACAGAGAAGTACCCAAAAATATATTGGAGCCCATGTGCAGCTCATTGTCTTGATTTGTTGCTTCATGACTTGGCTAAATTCCTATGGGTACATGAAGTTATTCATAGAGGGAGAGCAATTGCAAATTTCATACGAAATCATCGTCTCACATTAAGTCTTTATAGACAGCATGCATCCAGGGAGTTGTTGAGGCCTTGTGAAACAAGATTTGCATCATTCTATATCACTTTGAAAAGAGTGGTTGAAGAAAAAGCAGCCTTGAGGGCTGTTATTTGTTCCAATCAGTGGGAAAATTATGTGCTTTCAAAAGGTCCTAAAGGGAAGAACATAGAGCAAATAATTCTAAACAGCAATTTTTGGGAAAGTGCAGCAAAAGTTTTGCTTGTATGTGAACCAATTGTTGATGTGCTTCATATGGTTGATGGTGACACTCCTTGCCTCGGCATGCTTTATGAAAGCATGGACCATTGTAAGGAATCTATTGAAAAAGCACTAAATAATGTAGAAGCAGAATATATGGAAATATGGGAGACAATTGATCGTAGAAGGAAAATGATGCATACACCTTTACATGCAGCAGCTTGTTTTTTGGAGCCTAAGTTGTTTTCTATTAATAGAAAAGGTGATTCTGAAATTATGGGAGGGCTTTTTGAAGCCATTCATAAGTATGCATCAAATGCAACAATTTCAGCACTAATCAGAGATCAATGTTGGGAATACAAGAAAGGAGAAGGGATGATTGGAATGGCAACAGCCAAATATGACTTGGCACGTATACCTGGATATAGATGGTGGTTGGACTATGGAGGACAAACTCCTGAGCTACAAAAGTTTGTTGTTCGAATTTTGAGTCAAGGAGCAAGTTCATTAGCTTGTGAGAGGAACTGGAATTGCTTTGACCACATCCATTCCAAGAAAAGGAATAAATTGTTGTCTGGAAAGTTGGGAGATCTTGTCTATGTTCGCAGCAATTTAAAATTGTTCATGAACAAATCAGCAAAGAACTCTTCCTCACAACAAAATCTTGACGACATAGCAGTGCCAGTTGTAAATGAGCCTGACTTTACAGATGATGAATTGAGTAATGATACAGATGATGATGATTTGGCATCTCAGCCAAGTGCTCTTGATGACTTGGAGCTTTTTTGAAGTTCTAAAGTCTTGACTGTTATTGTACCTTTTTGAGAAAAGAACATATTCGCAAACATGATTTCACATGTTTCTTATGGTTTATATTTTATAAAAGTGTCATCTTTTTGTAATGATTTCAAATCTATTTATAAATGTTAAACTATTTTAACAATTTTATAGATATATTACTTATATTTATTAAAAAATAAATAAAAATTACATAAGGCGAATTTGATTTGAATTTTTTCCTTGCCGAATTTCATCCGAATTTCAATGTTGCCGAATTCGAATTCAAATTCAAATGTTGTGACTTAGGTATCAATGATCAATGAATATGTTAGTTTTTCATGATCAGATAATTCATACTGAAAGCAATCAGAAAATGCAGCACATACGATAATTAACACAGCAAGATACCCTGGGAAAACCCTCCAACTTGAGGGAGAAAAACCCAGCCAATATATCTCTTATATATTGATAAAGAGAGAGCAGAAATCTGCTAATAACTCAGGCACAGCACAATGCTAATTTGATACAATAGATAATAGCACCTCTCTTAGATGCAAGATACAAATGAATATGTTTCTCCTTGAGCTCGGCCTGCTGCTACAGAATGAAGACCTGCTGCTATAGAGATTATGATCTGCTACTACAGAAATAATGATTTGCTGCTCCAAATTGAAGGTCTGCTGCTCAAGTGCGAACTCCTCTAGGAATGCGAATTATGCTGAATGAACTTGATGATCAAATGAATGAATAATAACTTGTATATATACACAACTATGCACCTCTTCAAGAAGGAAGTTGGCTCCCTTTAGAAAGGATGTATTTCTTCATAATGAAGGTCAGCCCCCTTTAGAAAATCGTGCCTCTTAATAAAATGACGACTTTCACAAAGTTGGCTATATAAATAATTAAATATTATATATTATTAATCATATAAATAAGGCATCATAATTGAGGCGCCTCCTCAATATTAAATAGATCGATTTAAGATAAATTAAAATAGCCAAGGGCTATATTTGAATTTATCTTCACAATACGTGGCTGGAAGTGATTCGTCCAGACGCTGAACATCAACAAAATATGAATTGGAATATATCTTAGTAAGTTAGCAAAGCCACACTTACCTCATAACATGATGCAACAGGAAACAATAAGGAACCTGAAATCTCATTCACACCATGTAAGCTATAGAGAAAATTAATCAATTTGAAATCATTCAAGACAAAATTTGTAAGTAAACTCATTTTTTTATTGAATTTTGTGCATAAGTTTTTGTGAAGGCAGTGGTGATCGAAAGTGGCAATTGAAATTACATCATCTTTAAAAAATCTATTTTTAGTTATGTTTTGATGGATTTCCATACCCTCTTTCAAAGCTAATGTTTGAGCACAAGCAAACAACATGTTGCTTAAAAGTTTCTAAGACTTTTTCGACAAACTATTTTAAACATATATTGTAACCATGGTATTCCACGAGACCAAATTTCTTTGTGATATTTTGTCAAAGAGCTCATATTCCATGTCTATTCTTTTTCAATTTTTTAGCGCACAAGCCGTGTTAGTATTAAAAAATATATATATCAATGAAAATTTAAGCATTCAATGGATGGTGATGCAAATTTTGAGCTAGATATGTTCATCCACTTGTATGCATACTTAAAGTGCATTTTACGCTTCAAGAAACACAACCATTTGACTCAAAAGCAAATGAATGATTTGGTGTTTTGATCAACAGAACCTCTACCTTCAGCTCAAGAAAATTTAAGGTTAGAAAAACTTGATATTCTTTTTTCTTATGGAATTTCCAACTCTAATTTATAATATTTATCCAATATATGTCACGAACTTATGCATTTAACTTGATTATACAAGAGGGTGTTGAGGACAATCATGTAATTGACCTTGATGAGATCAATCCAAATTCAAAATGAATTGCAAATGATGAGAAGTCACTTTTGTAAAATCTGCCCCACAATCGCTACAATTTCCATTTTTTTTAATTCAATTCACAACTATCAACTTAATCGACCAAGCATCTTCGATCTAAATTAGAATTGTTGATTTCAAAACTTCTCCATTCACAATGGTGGCGACAACTCAACTTCACCACTTATCTACTTACACTCAAAAGTGTTAAGCTCCTAATATCAAGGTTATATCTAAACCCCGACCTAAACCTCAAGGATTCATTTGTGATGACCCTACCTATGTATCCCCTTGTGGGAATCAAAGGCTTTGTAGTTTGTACACCACTATTAGAGGGAGTTCATTCTCTACCCTTGTATGAGATCACTAATCTCACTTTTAAATCATGACTATTAATTAAGTGTAAGCTATTAACTTAGTCCAATTATAATAGAATGATAACAAATTGCCATCAAGTGTTGATTCCATACCAACCATTACTGTACAAACACACAAATTCACATAGGGATCATATCATTTCATAATCCCAAGATCATGCATAGTGACTATCTCGAGCAAACATCACATATACACAAAGTGACTAGCTCATACACATCACAAGTACAACGGTGACTGACTCATACACACATCACAAGTACAATAGTGCTTAGCTCATATGTACATCACAAGTACGCTAGTGACTAGCTCATACACACATCACAAGTACAATGGTGACTAGCTAATATGTACATCACAAGTACAACAAGGACTAGCTCAAGCATACATCACATATCCAATGTGAACGATCCACACAATACATCACATGTTCACATAAAGAGCAATTGGTAAAAGAGAAATGAATGCAGCCTACGGCATGCATCATCCCACTACCCGATTCACAATCACATAAGCCCATAAGTAGATCTCACTTGGAAAAGGAATGTCAATGCATCTCATACATTGTGGGTCCCATCCTTTTCCCAATCCACCACTGTCTGTGACAACAATCAAGCAGCCCATGCTACTTGATGTCATCACCGGCACGAGCATCAGTAACAATGTGCACAAAACCTGAGGCCATTTACATGAGTACACAATCAATGACCTACATATTAACAATGAGAGATTGACACATACACAATGAACGACAACCACCTACCCTTTTAGTGCATCCCAAATAGAAAAGGAATGTCGATGCATTGCACACTACACCATGGGTCCATCATTTTCCCTGGTCTTTTGCACCAATGGGCAATTGGGAAGAGGACTCGGTGTGTCCCATACTACACCGAGGGTCTGTCCTCAATCCCAACAGGGTCAAGTATACCATCAAAATTTTGGAAAGAGGATTTCGTGTATCCCATACTACATCAAGGGTCCACCCTCCATCCCAAGGGTCTTATAGGCACAAGTGATAATTCCACAAGTAGTGAACCTACCTAGCTTAGTGGATTCCAACTTCAATCGCCTATTGGCCACTAGGAACAAGTATGTCCACCCGGGAAGAAGTAGCTTCCAACATATACCACCTTATGACCTTAGTGATATTGTCAGCTATCTTCTTCACAATCCAGGTAACATTTGGCATCGATCACCCCCATGCTACAGGTGACTACCTACTAAACCTCTGGTTATCGTTACCCACACAGTAGAGTAACTACCCATGCAACTGTTCCCATATCATAACCAAGGTAGCCCATTCAGCTTACTATTCAAAAGCATGTTATGTATTCAATACAAGTTATCAAGTTTCTTTAACTCATTCATAACCATCTAATACTCATTTCAACCTCAAACTAAAGCCTACTTAAGAGGGAAGGTCAAACAAGTTAGGAACAACCCCAAACCTTGGAGTTATCCCCCCCAAACCCTCCCCCTATGAACTTGAGGTCACTAGGGCATCCTTCGCCAAGGACTACCTACGTAGCTACTTCAAAATGGGATCAAAGTCACACGTAGTTCTCACAAGGTCTCTCTCAAAGGGCATACACATGGTTTCCCAATTTAGTAAACATATACCACGACACTTCCATCCAAGTATGTCAAGATCTCAAATTAAACCTCACCACAATTATTATTCCTAATTCAATATGAGCATCCAAAAACCCCTTACAATTACCTATCAAGGATATCGTACCACATTTGGTACCCGAATGATAATACCACATAATTTTTAACATATGGTTCTATTAAGATTAGAATGTGATAACATACAACATGATTTGGTAATTTTAGATATTACAAGTGTATTGGTTCTTGATATCTTTGATCACTATACTATACTAATGAGAAACCCCTTAAACAATCATGTATGAGGATAACCCAATAGAATAAATATCACAATTAGGATAAATTTACTAACAATTAAGGGTAGCAATACTCAGGATTTATTCACAATGTGACAATCATGTGAAGCCCCAATATGGCTCCAAATGGCATTCTGCTAATATGATCAAGCATCATGATCCTATTAATTTATGACACACTAACATCCGTTAGAACATGTCATGCCTTAATAAGGCCATACAAAAATTATTTGAACTGCAAAAGACATAACACAATAATCATTAAACTTTCTTAAGCATGATTGATACCTGAGTCATCCTTGTAATGTCCCCTTTTTCAAATAGGATTTAATAATAAATAATAACAAAATTAAAATATTAAAAAAAATATAATATAATTAAAATTTAATTAAGTTTAATGAATGGTCAAAAGGCATGAAATGAAGAGTTGTGACTCCCTCAAACATGAGATATAAATTGAAGAGAGTTCATTTGAAAAAGGGAAAGGAAAAATGGGGGAGCATATGAATGAAGGAGGGATTAATGAAAGATGAAAGGAATGGGAAGAAAGTAAGGGACTCTTTCAGAGGGTAGAAATTATGAAAGGTTGTGACTCTTGCAAAGGGCAGACATGATGAAGACATGTGACTTCTCCCTTACATTGGAAGATGTAAGGGAGAAGGTTACATTTGAGGAGGACATGCAAGAGATATCAATTTGGAAAAATAATTTATTATTATCAAAAAGGTAGCAATGAAGGGTAGTGACTCAACTCTTATGAAAAGTGGTGACTCTTTCACCAAAAACATATAAAAGAGAAATCATTCCTCATCAATCATCACTTACCAATGCATCAAATCAGCACTCATTGAATCATCACTCATGAATCCATCAAATCGATCATCAATTATCAAATCAAGCAAACAATCAATCAGCAAACCATCATCATAAATTATCAATTCATTCAATCAATCAAGCAAACATACAAACATCCATCATTCAAACATCAACTATTCAAGCATCAACCATTCTAGCCTCGAATCATTCAAATATCAATCATTAAGACAACAATCAAACAATCATTCAAATATCAATCACTAAAACATCAATCATCCAAAACATCAATAAACAATTGAAATAATTCAAAAATCAAATTGAAGAATAATTTTAGAATATAAATTAAGAACAAAATATATATATAGACATCAATCATCCAAGACATCATATATATATATTGTAAAAATTAAGTTATTGCAACCATGTTTGGAATCAATGTGAAACATGTGATAGAGAGATGCAGCAATACTGGTTCCCTCATCAAGAACGCCAACCCCAAGATGGATGTGCCAATACCTAAGGAGAAGGGGCCAAATGACGAGAAGGCTCATTTCGTGCCCTTGGGCTTGGTTGAGAAGGACAATCTCCCAGCATCCTATCAAGCTTTTCCATCGAATGCCTAATATGGTTGGCTATTGGAAATAAGCTATGAAATAGATACAAATGAATTTAGGATATTTTGATTTCAATAGAGATTATTTGTATATGATCACAGATCCTTGATATCATAGTTGGACTACTCGCAAGTTTTTTTTTTGAAACAAGTTTTAATGGAAAGTACTCGCCAAAATAACTCGTCGTTTTTTTGGCGAGTTTTTCAGAAAAACTCAGAGAGTTTTTTAAACAAACTCGACTCGACCTCTCAGCAAAGAGAAACCTGCAACTGGAATAAAGGCAATTTTGATTCATTTTTTGCAGTTTTTGTGGTTTTGAAGGTCTTAAATTGGGGTTTGTCAGCATTATTTTGTCACTCAAAAAATCATGAAAATGAGGTGCGCCATGGAGTTTTGTATGGTTTCGGAAGCCTTAAATTGGTGTTAGCGGCAAGGGCAAAGCCCCTCAACCCCGCTCTGTACTGCGACAAGGAGCGTGCCAGGGGCGCCGCCCCTCGACCCCGCGAGGGGCACTGCCCCCAGACCCCCACGAGGGGCGCTGCCCCTCAACCCCGATGGGGGCGTTGCCCCCAGACCCCCAAGAAGGGCGTTGCCCCGCGACCCCACTAGGGGTGTTGCCCCCAAACCCCCACGAGGGGCGTTGCCCCTTCACCCCACTAGGGGCAATGCCCCTAGACCCCCACAAGGGGCACTGCCTCTTGACCCCGTTGGGGGCATTGCCCTCAAACTCCCATTGAATTCATTTGATTTTCTAAGTATTCTCCAAGTCCAAGTTTCCAAGTTTGCCTACAAGTCTTCATCTATAATATCGTCTAGTTCTACCTCTCCCCTAATTTTCACTAGACATGGGAAAGAGGAAGATGTAAATTTGTAAAATATATTAATGTAGTATTTACTTTCATTTTTACAAAAAAAAATTGTTATTTTCATTTTGTTTCAAAATATCAACATCAGCGCAATCCACATGAGGATGCCATTTTGTACCCAATTTGCTTTTAAATCAATCAAATACAACTAGACTCAGCTTGTTTCTTTTATGTACTCATTTATTGACTCACAGGATGCATCTTATCATTGAATTTTGCAAAAAAAATGCGCTTTTAGTGAAATTTAAGCAATTTTTTAAGTTGTCGAGTTTTTGCCGAACAGAGCTTTTCGAGCTTGCCGAGTACTTGCAATTGGCGAGTTTTGCAACTATGCTTGATATTAATGCTTTGATGTTAATTAATTAATATTTTCTCTAAATTGTATTGCAATTATGTGATTTTATAGAATTCTATTTGTAAATAAATTGCATTTGTTGGAATTGTTATTTTTTGGGCAAAATCAGGTATATCCCCAAAGGGAGGCATTACAATCCTTATGATAGTGGGAATAGTGTATTTGTCGAATCATCCTCATCTCAAGATCCAACCCAATGATTTTAGTAATAATAATATTCTAACCCTTCTTATTTCATTTACCCTAGGGTGCAACTTTGTATTCTTGTACTTGTCAATTCATGGTCTAAATAATGTTCACACTTGCTATTAAAGTAATGTTTTAAATTATAATGGTCAATTACCTTTTAGGATAGACTTTAGGAATCTTTTTTAATAAAGTCATGTTGACTTTAGATATTTTTCCAATGAGTTGTCATCCTTATCCTTTGTGGATAAGATTTACTTTTTCGTTTTATGAGTTGTCATCCTTATCCTTTGTGGATAAGATATTTGCCATCATAATCCTCTATGGACAAGATATTTGTAATCCTATATAAGGATGCTTTTGCTCCTTGTTCCTTAATAGATTTTTATGCAAACTCGGTTAACTTTCTTTGTGTTGTTTTAGTAATATGGTATCAGAGCTCAAGTTTTGTAAATTCTCTAGAATTGGTGAGCGTGTGATATCTACGGACTGTGGCAGTGACGAATTGCACGCAAGAGACACATAAGAACATTCCAAAGGAAGTACGGATTCGAACAAAGGTTTTTGGCAAAAAAAATCAATAAATTTGTGGGTCTATTTTTTGTAATATGGTGTCACCCCAATATTCTACTTTTGTTGAGGAAAGAGCTACTGCTTGTTGCTTCTTACTGGTCCATGTGATTGCACCCGTACTAAGACTAAAAACATATCCAAAAGTGGATTTCCTGTCATCAACATATCCATGAAAGCAAAGAAGACTTGACCTAATCTACTGGTCATTTGGCCATGAAAGCAAAGAAGACTGACTCCTACTCAAAATGCTCTGCGACATGAGCCTTTTGTGGAGACCCTCCCTAGTTGGATTTTTCATGAGCCAACCACTTTCTACAGTGCTTCTTCATGTGACCAAGTTTACCACTATAGTGACACGTGATAAGTCTTCAAATTATTCGAAGTATCATTAGAATATCCTTGACCTTTCTTTTGAGGCCACTTGCCTTTGTCATTGTCCTTCGTTGTAAAGGCCTGTTCCACACTTGGTGAATCACTATTGCTACCAAACTGCTTCTTCCATTTGTCTTGTTGCAAGACTTTGTTACACCATCATCAAACTTTAGGTCAACATCGATAGATGTGATGTTGAGTGTTGCAATGAAATGCTCATATGATCGTGGCAAGCTTTCCAATGTTATAACCACCGTATCTTCTTCCATCTTGCAACCTATGGCTAACAATTGGTAGCAAATGTCTTTGATCTTGCAAAGACATTTTCTCGTCCATCATGATTGAGAACAGATCTCGTAGGTGGTGTCCAAATCTCAACAGAGGTTTTGCCTCATGGAACCTCTAAAAGCATTGCATCTATTACTGATAATTTGATGAGCATGACAGTTTCACGATTACGCTCATCAAACTTGTCCTAGTCTTTACCCGCAACTGTTGGACGAGTGTATGTATCGAGAATGATCTGATCAAGGCCCCTATACTCGAAGATTGTGAGCATCCTTTCAACATAGTGTTGGGCAAAGAAGCCATCCCTCCCGCAATCCGAAATCATGAAAAATGAAGAAACTTGCTTCTATTATAAAAACCATTGAAATTTTTGGGAAAAAATTTGCAAAACCCAAGCAGCAAAGTAAAAAACCCACAATTTTATTAAAAATCGACAAAAATTCTAAAAAAATCTGCAAAAATTTGAAAAAATTTGCAAAGAATTCAGAAAAAATCTGCAAAAATTTATGAAAAAAATCTGCAAAAATTAAAAAAAAAATCTACAAAAATTCTTACCAAGTCTTTGAGTCTTGACAAATTTGTAAAATTTCAAGATAAGCTTGGTGTAGTTAGTACAATGACCATTAAGAGAGGGTATTAAAATAATGTTTTATATTGTAATGTCAATTAGCTTTTAGGATAGACTTTAGGAACCATCTTTAATAAAGTCATGTTGACTTTAGATATTTTTCCTATGAGTTGTTATCCTTATCCTTTGTGGATAAGATATTTGTCATCCTTATCCTCTGTGAATAAGAGTTACCTTTTTGCTTTATGAGTTGTCAATCTTATCGTATGAGATGCCATCCTCATCCTTTGTGGATAAGATATTTGTATCCTTATCCAGGATAAGATATTTGTAATCCTATATAAGGATTTTTTGCTCCTATTTCTTAACAGATTTTTATGCAATCTTGGTTAACTTTCTATGTGTTCTTTTAGTAATATTTACCATATCTATACTAAATATTACCTTACTTGTCAAATCCACAATGATAATTTTTCTAGCTAATAAGAACATCTATCTCTCATGCTTATCGATTAGCATTCTTCAAGCCTGCTAGGATCTTATAGCAAAACAACACACCTTGTAATATCAAGCTAACAATACTTCCATTCATATACAAAGTTTACATGGATGCTCTACCACAATCAAACATAGGTACTTCAAATATTATTCAAGTTAGAAGATCATCCGTCATAAATTAAGTTATATAGACTATCAAAATTGATAGGTTATTGCTAAGAAGGTTTTTGGATTCGATTGTGTCAGACCTTTTTTGCATCAACGTTTCGGATCACACTACGTGATACATCATCAAGATGATAGCAGAGAGCTCAAGGAGAAAAAAATATCCAAAAACCTTGATGCAAAAAAGACCCGACACAATCGAATCCAAAAACCTTCTCAACAATATTCAATATGGATTGTAGAAACTTGATATCATTAATTGATAGGTTACTATAGTATAATAAATGATAAACATTAAATTCAGTTTGTACCATATTAACCCCCAGCCTCTTATTATCTTTTAATTCATTTGTTCAAGAAGAATGAATTTATCAACATAAGGTGATCATGAAAGGGTACAATTATCAATCAAGAGTGGAATTGTCAAATTCTTACATTTTATTATTGATGTATCAGCAACAATAAGTAATGACTATGACAGCCTTTATAAAATTTAAAATGTTGTTCATAAGACTAAAGAAAAACACCTAAAGTGACTACAAAATATGTACCCCATCGAGCAGCCAAGCATGATAACTACAAGCAGCTCTCAGCACCACCTTTATATTACTATATCATTTGTTCATAGAAATCCCACAAAAATCCTATTTGTTTTCAAGATAACCACATGGCTAGCTGAAATCTGACAGTACAAAAAGTATACTAAATAAATCCATTTTATGCATTTCCTGCAATCATTGCATTCCAAAAGACCACATTTCTTTCAGGTGCATTATCTTTGCTCATACAGAAAATTTCCAACTACCGTATCTGACACAAAATCCCCTTCCATTCTGCTTATAAACAAAATGCACATACACTATTTCAAAGTGCCCATTTTGGTGCAAGCAGGAAGAGTGCTAGTAAAACTCATGGAATCTGGTTTGCATCTGCTAGGGCGTGATAAAATTTGCAGAGGTTGTGAAATTTGTTTAATACCTACCATTTGCATTTTATTACATATCTAACTACCTTCTCAGCAATCTATTTAAAACTCGGTGCTGGAAATAGCATTCAACAACCCAGAAACTACTTGGAACTAGATAATTCTGCAAACTAAGTTTAACTTAGAAAAATTCTAAAACCCCCTTCCATTTTCACCCTTATTTTACCCTATAGAAGGCATGCAGGGAAGAAAGGACAATAAGTAAATACTAACAGAAAAATGTGTTTTAACAATTGGAAAATGCTTTTTTTTTAGTATGTATCTACCTGGGTTCACAGGTGGTTGGATGCTGCTCTTTTCTTCCTATGGACTTACACATCTTCCTTCCTTCACCTTCATTATGGTTTTTGCTTCCAGAGGCCTTTCCTCGTCGACCCTTTTCTCCCCACGTGTTTTTCTGTTTTTTTCTTCTCCCACACAATTTTTCCTTTCCTCTCCTCACGTCTGTCTGTCCTCTCTTTCCCAACGCCACTTGCTGCATTCTCTTCCTCTGCTGCTTGTGTTCTGAGGATTTTTCTGCCTTCAAACCTGCCCCGAAATCACCTCAACCCCAATCACCTCTCTTCACACCCTCCCTCTGCCTTTTTCTTCCCACGTGTTTGCCTTTCCTTGAAAGTTTTAAAACCCTTTTTAACAAATTTGTTTTCCTACCTTCTCCTCTTCCCCTCTTGCACACATGATAAATGCGGAGAGGGGATGCCATTTCTCGTTAATGGCTTGACAGAAAACCATCTCCATTCACAACACCCAAGCAATCTTGCCTATACCTGTGCCATAGCCTAGTCTCTCTGTCCCCTTTTTCTATTTCAAAAGTCATTTTAATTTGCTTTACTTTATTTTTATTCTATTCCTATTCCTTGACCGCAAGGGATGTGACAACTTTTTGATGATGAAGACCTACATACCTTTAAGGAGTCATATGATCAATGAGAGCTCAATCAAAATGGGAGGATGAACATTGCAGCGTCAACAACACAATCTATAGCCTCTAGATTCGTAGCAACACCTCATAGGCTTCCTCCCTATCTTGCTAGTTTGTGCTTGTAGGTTGACTACATATTTTGTATTTTGTAATTCCTAATAGATTTCTACTTCTAGTTTTAAACTTTGAAGTAGAACTATGTAGTAATGTACTATGTACTAGTATGTACTGTAATCAGCAACACAACCACCTCAATTAGTGAACAAAATCCATATTTCATGGTGCACATTCTCATTTTGTTCTATTTTTTAGTCTTTCTTGTCTTTATTTGGCATTAAACTTTTTAAAAAACAGTTTTTCTTC
Organism: Sequoiadendron giganteum; assembly: GCA_007115665.2. Taxonomy (NCBI): domain Eukaryota; kingdom Viridiplantae; phylum Streptophyta; class Pinopsida; order Cupressales; family Cupressaceae; genus Sequoiadendron; species Sequoiadendron giganteum. Next base: position 66,352,302 of record CM021108.1, on the reverse strand, counting down.
TTAGAATTTTTCTGAATTTTTTAATTTGCGGATTTTTCCCCAAGTTTTTCCTGATTAATTGAAAAGCTCTTTGTTTTTTGGTTGCCAAGTTACTCCCAAGAAAGAATTTTGCTACCATGGTTCATCCCATTCATAAATTATCGAGGAGACTCGTAAATCCTTCTGCCCAAACCTTTGTTGCTCTACTGGTTGTGCACTAATGGTATCTCAAAGTTCTTTATACTGTCATCAAGAGACTCTACAAGACGATTGTTGATTGATTTCAAGCTCTGCATGGATTTTGAGTTTTTTCAGGTTACTACTGAATTCAAACATGAATGCCCTCCATCATTATGCATTTGTGGTGCAAAAACCCCACACAAGTAATAACTGTGAGAAATAGATGATTTATAAAGCATTAGCATCCTCCCTCCCTCCAATCCCTCCAATTTTTACATTGCCAAAACTTTCAGTGTCATAGTTTGTGGAACCCCCCAACTTGTGGTTGTTATTTGTATGATATTCATTAATTTAAAAGTTTCTGTGTAAAGCTGCATATCAAATTGAAATAATGGGATTGTGTTCTGTATCAATAATTGTAAACAATTCCACATGAGTTAAAATTGCGAGAAAGAGATGGTTTATTTGGCATTACCCGCACCCAATCTTGAAGGTCGCTTAATGAGTCAGCATCCTTTCTCTATCTAATACTGACATTGCCCAACAGTTTCAGCTAGCTAGTGATATTAACATTGGCAGCAACTTTTCTGTCATGTCTTAATGTTCTCTCTATATTACAAACATTTTTATTTTTCTCAGTGGCCATTAGGGGAAAAGAAAATAAAACAGCAAGGTGAAAAGTGTAGATAAGCTTATTAATAGCATATAGTATATAGAGCAAAAGCAGGTTCAAGATCAAATTAAAAAAGCAATTAAATTAATGTATATATGAATCTATAAGAAAATCAAATACATCTTCCCGCTTTTCTCACATTCTGTCTTTCCTACTCCCACTCTCTCATTCCTAAACTCCATCCCCCTCCTACACTTTCTTAAACACCCCTTCCCCCAAAGTGCAAGATCTTCTGAGTTTCGGTCTGTAATGCTTTTCGCATGTTCCTAGCCAGTTTTTTACTCAATGTTATATCAATATAAAGATAAGTCCGCCTGTCCACCTTTATGCAAACTAAGCACATAAATCAAAACCACACTCTCTACCAAGATTGCATCTCTAGTCCTTATAGGCTATTCATATGTTACTTATGGCTGCATCTCTTTTGTGCTACAAAGAAAATACTGCCTTATAGTTTCATGCATCAAACAAACAGCAGAATTTTATCTTATACTTTTATTTGGCTTCTCTGACTATTTCAGAACAGAAGTACTGGTGTTGACAATAAGAAGTCATCTTCAGTTCTGAAGAGCCCTTCAGACAGCAAAAAAACTCCATCCACTTTTAGTCATCAAATCCAATCAGGACATGTATAACTAATAGCACATCCAAAGTTTATTTTTTCAGTTACAGAAAAAATTGCGAGCCTATTTGAAAAAAATAATTACAGAAGTAATATCAGTATAACAATATAACATATTCAAGAAAAAGACCACAATCACAGTGCAGAGAAAATAATATCTGCTAAATGAACTAAAACTAAGGAGATATGAAGTCCACACATAGTAGCAATAAAGATATAAATTATAAACAAAAATGCTTTCAAGGTCTGATAGTGGGTCAAACTCTCTACATTAACTAAGGATGTCCTGTACACTTTGGGACACTTACTCGAAAAGAATTTGTGCTTTCCTGATCTCTCTTTATCAGACATATTTCATGAGATTTGCAAACATTGCTGCAATGGTCCAATGACAAGGTTGGAATAATTGTTATAATTATGAACAAGATACCCCACTAAACTTGGTTCCTTGCAGGTTATACAGCCAGGTGTTGAATGTATAGGTGAATTTTGACAAAATAGGAACCCCTTGAATTGCAGCTCTTTAACTGACAGGATCATCCAATCTGTGATATGGCACCAAAACACCTCTGAAGCCTAGAATTTGCTTCTATTTTCATGGGAGTGACATCAGTATAAATTTTTATTATTTTAGTGTAACTGTATCAGTGACGACAACCACAACGTAAATATAATGCTATCTGCTAAATTAATTCACATCAAAAATAGATAACCCAAGTTCAAACATAGACAGGCTTGGTCCCCTGCCAAATATGCATCTGAATATTTACGGTATGGGAAAATTTTGATAAAATAGAAACCCCGTGGATTTCACATATTTAATAGAAAGATTTCTCCAGCCTGTGCTATGGCAATTCTAGTGCTAATTTTTTCCTATTTGCTTGACCCAGAAATGATAATCAAATCTGAATCCTCAACTTTCAAAATTATGGTTTAATTTAAAGGATAAAAAGCAAAGGAATATTTATACAATTAACTTACAAGACAAGACCCAAGAAACAAAGTGCAGACAATGCGAGCCCTATTGAATCAAAAGATCTGTATCCATAGCCAGACAAGTCTCACAATAAGAAGATACTATATCCTTCAGAATAAGTCATCTCCCAATGAAATAAAACATAAATATTTAAGAAACAAGCTACAAGGACAAGTAAATTTTAACACTTGCCTAAATGCACAAAATACATAAAAAAAATGTGAATTATTTGTTGAATGAGATGCATTCAAGTGGTAAAGCATCAAAGCTTTCAGCAAGAGCTTGAGGTCACAATCCCCAGGAAACCTGATAAAGAGAAAAATGGATCAAATTTCATATCTAGCTTGCTAGGTGTTGTGCAACCAACACAAATCTGTCCTCTGATTTTATACGGTTCAAGGGCATGTTTCCCAACACCAGACATATCAGAATTTATTTGTGAATAAAGTAGTTTTTTTTAATTTTTGTCAACATTTAATTTTCAATTTTCTCCACTGCAGGTTTGGATTATATCAAGCATGGGTGCACTGCAAAGATTCGAACTTGTATGAAAAAATTTGAGCACAATTTTCAAGAAGCCATTGTTTGCAATTGTTAAATTCTAATTGCTGCTCCTATGGCCATGGCCACGACAGCTGCATTTTTTGAAGGGTTTGGAGCTTGTGTCAAAAGTGATAAAATTATGAAAATGGCATGCACCATTAAGGTTCCTGTGGCAGCCCCTAGACTCCCCCACTCAAAAGCAAAAAATAAAAATTGTTTTGGGCTGCACCGGATGGAAAAGCAGTGTTTTTTCCCCTTCATTTGGATTGACATAGCAAAAACAGCAATTTTTTTCCCTGTTTAATGAATATTTTAACAATTACAAATATTCCCAATCAAATCCAAAGTAATTGAAATTCATTTATACTTTTGATTTGCCCAGTCAATCCTGGTTCCAACTTCCAAGTAATGCTACTACGGGTGTAAGTATAGGCTAAAATTGACAGAAAAGATATCCACCCTAATAGTCCCATGAATGGAGCATAGTGAAATCTCCTCAGCATGTGCCATATTAATCATTCCATAATAATTTGTAGTTATATCGTCAGATTGAGAAGATTTTTTTGGCCATGCTTCATGGTTCTAGGATTGCTGCAACCAAAAGCAAAGAGATTATAATGAAATCTTTGGCCATGCTACATGCTTCTAGGATTGCTACAACCATAAGGGAAAACGTGCAGAAATTATAAAAACCAACAGTACAACAAATAGACCACAACTGCCATGTACCATAAAATCACCCCTCAAAATTCTCCATAGCTCCTTGACTTTGCGTCAGCTAAAATCCTTGTTTCTAAAAAGTAGCCAATCCAACATTAAAGGTTCCAAAGTTTGCGGCTGCTAGACTTTTTATCTTTTATGAGGCCACCGCCGCCATGAGGATAGTAAGGAGGGTTGGCCCTTTTCATCGCACCCCGCCTTATCCGCCATATAAACCAAAGGTTACCACGTAAGAAGAAATAAACAAATCAATCAAGAAAAATTGTAAACAACATTCAGTTTCCATCCAACGGGTATTCCAGATGAATTGTTTATCTTATTCATAATGGACTGTGGAAACATATTCTCTTTATCCAATAAAAGCTTCTGTTCAGGGGATTTGAAGAAAGAGTGACCCAAGTTCAGATCTCTACATTAGAATGAAGCTACACACAACTGTGGCAGACATATTCGCGTAATAACACATCGTCTGGGCCACTGATGTTCCCAGTTACCCTTAACACGAGAAAAAAAAAAATCGAACAGCTTACAAGATTTCAATACTCAATGTGAAAATACGGTCTGACCAAAAGAAAACCGTTTTTAGATTGAATAGGTTATTCCGAGTTAAAACACATTAACAGGAAGGCTATTATAGATAACTAGGAGCCTCTGGTTAGTTTCAGGCCAAGGGTTTAAATTCCTCAGATTTTTTTTCACTTCTTTGCATGTCATTTTCATATATTTTACCTATTTTTTCTCAAAGTACCTTTGAACTTGTGCGAAATTCTACAAACATTTTAGCCGAAAAAAGAAATTTTTCAGTTATCATCAAAAACCTGTGAATTTCAAACAACAAATTACCTGGTTTTACTGGCCAATTTGCTCTCACATAAACTCGAACGGCTGACTGCAGAAACCCAAAAATTGAATCCGTCTCCGGCAAAAAAAATATCACAAAATAAGGAGATTGATATATTTCATAAGGCGGCGATTCATGGCGGCGATTCAAACGTCTAACATCCGCATAGCGCAGCGGAAAAAATTGATGGAGGGATAATACACTAATTTGATCAATTGGCTATATGAATTTTCTTTGTAATTTTAAAAAGAAACAATCAAACTTTCGCCCTCCAATTTTAATTTTTATTATACCGAAAGGTGTTTACCATGAAAGTCGGTACATGTAAAATCCGTATCTATAAAACAAAGTCGTTATTTTTTTGGTTTTGGAAATTTCTTTAAAATAATAATTATAAATATAAAGTATAAAATAAATATGTTCAAACAGATAAATTATAAAAAATACATGTTAAATTATTAGACATAAAAATAAAAAAATTTAAAATCTTTAATATAAAATAAATATTCTAAATTTATTATTTCATTTAAGTAAGTTTCTAAATTAGTATATAAAAACATTTTAAAACAATATATCTCTTGAAATTTATTTAAGTAATCTTTTCTAATAAAAATAACTATTATTTATAAAAAAACTACACATAAAAAAGAAGTTTGTAAAATTTATAAGATAAAAAGTATGAAATTTCTTAAATTTATTATTACATATATAACTAAATTTCTATATTAATATACTTAAAATAAATAAAAATTAAAAATCTTTTAAAAAGAAAAATATTATTTGGATTCAATTAGAATAATATAGTTATAATTAATCTTGATATTAGAATTAGGGTTAGTATTAGAGTTAGAATTATCCTTTGAATTGGAATAAGAGTTAAAGTTAGAATTCAATTATAGTTAGGGTTAGGTTTAAGTTAGGATAAAAATTCAACTAGGGTTAGAATTCAATTAAGATTAGGGCTTCATTGGGGTTAGTATTAGAATTCAATTATAATTAAGATGATTAATTAGTGTTTGGGTTAGGATTTGATTAGGGTTAAGATTCAATTAGGGTGAGTTAGGGTCCAATTGATGTTCAATTAGGGTAAGGGTTCTAAGATAAAGTTTGGGGTTAGGCTTAGGGTTGGGGTTAGAATTCAAATAGGATTAGACTTAGAGTTACAATTATGGTAACAATTAAGATTCAATTAGGAATTAATTAGGGTTATGGTTATGCTTTATATTCAATTAGGTTTAGGATTCAAGTAAGGTTAGGATTATATTCAATTATAGTTAGGGTTAAAGTAATGTTAGGCTTAGGGTTCATTTAGGCTTAAGTTTAGGGTTTAATTAGGGTTGCAATTAGAATTAAGGTTAGGGTTAGTGTTTAGGTTCAATTAGGATTGAACTTTAGTGGGTTAGGATCAGGGATTTGGTTTAATTAAGCTTGAATTTCAACAAGATTAGGGTTAGGATTCTAAGATAGATCTTAAGGTTAGGGTTTACGTTCAATTAAGGACATATCTATTAGGGTTAGGGTTAGGATTTCCAAGATAAGATTAGGGTTACGGCAAGAGTAAGGATCGAGGTTAGGGTTGGGGTAAGGAATAGGGTTAGGCTTACAATTACTATAAGAGTTAAGATTTAATTAGGACTTAATTAGGGTTATGGTTAGGGTTCATCTTTAATTAGGGTTAAGACATACAATTAGAATAATGGTTAGCTCATTCATATTCAATTAGGGTCAAGGTTCAACTAAGCTTAGGATTGGGATTCAACTATAGTTAAAGTTAGTTTAGGGTTAGGGTTAAATTAGGGTTAAGGTTAGGGTTCAATTAGGGTTATAGTTAGAATTAATCTTAGGATTAGTGTTTAGGTTCAATTAGGGTTGAACTTCAATAGGTTAGGGTTACCGTTAGGGATATGGTTCAATTAAGATTGAATTTCAATAGGGGTAGGGTTAGGGTTAGGGTTCTAAAATAAATCATAGGCTACAAGCCTTATAATACAACTAATGTAAATTATATACTTATTCATTCAATATAATGTCCTCATGTTTAGACAATATTCATTATCCTTAGTTATATTCAATATCATACACATGTCACAGTGTTGTACATTCCTAGAAGATAAGCCAATGATATCATATTGTTATGCAACTAAAGAATCCATTACAACAAACACGCAACAATCAAATTTATAAAATGGATTCAAACAAGTTGATATATCTTAGTGTTTCCTATATAGATTATGTAATAAGATAGATAAGCTAGTTTTTATATCAATTAAAAAAAATTACTAGAGGATTTTGGCTTTGTTGTCGCTAGGTTGTATTTCTATAATATTAAAATGCTTTCTCACGTAGGAATTGGTATTGTTTCTTATCATTTTTTGCAATGTCTAATAAGTTGCCATATTTGCAAGCATTTTAACCCTTTTTAAATAGCTTCGACCGTTTGTATCTCCATAGTTGTTAGAGTTGAAGGCTTAACAATGCATGATAAGATCAACTTTAAATCATTTGTAAAAGAACCGCTAATTGCGAGGATTATATTATCTAAGATCCAAGCAATAAATATAACAAAATACATTATCCTCTTCTTCTATCTTCACATCTACCAAATGTGATTGACTCAAGACAAGATTAGATACATTTAAGTGTTTTGTAATTAAGTTCTTATCATTCATTTTAAGAGAATACATTTTTTTTCAAGAACGACTTATTTATGAGAATATTTTTTTGATAAATCTCTCATTATGTCCCACAACTCATATGTAGTAGTCTCACTAGAATATGTTCAAAAAATAAAATTAGATAAGCACAACGAAAATAGTGTCACAAATTTTTTTATCAACCTTTACCCATTCTTTGTTCAATAAATTGTTGGATTTTTTCCATTTTCCATAGGAATCCATTAATCCATTTATTCCAAAAGAACCACAATCCTTATCTTCCCAAGCTCAAACCTATGCAATTGAAATTTTCTCTCTAATCAAGATGAGCTTGCCATGATCTCTATTGCCTAGAACTTTGAACCACGAGAAGACACAACACACTCCCACTATAACAAAAACTCAATCACACACTCCAAGAAAGGTGTGTCTCTCTTTAATCAATCTAATTGTGGCTCTCATACCAAATGTATAAACTTGGGTGAAGCAAGCATCAAAATATGTTGGACTTTAATGCACTACAAATTTTGTAACAATGATAAAATATAAGGAAAATGAAAAACCCCATAGATAAAATGCAAACCATAACAAATAGATTTATGTGGAGAAACCCTTCTAAGAAAAACTCCACACCCAAAGAGATCCAAGCTAGTATTAATCCTTCAAAATAAAGTTACACTAGTACAACGTATCCCTTTGAATTTAGATGGTACTTTCTTACTCATACAACTTATAAAATAACCTATGCAACCTCTAACTTCAAGCTCTAATTTATACAAGAATTACAAATCAAAACCACATGATTATTTTTGTAAACCATTTATAAATCTAAAGGAGGTATGGCATCCAAATGCTTTGACTCAATTTCCAACACCTCTTTTTGTCTTATATGCCCCTATTATTACTACCATATTCATTATTTGTTGTTATATGTCATAAGATAGAATATTTGACTACCCAAACTTTGACTCCCCAACTTGTCTTCATTCTCATATGCACTAGATGCTTTGTGACAAGTGTCCAACTCTCACAAGACTAGTCAAGATTCCAATCTGACCTACTTTTTACATATTTTAACACATCATAACAATTGTCAATATGATCTCCCTCTTATATATTCTTACACATCATAACAATCTATCACAAGTAACCCCATGAAGACTAGAAGATACTCTTGCACACTTTTTTAAGATGTTATCACATTGCAAAACATGACAATTCAAAGTGAGACACCTATTACCTCATGTGAAAACAATCTACTAAAGACAAAATTAATGATATTTCCAAGCGAGACACTAACTTTTCCAAGTGAAGACAAAAAAACACTAAAGACAAAATAGTAAATACATACAATATATTAAATATGAACATTAGGATTGTAAGAGTTATTTCTGGAGAGGAACAAAGGAAAATCTTTGTTCGCCATCGAATTATTCATGTTGCTATGAATAATAAGTGACAAGGTATTATTTCGCCATCAAGGCTTCATTCCGTCTACAATCAATACATCATTGAATATGATCTGAAACTCCAATTCAAAAAACACACATTTTATTCTTCATAGACTATGGAAAAATTATACCTACTATTATTAAAATACTTAATTACAATACTAAATAATCAAAGACAATCGATTCAAACAAAAACTTACTCATAATAACCATACTTTTTTTCAAATCAAAAACAATATTACAAAATAAATACTAACCACCACATAATCCTTATCTAATTTATAGTTCCACATCCCTCGCTAAAAATATAAAAACCTTGCACAATATTCTAATGAAATCCGTGGTAATATTTTAAAAACAATACGGATGGAAATGGTGAGAAAAAATTGGAACGTTTTCCATGTGAAGGCGCGTGGAAATCCCATGTTTGTCGTTAGCCTAGCGTGTGGAGTACATGAATGCCGTGTGGAAGTTTATAAATTGGAATGAAATTTTTTATAAATTACAATACTGTTAGAAAACCGGATGGAAACAAAAAATAATATTTCGAGAATCAATGTGGATCACGATATGGAAACAAATAATATTAAAAGGTTTGGGGCGGTTGATATTTTTGAATATATTTTTATGGCAAATGTCACGTAGTGGTTAGTATTTGTCTTTATAATATTTTAATTATAGTATTAGATTTAATAAAAAAAATGTATGTTTTATTAATGTGAATAAAATTAAATGTTTGTTTTGTTAATTATAGTGTTAACATAATCGTTTAAAAATGTCACTTAATGTTAATTTTTATTAAAATGATGCAAATAATATATTAAAATTGTAGGATAAAGCATGTCTATATTTTAGTTTAATAGAATAAAAGGTAGTTACATGCAATTATAAGAAAGAATTAAATAATAATTATTTAAACATAAAATTTATATAATAATTTTGTTAAATAACAATATGCATAATATAATCTATTCATCTAGATAAAATAAACATGTTATAAAAATATTCATAAAAATTTAAGACATAATAAAACAAACATATAGTATTTAATATTACAAAGGTTTTTGTTTAAATATTCGAATAAATTCAGAAAAATTGTTTCTTAAAAAATGGCAAAATAATAAGTCTTTCTAGAAAAATAGCAAAATAATAGGTCAATTGTCTAAAAAATAGGCAAAATGATAGTTCACTTTCACTATTCCTATAAATTAGTCGATAACACACAAAACTTTCTAGCCAATCATAATCACAAAAAATAATTTTTATAATTTATAAAATTAAATATTTCCAAATTCACTTTACAAATTTCATTTTAATTTTTTTTCAAAATAAATTATTATTTTTGATTGGTTGAAAGCTAACTTATTAATAACTAGTTAATTCAAAAAAAACAAAACTCATTGCAATAGTATTGCCTAACGGCAAGTACTAATAATATTAATTAGATATTTTAAATATATTGTAGTGTTTATATTATTTTTTTATTTTTACATGAATTAGATTTATAAATTGATGTATTTAAGATTAGAAATATAAAATTATGTTTTTTATGAAGAATTATTTTATTTATTACATATTTTTAAAAAATGATGTTTTAATTTTAACGAAATTATTTTATTTGATACATATTGAAAATCTTTGGTGTATGTTATTATAGAACTATTTTATTTACTTTTGAACTAGGAATATTGATATCTTTCTTTAACAAAAAAAAATTAAAGAGAAATGAAATTTGATTATGTAAGGGTTTGTATTTTATTGAAAATTTTCAATTTACCTTAAATTTATAGAATTTTAATATTTAATCAAAAAATATAATAATTTATATTAACAAATTAATTACCAATTCAGATATCTTTCTTTAAAAAATAAATTAGAGAGAAATGAAATTTGGTCATGTAATAGTTTGTATTTTATTGAAATATTTAAATTTACAATCAATTTATATTTTTTTAATATTTAATTAAAAATATAATAGTTTATAGTAACAAATTAATTATTAACATAAATATCTTTCATTTTTAAAATAATTAGATTAAAAATATAATAATTTACAGTAACAAGTTAATTGATAAGTAGGAGGTATTTTCCACAGCATGTCAAATTATGATATTGCTATTAGGATTCAACTATGTATCATGAAACATGGGTCAATGAGTTTGACTCAACTACATAGTTGAATCCTGATAGCAATGTCATATTATTAACATAAATATCTTTCTTTTTTAAAATATGTAGATTAAAAATATAATAATTTACAATAACAAGTTAATTGATAAGTAGGAGGTATTTTCCACAAGCATGTCAAATTATGATATTGCTTTTAGGATTCAACCGTGTATCATGAAACATGGGTCAATGAGTTTGACTCAACTACACAGTTGAATCATGATAGCAATATCATAATAAGTTAATTATCAACGTAAATATCTTAATATCTTTTTTAGTATTTAATTAAAAATATAATCATTTATATTAACAAGTTAATTACCAACTCAAATATCTTTTTTTTTTAAATAGAGAGAAATAAAATATGGTCATATAATCGTTTGTATTTTATTGAAATATTTAAATTTACATTGATTTTTTAATATTTAATTAAAAAATATACTAATTTATATTAACAAGTTAATTACCAACTTTTAAACTCAAAATATTATTTTATTTAAACCACAATTTTAAATAAATAAATAATGTTAAGTTTTATTAAAAAATCATCTTTAAGTTTACAATAAATATATTTATTTTATTATTAAAAAATAATAATTTATAAAGTTATAAAACACTTAATGTACATTATCTTATAAGCTAGGCGTAAGGAAGTGGTACCTCGTAAATGAAGAAAAAATAAAAAGGATAATGCATGCCCTACTAATAGGGGCGCATTAAAATAACTACTGTTGCCACTGGGACCTTGGCAACCCATTCTAACATGGACATAAAGGACATAATTTACATTGTAATATTTTCCCCCTTCATGGATGAAGGGGAACACATCAACCGTTGGGTAGGCAAGGAACATCCATTTCTTCACAAACTTTATTTTTTGTTGAAGATATTAGCATCATTTGGTGCTTTATCATTGTTGGAGACCTCTTCCTCTTAACTTATGTCCACTCTTGGTCTTTATGTTGAATGCATTCAAAAAGTTATGAAGAATTTGATTTGGAATTATCTTCACAACCTTCACCAACAACAATCACAACTATCATGGGAGAATTTGGCACCTCCACAAAATCATCGCCAGTTTTTATGGTTGTTTTCTCCAATGATGGTGAGGGGGTTGCACAGGAGGCACTAACATTGACCTCATGTGAGACCCTGAGAGGGAGATCTTGCCCAATGGGAGGAGAGGGAGAATCTGGCTTTGAAATGACTTGTTGAGGAGCCTGAGGAGAAGTCAATTCATTTTGGGTTCCAGGAACTTGATAACATAATGATGGAAATCTACCCCAATCAAATAAGAGGGCCTTCCCATTATTTCCTTATTGTTGACTTCATGAGATTGCATCTTTTTGACATTGGTGGGTAAAGTTATCAGTTCAAAAACATTTCCAACATTTTGAAAGTAATTTTTGGTAGTCTACTAGCTATCTCCAAGCATTTATTACCCACTTTCAAAGAGATCTCAGTAGGCAGCCTAATGGATAGATCCATTTATACACATATGTGTGCATAAGTAGAACTCCTATAGTTGATTATTTCATTGGAAGTGCAATGATACTTACCCAGATCATTTTCTATGGAACACAAATAGTCTAATTCCCATAACTGCAAGGGAAGGTATGGTAATCTCACCTGAAGAAATACAGATGTAAAGGTCTTGATTCAAGGATCAAAGGAAGAAAACCAAGGCTTCATGCAGATGAATTCTCCCTAAAACATCCAAGGACCAACTTTCAACACCAAATCCATATCGTTAGTGGAGCCAAATTCTAAGATAAAAAAACCTCAAGCATAGGGATAGATATAAATTTCCTCTTCCTTGTGCTCCTTCCAATTCTATATGATCCAAGAACATAATTCGCTTAAGCTAGGAAATGATTTCATCAATCTATAGATGAGAGCATGGTTTTGCTTATAGTCATCTCTATCAAAAGAAAAATTGTTTAGGTTACCCTCAAAAATGTGCTTCGTGAGCTGAATAGGTAGAGGGAAAACCTTGTTGCTATTCCCATCTAGAGGGTTAACACCATTTGGAAAGATTTGCAAAGGGAAATTTTGGGGCATTCTAACCCTGCGACCAAAGTCGTGGTGTCCCAAGGATGAACAGTCCCTAAAATTATGCCCATTATCCTTATACAATGCCTCATAGCCTTTGGTTTCCCATGAATTATGCCTTTGTTGTAGGTTAGGGGGCGACTATGGTGGTTTTTGAAGACATGCCCCTTCATCCAAAGCATTGGAATTTCTAGACTGTCATCCATCCTTGGATAAAAGTTGAAAGCCAAGGTTTTGGAAACATATAGGGGACACCACCGAGTGTTCACTAACCCTAGCACCCATTCATAGAGTATCCTTGAATTCCAAACATGGTGAATGCAATCCCAGATCCTCATGCCTAGCCATGCAAATGCCTAAGTTGCCACAATTTGAGGAGTCTTCACCTTAGTAGCGAGGGTCGCCATTAGTAGTAGGGGTAGCATTCGCAATTGCTTGAGCAAAGTGTAGCATTTTTAGGATTCCAAATATTTGGTAGGAGGTTTTTTTATTAAATACAAATAATTAATATTTTAACTGAAATAAAACAATTGAAATACTTAATCAAGGGGAAAATAATGGTATATAGATAAATATAATTTATTTTATATACACGAAAAAATCTTTTAATTATGTATTTTAATCTTTATATTAGATTATAATATTATGAGGGAGAACATATCTAAATTAGGGCTTTAGGAAAATTCAGCGCCAACAAATTCACATCCAACAATTCATCTCCATGACAAATTCATCTCATGGAAAATTCACCACCATGAATTGTTGGTGAATTGTTTGCAGTGAATTTTCAATGAGATGAATTTGTCATGGTGATGAATTGTTGGAGGTGAATTTGTTGGTGGTGAATTATTGGCGGTGAATTTTCCAAGAGCCCTAAATTAGACATTATCATTTGGCTAAACTATCACAATAAATGATTCAATACATCAAAATTATTAAGGGTTCAAATAAATATCAAAATAACAAAAAGAATAAACTTTGATAAATGTTATAATAAAAAAATATATCATATTCACTATTTAAACACAACTAATTAAATTAAAACCTTTACATATTCAAACTATATTTAAAATATATTGCAAACTAATTTAAATAAAAATTAATTAAGACAATGCAAACATAGGAAAAAAGACAAACATACTAGGCCCACTTGAAAAGATAACTCCAACTCCCAACCATATAACAATGGAGTCGGGATACTTTTTTGAAGGGTCTCTTTTTGACAAAAGATAGAAAAACAATATTACAAATGGGGTTTATTGGCATTTCAAAAATCATATTTATTTTTCTATCTCTCCACCTTCCCCTCTCTCATTGTCTCCCTCTATCTGTCTCTATTTCTCCCTCTCCCTCTTCCTCTCTCTTTTCATCTCTCCCTCTCTATATATTTATCTCTCCCTCTCACCCCCTATACTATAAGGCCTACCAATTGATCTCACTCCTCTCTTTATCTCTTTATATCCATAATTTTATCTACCTCATATCCCTATCTCTTTATATCTCTCCCTATCTCTCTATCTCTTTCCCTATCCCTCTATATCCCTCTATATTGCCCTCTATCTATATCTATGCATCCCTCCCTCTCCCTCTCCATCTCTTTATATTGAGCTCTCTCTCTCTCCCTCCCTCCCTCTCTCTCTCCTTAGTATATCTCTCCCTCTCTCCCCTATCTTCTCCCCCTCTTCCTCTTCCTCTATATCTCTCTGTCTCTCCCTATATATCTTCTTATCTCTCTCTATCTTTATCTCTCCCTCTATCCCTCTCTATCTCGATATCTATTTCTCTCCCTCTTCCTCTCGATTATCTTCATCTCTACCTCTAACTTCATCTCCCACCTCTATCTATAGACATGTCTCCCTCTCTCTATCCATACATATCTTTAACTCTCTCACTATCCCTCTTCCTATACCTCTATGTCTATATCTCTTTGCCTATTTATCTCTCTCCATATTTCTTCTTCCATCCCCCCTTTATCTCTATCTCATTATCTCTCCCTCTCTCTACCTCTCTCTATCTATCACTTCCTATCTTTATCTTTATCTTTCTATCTCTCCCTCTCACATTCTCTCCCTCTCTCTCTCCCTCCCTATATATTTATCTCTTTCATCTCTATATATCCCTTCGTTTGAATACTCTCTTTATCTCTCCCTCTCCTTCTCCATCTCTATCTCCTCACCCCTCTCTCTCTTGCTCTCCCCCATCAATCTCTCTCTTGCTATCCCTATCTATCCCTCTCTCCATCTCTCCCTATTGCAAACATAACATGAGACTATTGGTAATGGAGTCTAATTATATTTTCTATTTAGAGGTCCTACCAATTGACCTTATGTACCACACAAATGGATACAAAAAATAGACCAAAATCATACCTAGTCGACCTTCCACACCTCTTTGGCATACCCATTGCACACAAAGGTGTGATTGCTAGTTTATCAAATTTAAATCCAAAAAAATCTAGTGTGACATTTGAAAATAGATAAAATTTGGATACAAATGTCATAAGGCACAAACAATTTGTATATGAAAATAAACTTTCTCAAGATTAATGTAATATAATCAAATGTAAGTCTTGTCTTTAAGTGAAAAATAATCTACATTAATTAAATGAGTTATGGATTAGATAATTTAGTGAAAAAAAATTGTTCAAAGTATATGTTAAGTGGATAGGGGTATTTAGATTGATGATTGAAGATAGGTGATCTTTACGAAGATTTTGAATTTTATTATGTTTAGAATAGGAAATGATATCTCTCTATCATTGTAATGTCTTGGATTTTATGTTGGATTTTATGTAAGAGTTGTGCTCTATCTTGAATCGAGTCTATTTTGAGAAGGGTATTTTTTATGTTCGATCTTTCACCATGTGTATTTGATCTTGCTTAACATGCACCTCTACTATTTGATTTGCCTAGTTTGACTTTGTCTACTCTAAAGAATGATGACATTTTAAAATATCTTTAGAGGGTTGCTGATATATTGTAGGGGC
The DNA here is from genome assembly GCA_007115665.2 of Sequoiadendron giganteum. Classification (NCBI taxonomy): domain Eukaryota; kingdom Viridiplantae; phylum Streptophyta; class Pinopsida; order Cupressales; family Cupressaceae; genus Sequoiadendron; species Sequoiadendron giganteum. The sequence continues at coordinate 66,336,456 of CM021108.1, read as the reverse complement.
CATATTATCCTAATTAAATCTTCATAAATCTTCTATAAAGGATTGAAAACATTAAGTTTCACCCATGCAAATGCTCTTAAGATGAATATACAAATCTCGATTCATTTATTGCACTAATTTCAAATATTCTATAAATTTCCCCTTAGCATGAAAGAGGATGTCAAATTAATTCCTTTAAATACAAAGACATGGCAACAACTCACAAAAAATGTGTTTATAATTAGAAAAATGGTAAGGAATTAGCTTAATTTCAAATATTAGGGGTCAAATATGTAAACACGAGGTTAACCTCACACCCTTGAAAAAAAACTAAGATGATGAAATAGTAAATTCTATGCACCTAATGATTGTTTAGCCATATATGGTGCAATAAAATGTGGTCAATGTGGAGAAGTATGTAAATATGGATAAAATATGGATAAATGTATAAAAATGTGTATATGGGGACAAGTGATGGCTTGGGGAATGAACCCAACTTTGCACAAGATTGTACCACTTGTAAATATGTAATTATGTTAAGATATTATCTAAAAGTTGGAACAAAACTAAATGGTAAATGGCATGGGTATGCAAATTTCACCATTACACATTCTCCCACTTTGAGGTGTATTTGAATCCTAAAATGATCATGTATCTCAAAGTGTATAACACTCACAAACATGCATGCAAAGTAAATATTCAAGCATTAAAAGATATCTCAAGGGTCCATATAAAGTAATGGGCACTACTAAATGTCAATGTGTATGATTTATTTAGTATTCATACTCCATGAAAATCATAAAACAAAAAACATTGCTAGGATAGTGTGATAAATTGTAATCCCAATGTCTTATGTATGTGTCTCCAACATCTTAGGAATGGGTATATGGACACCCATGTAGATTTTGTAGGATTGTTTAAATATTAGTATTTTCTTGGGACTTGGAATATTAAAGTTGTAATGAAATTTAAACGATGCAATTTGCAATCAACAAGAGTTCTAGTCATTGTCTTAAGGTGTGATTGTAAATTCTAGTGCTTGGGAGTTACTTTGTGATAATGGAGCAACTTGGTGGATCCCATGTTAAATTCCGCTCTATGCTATACTTTGGATGTGTGTCCATTGTGTAAATTACAAATTAAATATGGTGTTAATGAATGGCAAGGAGAGTTACATTCTATTTCTAGAAGGTATTCTTCATGAATGGAGCATTGAATTTTTTACCATGGTTTTGCATTCGTTATTTTGTAAACCACATATGGTTTATTGTATCTATTTTTTATCTATATGTTGGAGACATCGGATAAAGGATTCATATATTCATTTTTAGGTTACCCTCACATTGTCAAAATATTGTTAGATTATAGAAGATTGTATGAGTTGTATTGATGTTATTATTTCTACTTGATCGATACAAGATCAATATCTCTTTAGTGGTCAAATTTTTTCTCAAAAGGGATTATCCATATATATCTTATGCCATATGTGTTTGTTGATATCTTATTAGATTTATACATGATCTTCATATTCTATTTTAATTTCAATGGCCAATCACATGTACCTCTAATTGAATTAATCATATTTGTACACTTTAAATTTACTTTTATTAGATTTATTCATCAATTATCTCAATATTTTTTATCACAACTAATGGTTTTGATAAGAGAGGGGTGCCTTTCTAGATGTATTGTGATGTTTTTTATTTTAGTGGGTTTTGTGGATCCATTGTGGTGGAAGTCATGTATAACACATCTTTGTTAGATTTGACAAGTTCAATGGTTTTGGGTGTGAACTATAAAAGTTGAAAATAGAGGATCTCTTGGAAGAGAGTTGTAAATGGAAGGTTGTAGTGAAGAAAGGAAAACCCAAAGTAATGTTTGATGAATATTTTAGAAAGTTAGATAAGAAGGCATGAAGAAATATTTAGTTGTGTCCTGCAGATATCTTTCTCTTAAATGTCTCTGAGGAGACCACCACACATAGCTTGTGGAAGAGGATAAGTGATATTAAACAAAAAGTCTTGTTAAAAAAAATATTTGTAAATTAATATTTACTAATTTAAATGAAAGAAGGAGAATATGTCATTAAATTTTTTAATGCTTTTAATCTAATTTTGAGTTAACTTAGTTCTATTGGTGCTAAGCTAGATGAGAAGGATAAATGCATATTACTATTTTGTTATTTTCCTTAATCTTGGGAAAATTTAATCATTACTTTGAGTGGTTATATTTTAAATCCAAAAATGGATGCCTTTGTTGCTACCTTTCTTTTAGGAGGAAATTCCATTTTTGTTGCTACATTTCTTTTAAGAGGAAATAAGGAGAAAGTCCATGGATGAGGGATCAACAAATGCATTACATAAACTCAAGGAAAGACCAAGGAAAAATGTGGGTCTTAAGGGGAATGGGGGAAATTGAAAGATAGATCCAAATTCAAATGATGGTTTAAAACCCTTAGGAAGAGTATAGTGAAGTGTTAGGACTATAAGAAGGAATACAAAAATAAGAGGAAAACTCATGATGATTCCTCTACTATGAAACCCTTTAATAATGATGATAATGATGATTTATTATTTTTTTTCTAATTTTGAGCTAGTGATGATTGTTGGCTCATCGATCCAAGTTTCTCCTACCATATGAATCCTCATGAGGACTGGTTCTCATCTTAAAAAGTTTATGATGGAGAAGTTTTCTTTGGTGACAATAGTTTGTATTAGATTGTTGGTGACAATAATAAAATGTAACGAATCAAATGAAATATAAGATAAAATACATAAACACATAAATATTCTACCTCAAACACCTTCAAAGTCAATGATTGAGCTAAATTGGATGCACCCTAAGCCTATTGATATGCTCTAAGTAGATAAAATGTGGATTGCTCTAGAAATATTTTAGCATAACCTTGTTGCAATGGATATTATGGAAGCAAAGTGGAAAAATTAACTTACATGTACAATATACTTGATGATAATGAAGGGTGAAGGATTATATTTATAAAAAGAGGCTCAAATGGATGGAGGGATAAGATCTTGCCACAAGATCAAGAGCTCATGTGAAGAGGTTCTCTCAAGCAAGAGAGAAAGGACAAGTGTTATTTGAGGGTTACTGGAGAGTGGAGGCTAAATGACGGGGATTGGATAATGTAGACACCTAAATTTGGACACTTCATTTATCCAAATTTACCCCTTTTTCATCTAAATATCCTCTTATTTGCATTAATTGAGTAATATCGCTATTATTTAATTAATACCCTTAATTTTGCCAAATCCCTAAGGTATTCAGTTAATAATTAAATATCTTATCCCTTTTATTCTCCTTTTTCACCAAATGAATTAAATAAATATGAAATTTATTTAATTCCTCACATGTCACATCATTTTCCTTAATCTTAATCCATCTTCTAATCTCATCATTAGGGATGTTCACATGTATAATCCTTGATTAGGATGTGTCACATCCTCCAACTTTTGCAAGTTGCCCTCTAATCTACTTAACCACTAATTATCTTCTAATCACTGATCAGTTAAGCCTAATTAGTACCTTGGTCAACTCTCCCCATCCCCCAAGGAATTTTTAATTCCTTTTTGTTCACCCAAAGCTCCTCTCTTCCCCGTGTGAATTTTTAATTCACTTTTATCTTTCCAAGGTCTACCCCATCCCCATGCAAAGTTCTAGAAGGCTTGACTTGTCACTTTACATGTGCCAAGGACTTATAGAACCTTTGAATTGTCAAATCACCCACATGTGACAAATCTCCAGTTTTTTGGAGACCCTCTCTTATCAAATAGACTCTCCTAAGCATGTGAATTTTTAATTCACATTTATTTCTCCAACCACTTCCCCTTTTCCCATGGAGATTTTTGAGGAAAGGAAAACCAAACTTTCCATCATCTACCATGTGTTTGTGCCTAAAATAATGCCTCCTTAAGGTAAATATGTGCCTATGTACGGTAGATACACACTTGTGATTAAAGAGGCACTTGCATAAGGAAAGGACATGCATGTGCCTAAAATGATGGAAGCATAAGATAAATATGTGCTTGCCCATGGAAATGTGCTTATGAAGAATAAAGGCATGCTTGCACCGAAAATAAAGCTTATGTATGATAAAAGTACACTTTTTTTCAAAATAACAATTGCACCCTTAGGACCTAGGGTAAAAGATGTTCAATTCGGTTGATGTTGATGTTGGGTGTTGGATGGATGTAGGAGACCTCATTGAAATTACAACCACATGAGTGGTGGTTGAGGGTGATGACTCAGTTGAGGTACCGATTGGTTGAGATGGATTAGGAGTGGTTGGAGTTGATAGTCTTATTATACATCTTGAGGATGCCCCTAATTAGAGCATATTAGGCGATAATGATTGTGATAGTGGAATAATCACATAGTGATCCCAAAAACTTCCACCTCATGACAAGCAAGGCTATCATGACATTGGAGGATGTGTGGAGGATCTTGTATCTCCCAATTTAAGGAGAGTTGGTAGAGTACGACCTGATGCATACAAAGATGGCTTTACAATAGGTATTCATGAAATATTACCTACTAGTTAGGGACATCAATATGGATCTAGATGTGGGGATGGGTATATTACCGTAGTCATCCTTATATGCAACATCATTGATTTTAGGGTTCAGAATGCCAAATTGAAGGTACCATGGTTTTGTCATTGGATGGGAAGGTTTTGTCACTAGATGGGTAGGTGTGCTTGACTGAATATTCTCAAATGGTATTGTATTGGTGTGAGGCTCATGTGTGTTGGTTGAGTTATACAAAGAGATGCACTGGCAATGTATCGAGATAGTTGTAGTTTGGGATGCAGGGTTACATTATTGCACATTTGGGCCTATGAGTACATAAAATTATTATAGCCAATGGTTCATAGGGGTAGAGGTCAGGGGATGCTATATGTGTTTGCTTATGCCTCATTTTTGTGACATCGACAGCTGGGCAATCTTCCTTACTAGCGACAATTTATTGATGATATGGATAATTTTATATGGCAACCATTCTGGGAGTGTGAGGATTGGGATGATGATGGTCCTCAACTACCTTATATGCAAAGGATCCATTATATCATAGGTTGGACTTCTACTATCATTGAGCGGTATCTACCGTTTAGGGTGATGCAACAGTTTGGATTACGACACATATTGCTTAGATAGGAGGCGGTTTTTGCTCATATTATTTGGGAGAGGGGCATCTAGGGAGGCTATATAAATTTGTATATTTCCAAGAAATATTGCAAAGACACTCCAACAATACTATGGGACTATGGTGGACAATTATTGATGTTAGCACCACTCTAGATTATGATGCATGGTGGGTGACTCATAGGTCAGTTTGGCTAACACTACCACAAGATTATGTGGAATTAGGAGGTGGAGACAAAGATAGTGATGATGGAGGAGATGGGAATGGGTGGTGGGTATGCCAATGGGTGGACATAGGAGAGTGAGGAGTCGAAGGAGAGGAGGTCATAGTTCAGAAGGACATTATAGTGGAGGAGTAGGTGAATATTATTGGGGATGATCAAATCAATGATGAGGGTTATATACAAGTACAATCGGGTCTCATTATGTCTAAATGAGACCAATGGAGGACTGAGCAAGATTCTTCTCTTCTTTGTAGTCTTTCCGAATATGTCTAGTCTGCACACAATTCTAGTATTTCACCTTGGACTTCTTACCAGGAGACTTTGATTTTCCCTCTGACTTCGATTTGGACTTCTTTCTCTTCTTCTTTCCTTTCTCCTTTCATCTACCTCAAACAACAAGGGCCTCCTTGGCCATCTCAGAAGAATTCCTTCACATTTATTCTGACTACAACAAAGCAACCACATCTTCCATCTTGAAAGTGGTTGTTGTACTCCCAATATCCATTACCAAGTGATCCCATGTGTCAAGCAACAAACACAAAAGAGCATGCAAAGATCCTCATCATCTATCTTCACACCAATAGACCCCAACTAAGCAATGATCATATTAAATGCATCTAGATGATCTACAATAGATGCTCCTTCCTCCATCTTTAAAGAATACAACTTCTTCCTCATAAATAACTTATTTACTAGAGATTTCCCCTAATAGATACCACCAAGTTTCTTCCACAAAATTTTCATTGTCTTCCCTTCATGGACATTCAAGAGAACTGAATCAGCCAAGCACAGTCTGATCAGACCCTTAGGTTTCTGGTCCATTGCATCCTAGTCATCCTATGAGGTTTTTGATGGTTTGTTAGGAGACACTACAACCTATAACTCTCGATCCATGAGAAAATCTTCCATTTTGAGTTTCCACAACTCAAAATTGCCACCGTTCAACTTCTTTATTTCTATTCTTCTGGATGTGCTTGCCATCTTAAATTTGTAATAAGATCGCAACCAAATTCCTCTACAAAACTCCCACTAAACGAGATCGGCACAAAAAACCCGTCTTACCCACAAGGACAAAAATGTTGGTCAAGCTTTGATACCAATTGAAAGGAAAGCAAACTGTGAAATACGCCTTCCTAATGATAATATTTAGGAGATAGATATATAAAATATTTCAAAACTTTACAATTATAGTTCATTAAGATGCACATTCATGAATAACAGAATAGACAACAAAGAACGAATACCATATTTTACATGGGAAAACCCTCTTAGGAAAAAACCCACACCGAAGTAGAGTTCTCTTTTATTACAGTAAAATGTCAATTACATACAAGTGCAAAGCTATTCTCTCGCAGTTGTTGATTCATAGAATCAATTTGGTAGCATTATGTTACAATTTGATTTGATCAACGCTTCACATTGTTACAATACACTACAACATTACAATACAAACTTCTCAAGCATTGTCGCTTCAACTTCCATACCGAACCAAATAGTCACCAATGACATAACTGTTATTACCTTCTGCCCCATCGAAGTCATCTCAGAACATCAAAGAGACTTCAAATCTTGTCTCTCTAAAATCTCACTGTCATTCCAACCCACCTATTGTTCCATCCTACTGGGATGTTGAGAGGACCATGTAACACCGTAGCGATAAATGAGGTAATTCAGGATGAACTTTTCAATTTGCTTCCTCATTATGTAGGTCATAGGAATGGCTTCAACCCACTTAGTAAAGTACTTAGTGGCCATTATGATAAACTTGTGGTTATTATATGAGGTTGGGGTGATCTTTCCTATGAGTTCAAGCCCCCACCGTGAGAAAGGCCAAGGTGTGATCATTGGTTGTAATTATTGAGTTGAAGCATGAATCTCTCCATGCTGTTGACACTGGACAAACTTTTGCATGTACTAATGAGCTTCTCTTTCCATGGTTGGTCAGTAGTACCCAATCCTCAATAGTTTCTTAGCTAAAGTCATGCCACTAGAATGGGAACCACATATGCCATCATGTAATTTTGTTAAAGTGGTAAAGGATTCCTATTGGTTAAGACATTGTAGTAATGTCCGTTCGATGCTTCAGTGGTATAAGGTATCACCTAGGATCACAAATCGGGATGCCTTCTTTACAAAGGTCTTTTTAAGGTCAGAGGTGATATCGGATGGGAGGGTTCCTCTACTAAGGTAGATGAATATGTCATGGTATCACGGGGATCCAGGACCAATGACACATGCGAATTTAGATTAAGGGGTTTCGAAAGTTGGTACAAGAAGTTATTCTACCAAGAATTCACATTGGAGGACATTGTTCAACATGTCTAACAAGGATCCAATCGTTGCCATAAAGTTTACTATTTAGTTGTTCATGTGAGGAATCTGCTCAAAAGTTATATCAATGAAAAGGTCCTTGAAAATCTACCATCTTCTTATAGGGATTAAGCTTGTCATCCTTAGTTTGATATTCATCATTGACTTTGTTGATAACCAACTGGGAGTCTCCATAGACTTTAAATTCTTGTATCTATCATTGAACTGCTATCCTTAGACCTGTGATTAGGGCTTCGTACTCAACAATATTATTAGTGCACAAAAATGATAACCTGTATGACTTCATAATGCAATTGTCTTGAGGGATGATAAAGAGAATACTCGCTCCTGATCCATGTTGGGTAAATGATCCATTAAATTACATCTTCTATTGATCAATTAGATTGACAAGAAACACTAATTCATCAAGGAAGTAAGATACCAACAGGTTCTCTGCATAGATAGCCGCTTCTACTAGTTGGTCTGCGATCACATTTCCTTTGATTGCCTTGCACTCCACATACGCTATGTCAAATTTAGTCAAGATCATTACCCATTTGGCAATTTGACCTGTGAGATTTGCTTTGGATAATAGGTATTTCAATGGGTTGATCTTTGCACTGAGTTTGATTTGATGTGACAACATATAGTGTCTAAAATTTTGTGAAGCAAAAACCACTGCTAAGCATGATTTCTCAATGGATGAATAGTTCATTTCATAGCCCACCAAGGTCCTATTGATGCAGTAGATAGCCCTTTCTTTTCCGTTTTCATCATGTTGTTCTAGAAGAACACCTAGTGCTGCTAATGTTGCTAAGATATACAGGATCAATGGTCTGTTTGGTATCAATAGCATGAGAACTGGTGGTGTCAATAGGTAGTATTTGATGTGTTGGAAATATTTTTCACACTTCTTGTCCCACTTCTAAGTTATTCTTTGATGGAGAAGATGTGAAAAAGGGTGGATTTTATCTGATAGTTATGCTATGAACCTTCTAATGGATTGCAAAATTCCTTGTAAACCTCTCATCTGCTTTAGTGTTTGGAGTGGTTCCATGTCTAGGATGGATTTCACTTTTGCTAGATCAATTTCTATCCATCTCTTTGAGATGATGTAGCCAAGAAATTTCCCTAATGTAACCCCGAAGACACTCTTTTTTGGATTCAACCGTACCTTATATTCTTCAAGCCTATCAAAGATGGGTCCCAAGACTTATATGTGCTCACTTATTTCCTTTGACTTTGCCAAAATATCATCCATATAATCTTTGATTGTTTTGTGGATCATGTCATGAAAGATGAGGGTCATTTCTCTTTGATAGGTTGCTCCTACATTCTTCAGCATGAATGACATCAGGTTCCAACAATAGGTTCCCCATGGACAAGTGAATGCAGTTTTGTGTTGATCCTCCTTGGAAATCATAATTTGATTGTATCCTGAAAAACCATCCATGATTGATAGCATTTCATGCCCTACTATTAAGTCCGCGATGAGGTCGATGTTAGGAAGAGGGAAATCATCCTTTGGGCATGCCTTGTTTAAGTCTCTAAAATCCGTGCATATTATGATGCCCCAATGAGTTTTAAGATTGGTACCAGTTTTGAAACCCACTCAGGATAATCAATTGGTCAGATGAATCTAATGTCAAGAAGATTTTGTAACTCAAGTTTCACCAAGAGTGCTACGTGAGGGTGCATCTTCCTTAATTTTTGCTTCACTGGTTTGGCTTTAGGATCAACTGCTAAATGATGCACAACTATTTTGGGATCGAGCCCTGACATATTTGTGTATGACCATGTAAATTTTTCTCTTTGTTCTTTTAGGAATGCTGCTAGGTTCTTCTATTCTTCATCCAACAGGCATTCAACATAGAAAGTGATCTTGGGTGCTCCTTTTGTTCTCACATTGATTGGAGTGGCCTTTTCTACTAGCACTGCTGAATTCTGTGGATGCATTGCACTAAGGGAGAGATTGAATCCCCCATCGTTGGGTTCCTTAGAGAGGTTTTCACCTTTGGATGCATCCTTTTTTTTTACTATTTCAGGATAAAAAAGTGCCACAATGTGGTTTTCATTTAGATATCTACATGTTAATTGCATTTTGTTAATTTTGTGACTGAAGGACTAAATCGTCTCCCCATAGCATGCCCCTATGTCTAGATCTATGTCAAAAGCTACCTTGTGATCTACCCATGGTAAGTTGTCACAGAGTCGTATGAATTCTGATATTGCTTCATCATTTTTGAATAAATCTAGAATCGGTGGTCCTTGTTGGTCCAAGTCAACGAGTTTTGGGTATATTAGGCTTATTTTAGTCGGTTGATTGCTTGGGGTGAAGGATGTTGTAAATATCATGAAAAAGGAGTTATTCTCAAATAGGTCAGCAACATCAAGGAGGAAGTCATCTAGGGTAGTATCACACAATGTGGGTAACTAAGAGGAAGCCTCAACCCGTTTAGCAAAAGTACCTTTGCTAATAAGGGTAACTTTGCTAGTAGTACAACCTAGGCCCATATTATTTGGATGTTTCCCAGGAATAATGGGTTCTAGATAATCATTATAATTTTTTCCTAGCTTCTCATTCTTGTTATAGCCCCATCCCTTCATTAGTTGCAAGCTTTTATTGTCATCTTGATATAGAAACTTAGAGACATTCTCATCATTGATATCTTCTTGGTTCAAATCCCCCCACTTGGTGAAGGTATTAGTTGCCATCTTGATTGTTTCAGCCTCTTTGTTGCTAGATGTAGGTTTTCCATAGGATTTAGGAGAAAGAGGTAGTTCTCCCAAGACAAAGGTATCCTTCATTAGTTTATAGTTTATAATTTTTTGGATTCAATTAGAATAATATAGTTATAATTCATTTTGATATTAGAATTAGGGTTAGTATTAGAATTAGAATTATGTTACAGGTGGAATAAGAGTTAAGTTAGAATTCAATTATAGTTAGGGTTAGGTTTAAATTCAATTAGGGTTAGGATTCAATTAAGATTAGGGTTCAATTGGAGATAGTATTAAGACTCAATTATAATTAAGATGAGTATTAGGATTCAATTATAATTAAGATTATTAATTAGTGTTTAGGTTAGGATTTAATCAAGGTTAAGATTCAATCAGGATGGTTTACGGTTCAATTGATGTTCAATTAGGGTAAGGGTTCTAAGATAAAGTTTGGGGTTAGGCTTAAGATTGGGGTTAGAATTCAATTAGGATTAAAGTTAGAGTTACAATTATGGTAACAATTAAGATACAATTAGTAATTAATCAAGGTTATGGTTATGCTTTATATTCAATTAGGTTTAGGGTTCAACTAAGGTTAGGATTATATTCAATTATAGTTAGGGTTAAAGTAATGTTAGTTTTAAGGTTCATTTAGGATTAAGTTTAGGGTTTAATTAGGGTTGTAGTTAGAATTAAGGTTAGGGTTAGTGTTTAGGTTCAATTAGGATTAAATTTCAATGGGTTAGGATTAGGGATTTGGTTTAATTAAGGTTGAATTTCAACAAGATTAGGGTTATGGTTAGGGTTAGGATTCTAAGATAGATCTTAAGGTTAGGGTTTACATTCAATTAAGGTTGCATATCTTTTAGGGTTAGGGTTAGGGTTAGGATTTCTAAGATAAGATTAGGGTTACGGCAAGAATAAGGATCGGGGTTAGGGTTGGGGATTAATTAGTGTTAGGGCTAGGGTCTAATTTGGGTTAAGATTCAATTAGATTTAAGGTTAGGGTTCAATTGATGTTCAATTAGGGTAAGGGTTCTAGGATAAAGTATAGGGTTAGGGTTACGGTTGGAATTCAACTAGGATTAGGGTTAGGCTTACAATTACTATAAGAGTTAAGATTCAATTAGGACTTAATTAGGGTTGTGGTTAGGGTTAATTAGGGTTAAGATATATAATTAGAATAATGGTTAGCTTATTCATAACAAAATTAGGGTTAAGGTTCAACTAAGCTTAGGATTGGGATTCAACTATAGTTAGAGTTAAAGTTAGTTTAGATTCGGGGTATAATTAGGGTTAAGGTTAGGGTTTAATTAGGGTTGTAGTTAGAATTAATATTAGGGTTAGTGTTTAGGTTCAATTAGGGTTGAACTTCAATAGGTTAGGGTTACCGTTAAGGATACAGTTCAATAAAGATTAGATTTCAATAGGGGTAGGGTTAGGGTTCTAAGATAAATCATAGGCTACAATTTTTATAATACAACTAATGTAAATTATATACTCATACATTCAATATAATGTCCTCATGTTTAGACAATATTCGTTCTCCTCAATTATATTCAATATCATACACATGTCGTAGTGTTGTACATTACTAGAAGATAAGCCAATGATATTATATTATTATGCAACTAAAGAATCCATTACAACAAATACACAACAATAAAATTTCTAAAATGGATTCAAACAAGTTGATATATCTCAGTGTTTCCTATATAGATTATGTAATAAGATAGATAAGCTAGTTTTTATATCAATTAAAAAAAATTCTAGAGGATTTTGGCTTTGTTGTTGCTAGGTTGTATTTCTCTAATATTAAAATGCTTTCTCACGTAGGAATTGGTATTGTTTCTTCACATTTTTTGCAATGTCTAATAAGTTTTCATATTTGCAAGCATTTTTAACCCTTTTTATATAGATTCAACCATTTGTATCTTTATAGTTGTTAGAGTTGAAGGTTTAACAATGCATGATAAGATCAACTTTAAATCATTTATAAAAGAACTGCTAATTGCAAGGATTAGATTATCTAAAATCCAAGCAATAAATATAACAAAATACATTATCCTCTTCTTCTATCTTCACATCTACCAACTGTAATTGACTCAAGACAAGATTAGATACATTTAAGTGTTTTGTAATTAAGTTCTTATCATTCATTTTAAAAGAATACATTTTATTTCAAGAACAACTTATTTATGAGAATATTTGTTTGATAAATCTCTCATTATGTCCCACAACTCATACGTAGTAGTCTCACTAGAATACGTTCAATAAAATAAAATTAGATAAGCACAACGAAATAGTGCCACAAATTTGTTTATCAACCTTTACCCATTCTTTGTTCAATAAATTTTTGGGCTTTTTTCCATTTTCATAGCAATCCATTAATCCATTTCTTCCGAAAGATCCTCCATCTTTATCTTCCCAAGCTCAAACCTATGCAATTGAAATTTTCTCTCTAATCGAGATGAGCTAGCCATGGTCTCTATCACCTAGAACTTTGAGATGCAAGAAGACACAATACACTCCCACTACAACAAAAATGCAATCACACACTCCAAGAAAGGTGTGTCTCTCTCTAATCAATCTAATTGTGGCTCTCATACCAAATGTATAAACTAGGGTGAAGCAAGCGTCAAAATATGTTGGACTTTAATGCACTACAAATTTTGTAACAATGATAAAATATAAGGAAAATGAAAAACCCCATAGATATAATGCAAACCATAACAAATAGATTTATGTGGAGAAACCCTTGTAAGAAAAACTCAATACCCAAAGAGATCCAAGCTAGTATTAATCCTTCAAAGTAAAGTTACACTAGTACATCGTATCCCTTTGAAATTAGATGGTATTTTGTTACTCATACAGCTTATAAAATAGCATATGCAACCCTTAACTTCAAGCTTTAATTTATACAAGAATTACAAATCGAAACCACTGGAATATTTTTGTAAACCATTTATAAATCTAAAGGAGGTATGGCATCCAAATGCTTTGACTCAATTTCCAACACCTCTTTTTGTCTCATATGCCCTTGCTATTACTAGCATATTCATTATTTGTTGTTATATGTCATAAGGTAGAATATTTGACTACCCAAACTTTGACTCCCCAATTTGTCTTCATTCTCACATGCACTAGATGCTTCACGACAAGTGTCCAACTCTCACAAGACTAGTGAAGATTCCAATTTACCTACTTTTTACATATTTTAACACATCATAACAATTGTCAATGTGATCTCCCTCTTGCATATTCTTACACATCATAACAATCTATCACAAGTAACCCCCATGAAGACTAGAAGATACTCTTACACACTTTTTAAAGATTCTATCACATTGCAAAACATGACAACTCAAAGTGAGACACCTATTACCTCATGTGAAAACAATCTACTAAAGACAAATTTAATGATATTTTTGAGTGAGACGCCAGCTTTTCCAAGTGAAGACAAAAAGCACTAAAGACAAAATAGTAAATACATACAATATATTAAATATGAACATTAGGATTGTAAGAGTTGTTTCTGGAGAGGAACAATGGAAAATCTTTGTTCGCCATCAAATTATTCATGTTGCTATGAATAATAAGTGACAAGGTATTATTTCGCCATCAAGGCTTCATTCCACCTACAATCAATAGATCATTGAATATGATCTGAAACGCCAATTCAAAAAACACACATTTTATTCTTCATAGACTATGGAAAAATTATACCTACTATTATTAAAATACTTAATTACAATACTAAATAATCAAAAACAATCGATTCAAACAAAAACTTACTCATAATAACCATACTTTTCTTCAAATCAAAAACAATATTACAAAATAAATACTAACCACCACATAATCGTTATCTAATTTATAGTTCCACATCCCTTGCTAAAAATATAAAAACCTTGCATAATATTCTAATGAAATCCGTGGTATTATTTTAAAAACAATACGGATTGGAAATGGTGAGAAAAAATTGGAACGTTTTCCATGTGAAGGCGCGTGGAAATCCCATGTTTGTCGTTAGCCTAGCGTGTGGAGTACATGAATGCCGTGTGGAAGTTTATAAATTGGAATGAAATTTTTTATAAATTACAATACTGTTAGAAAACCGGATGGAAACAAAAAATAATATTTCGAGAATCAATGTGGATCACGATATGGAAACAAATAATATTAAAAGGTTTGGGGCGGTTTGATATTTTTTAATATATTTTTATGATCATATTAATTAGATATTTTAAATATATTGTAGTGTTTATATTCTTTTTTTATTTTTACATGAATTAGATTTATAAATTGATGTATTTAAGATTAGAAATATAAAATTATGTTTTTTTATGAAGAATTATTTTATTTATTACATATCTTTAAAAAATGGTGTTTTAATTTTAACGAAATTATTTTATTTGATACATATTGAAAATCTTTGGTGTATGTTATTATAGAACTATTTTATTTACTTTTGAACTAGGAATATTGATATTTTTCTTTAACAAAAAGAAATTAAAGAGAAATGAAATTTGATTATGTAAGGGTTTGTATTTTATTGAAAATTTTCAATTTACCTTAAATTTATAAAATTTTAATATTTAATCAAAAAATATAATAAATTATATTAACAAATTAATTACCAATTTAGATATCTTTCTTTAAAAAATAAATTAGAGAGAAATGGAATTTGGTCATGTAATAGTTTGTATTTTATTGAAATATTTAAATTTACAATCAATTTATATTTTTTTAATATTTAATTAAAAATATAATAGTTTATAGTAACAAATTAACTATTAACATAAATATCTTTCATTTTAAAAATAATTAGATTAAAAATATAATAATTTACAGTAACAAGTTAATTGATAAGTAGGAGGTATTTTCCATAGCATGTCAAATTATGATATTGCTTTTAGGATTCAACCATGTATCATGAAACATGGGTCAATGAGTTTGACTCAACTACACAGTTGAATCATGATAGCAATATCATAACAAGTTAATTATCAATATAAATATCTTAATATCTTTTTTAGTATTTAATTAAAAATATAATCATTTATATTAACAAGTTAATTACCAACTTAAATATCTTTCTTTTAAAAAAAATAGAGAGAAATAAAATTTGGTCATATAATCGTTTGTATTTTATTGAAATATTTAAATTTACATTATTTTTTAATATTTAATTAAAAAATATACTAATTTATATTAACAAGTTAATTACCAACTTTTAAACTCAAAATATTATTTTATTTAAACCAGAATTTTAAATAAATAAATAATGTTAAGTTTTATTAAAAAGTCATCTTTAAGTTTACAATAAATATATTTATTTTATTATTAAAAAATAATAATTTATAAAGTTATAAAACACTTAATATACATTATCTTATAGGCTAGGCGTAAGGGAGTCGTACCTCATAAATAAAGAAAAAATAAAAAGGATAATGCATGCCCTACTAATAGGGGTGCAATAAAATAACTACTGTTGCCACTGGGACCTTGGCAACCCATTCTAACATGGACAAAAAGGACATAATTTACATTGTAAAATTTTCCCCCTTCATGGATGAAGGGGAACACATTAACCATTGGGCAGGCAAGCAACATCCATTTCTTCACAAACTTTCTTTTTTGTTGACGCTATTAGCATCATTTGGTGCTTTATCATTGTAGGAGACCTCTTCCTCTTAACTTATGTCCACTCTTGGTCTATATGTTGAATGCATTCAAAAAGTTATGAAGAATTTAATTTGGAATTATCTTCACAACCTTCACCAACAACGATCACAACTGTCATGGGAGAATTTGGTGCCTCCACAAAATCATCGCCAGTTTTTATGGTTGCTTTCTCCAATGATGGTGAGGGGACTGCACAGGAGCCACTAACATTGACCTCATGTGAGACCTTGAGAGGGAGATCTTGCCCAATCGGAGGAGAGGGAGAATTTGGCTTTGAAATGACCTCTTGAGGAGCTTGAGGAGAAGTCAATTCATTTTGGGTTCCAAGAAAGATAACATAACGATGGAAATCTACACCAATCAAATAAGAGGGCCTTCCCATTATTTCCTTATTTTTGACTTCATGAGATTGCATCTTTTTGACATTGGTGGGTAAAGTTATCAGTTCAAAAACATTTCCAACATCTAAAAGTAATTTTTTGTAGTCTACTAGTTGTCTCAAGCATTTGTTACCCACTTTCAAAGAGATCTCAGCAAGCAGCCCACTGGATAGATCCATTTATACACATATGTGTGCATAAGTAGAACTCCTATAGTTGATTATTTCATTGGAAGTGCAATGATACTTACCCAGATCATTTCCTATGGAACACAAACAATTTAATTCCTAGAACTACAAGGGAAGGTATGGTAATCTCACCTAAAGGAATACATATTGATTCAAGGATCGAAGGAAGAAAACCAAGGCTTCATGCAGATGAATTCTCCCTAAAACATCCAAGGACAAAATTTCAACACCAAATCCATATCGTTAGTGGATTCAAATTCTAAGATAAAAAAACCTCAAGCACAGGGATAGATATAAATTTCCTCTTCCATGTGCTCCTTCCAATTCTATATTATCCAAGAATGTAATTCGCTTAAGCTAGGAAATGATTTCATCAATCTTTAGATGAGAGCATGGTTTTGCATATTATCATCTCTATCAAAAGAAAAACTGTCTAGGCTAACCTCAAAAATGTGCTTCGTGAGCTGAATAGGTAGAGGGAAAACCTTGTTGCTATTCCCATCTAGAGGGTTAACACCATTTGGAAAGATTTGCAAAGGGAAAGTTTGGGGCATTCTACCCCTGCGACCAAAGTCATGGTGTCCCAAGGCTGAACGGTCCCTAAAATTATGCCCATTATCCTTATACAATGCCTCGTAGCCTTTGGTTTCCCATGAATTATGCCTTTGTTGTAGGTTAGGGGGTGACTATGGTGGTTTTTGAAGACATGCCCCTTCATCCCAAGCACTAGACTTTCGTCCATCCTTGGATAAAAGTTGAGAGCCAAGGTTTTGGAAATATATAGGGGACACCACCGAGTGTTCGCTAACCCTAGCATCCATTCATAGAGTGTCCTTGATTTCCAAACATGGTGAATGCAATCCCAGATCCTCATGCCTAGCCATGCAAATGCCTAAGTTGCCACAATTTGAGGAGTCTTCACCTTAGTAGTGAGGGTCACCATTAGTAGCAGGGGTAGCATTCATAGTTGCTTGAGCAAAGTGTAGCATTTTCAGAATTCCAAATATAAATACTAGTATATTTGGTAGGGGATTTTTTTATTAAATACAAATAATCAATATTTTAATTGAAATAAAACAATTGAAATACTTAATCAAGGGGAAAATAATGGTATATAGATAAATATAATTTATTTTATATACACGAAAAATCTTTTAACTATGTATTTTAATTTTTATGTTAGATTATAATATTATGGGGGAGAACATATCTAAATTAGGGCTTCACGAAAATTCACCGCCAACAAATTCACATCCAACAATTCATCACCGTGACAAATTCATCTCGTGGAAAATTCACCACCATGAATTGTTGGTGAATTGTTTGCAGTGAATTTTCAATGAGATGAATTTTTCATGGTGATGAATTGTTGGAGGTGAATTTGTTGGTGGTGAATTATTGGCGGTGAATTTCCCAAGAGCCCTAAATTAGACATTATCATTTGGCTAAACTATCACAAGTAAATGATTCAATACATCAAAATTATTAAGGGTTCAAATAAAGATCAAAATAACAAAAAGAATAAACTTTGATAAATTCTATAATAAAAAATATATCATTCTCACTATTTAAACACAACTAATTAAATTAAAACCTTTACATATTCAAACTATATTTAAAATATATTGCAAATTAATTTAAATAAAAATTAATTAAGACAATGCAAACATAGGAAAAAAGACAAACATACCAGGCCCACTTGAAAAGATAACTCCAACTCCCAACCATATAACAATGGAGTCGGGATACTTTTTTGAAGGGTCTCTTTTTGACAAAAGATAGAAAACAATATTACAAATGTGGTTTATTGGCCTTTCAAAAATCATATTTATTTATCTATCTCTCCACCTTCCCCTCTCTCATTGTCTCCCTCTATCTATTTCTATTTCTCCCTCTCCCTCTCACCCCCTATACTATAAGGCCTACCAATTGATCTCACTCCTCTCTTTATCTCTTTCTATCCATAATTTTATCTACCCCATCTCCCTATCTCTCTATCTCTTTCCCTATCCCTCTATATCCCTCTATATCGCCCTTTATTTATATCTATGCATCCCTCTCTCTCCCTCCCCATCTCTTTATATTGAACTCTCTCTCTCTCTCTCTCTCCTAAGTATCTCTCTCCCTCTCTCCCCTCTCTTCTCTCCCTCTTCCTCTTCCTCTATATCTCTTTATCTTCTTATCTCTCTCTATCTTTATCTCTCCCTCTACCCCTCTCTATCTCTCTATCTATTTCTCTCCCTCTTCCCCTCTCCTATCTTCATCTCTACCTCTAACTTCCTCTCCCACCTCTATCTCTAGACATGTCTCCCTCTCTCTATCCATCCATATCTTTCCCTCTCTCCCTATCCCTCTTCCTATACCTCTATATCTATATCTCTTTGCCTATTTATCTCTCTCCATATTTCTTCTTCCATCCCCCCTTTATATCTATCTCATTATCTCTCCCTCTCTCTACCTCTCTCTATATATCATTTCCTATCTCTATCTTTATCTTTCTATCTCTCCCTCTAACATCATCTCCCTCTCTCTCCCTCCCTACATATTTATCTCTTCCATCTCTATATATCCCTTCGTTTGAACACTCTCTTTATCTCTCCCTCTCCATCTCTATCTCCATCTCCATATCCTTCTCCATCTCTATCTCCTCACCCCTCTCTCTCTTGCTCTTCCCCCATCAATATCTCTCTTGCTATCCCTATCTATCCCTCTCTCCATATCTCCCTATTGCAAACATAACATGAGACTATTGGTAATGGAGTCTGATTATCTTTTCTATTTAGAGGTCCTACCAATTGACCTTATGTACCACACAAATGGATACAAAAAATATACCAAAATCATACCTAGTTGACCTTCCACACCTCTTTGGCATACCCATTGCACACCAAGGTGTGATTGCTAGTTTATCAAATTTAAATCCAAAAAAATCTAGTGTGACATTTTAAAATAGATAAAATTTGGATACAAATGTCATAAGGCACAAACAATTTGTATATGAAAATAAACTTTCTCAAGATTAATGTAATATAATCAAACGTAAGTCTTGTCTTTAAGTGAAAAATAATCTACATTAATTAAATGAGTTATGGATTAGATAATTTAGTGAAAAAAAATTGTTCAAAGTATATGTGAAGTGGATAGGGGTATTTAGTTTGATGATTGAAGATAGGTGATCTTTACGAAGATTTTGAATTTAATTATGTTTAAAATAGGAAATGATATCTCTCTATCATTGTAATGTCTTGGATTTTATGTAAGAGTTGTGCTCTATCTTGAATCGAGTCTATTTTGAGAAGGGTATTTTTTATGTTCGATCTTTCACCATGTGTATTTGATCTTGCTTAACATGCACCTCTACTCTTTGATTTGCCTAGTTTGACTTTGTCTACTCTGAAGAATGATGACATTTATAAATATCTTTAGAGGGTTACTGATATATTATAGGGGCCATGTTCTCCTAATTCAATCTTCATAAATCTTCTATAAAGGATTGAAAACATTAAGTTTTACCCATGCAAATGCTCCTAAGATGAATATACAAATCTCGATTCATTTATTGCACTAATTTCAAATATTCTATAAATTTCCCCTTAGCATGAAATAGGATGTCAAATGAATTCCTTTAAATACAAAGACATGGCAACAACTCACAAAAAAATGTGTTTATAATTAGTAGAATGGTAAGGAATTAGCTTAATTTCAAATATTAGGGGTCAAATATGTAAACACGAGGTTAACCTCACACCCTTGAAAAAAAACTAAGATGATGAAATAGTAAAGTCTATGCACCTAATGATTGTTTAGCCATATATGGTGCAATAAAATGTGGTCAATGTGGAGAAGTGTGTTCCCGACTTTGCACAAGATTGTACCACTTGTAAATATGTAATTATGTTAAGATATTATCTAAAAGTTGGAACAAAACTAAATGGTAAATGGCATGGGTATGCAAATTTCACCATTACACATCACTCCCACTTTGAGGTGTATTTGAATCCTAAAATGATCATGTATCTCAAAGTGTATAACACTCACAAACATGCATGCAAAGTAAATATTCAAGCATTAAAAGATATCTCAAGGGTCCATATAAAGTAATGGGCACTACTAAATGTCAATGTGTATGATTTATTTAATATTCATACTCCATGAAAATCATAAAACAAAAAAAAATTGCTAGGATAGTGTGATAAATTGTAATCCCAATGTCTTATGTATGTGTCTCCAACATCTTAGGAATGGGTACATAGACACCCATGTAGATTTTGTAGGATTGTTTAATTATTAGTATTCTCTTGGGACTTGGAATATTAAAGTTGTAATGAAATTTAAATGATGCAATTTGCAATCAACAAGAGTTCAAGTAGTCATTGTCTTAAGGTGTGATTGTAAATTCTAGTGCTTGGGAGTTACTTTGTGATGATGGATCAACTTGGTGGGTCCCATGTTAAATTCCACTCTATGCTATACTTTGGATTTGTGTCCATTGTGTAAATTACAAATTAAATATGGTGTTAATGAATGACAAGGAGAGTTACATTCTATTTCTAGAAGGTATTCTTCATGAATGGAGCATTGAATTTTTTACCATGGTTTTGCATTCGTTATTTTGTAAACCACATGTGGTTTATTGTATCTATTTTTTCTCTATATATCGGATAAAGGTTTCATATATTCATTTTTAGGTTAACCTCACATTGTCAAAATATTGTTAGATTATAGAAGATTGTATGAGTTGTATTGATGTTATTATTTCTACTTGATCGATACAAGATCAATATCTCTTTAGTGGTCAAGTTTTTTCTCAAAAGGGATTATCCATATATATCTTATGCCATATGTGTTTGTTGATATCTTATTATATTTATACATGCTCTTCATATTCTATTTTAATTTCAATGGCTAATCACATGTACCTCTAATTAAATTAATCATATTTGTACACTTTAAATTTACTTTTATTAGATTTATTCATCAATTATCTCAATATTTTTTATCATGACTAATGGTTTTGATAAGAGAGGGTTGCCTTTCTAGATGTATTGTGAGGTTTTTTATTTTAGTGGGTTTTTTGGATCCATTGTGGTGGAAGTCGTGTATAACACATCTTTGTTAGAATTGACAAGTTCAATGGGTTTGGGTGTGAACTATAGAAGTTGAAAATAGAGGATCTCTTGGAAGAGAGTTGTAAATGGAAGGTTGTAGTGAAGAAAGGAAAACCCAAAGTAATGTTTGATGAATATTTTAGAAAGCTAGATAAGAAGGCATGAAGAACTATTTAGTTGTGTCTTGCAGATATCTTTCTCTTGAATGTCTTTGAGGAGACCAACACACATAGCTTGTGGAAGAGGATAAGTGATATTTATTAAATAAAGAGTCTTGGTAAAAAATTATTTGTAAATTAATATTTACTAATTTAAATGAAAGAAGGAGAATATGTCATTAAAGTTTTTAATGCTTTTAATTTGATTTTGAGTTAACTTAGTTCTATTGGTGCTAAGCTAGATGAGAAGGATAAGTGCATATTACTGTTTTGTTATTTTCCTGAATCTTGGGAAAATTTAATCATTAATTTGAGTGGTTATATTTTAAATCCAAAAATGGATGCCTTTGTTGCTACCTTTCTTTTAAGAGGAAATTCCAATTTTGTTGCTACCTTTCTTTTAAGAGGAAATAAGGAGAAAGTCCATGGATGAGAGATCAACAAATGCATTATATAAACTCAAGGAAAGACCAAGGAAAAATGTGGGTCTTAAGGGGAATGGGGGAAATTGAAAGATAGATCCAAATTCAAAGGATGGTTTAAAACCCTTAGGAAGAGTATAGTGAAGTGTTAGGACTATAAGAAGGAATACAAAAATAAGAGGAAAACTCATGATGATTCCTCTACTATGAAACCCTTTAATAATAATGATAATGATAATGATGATTTATTATTTTTTTTCTAATTTTGAGCTAGTGATGATTGTTGGCTCATTGATCCAAGTTTCTCCTACCATATGAATCCTCATGAGGAATGGTTCTCATCTTAACAAGTTTATGATGGTGAAGTTTTCTTTAGTGACAATAGTTTGTATTAGATTGTTGGTGACAATAATAAAATGTAACAAATCAAATGAAATTTAAGATAAAATACATAAACACATAAATATTTTACCTCAAACACCTTCAAACTCAATGATTGAGCTAAATTGGATGCACCCTAAGCCTATTGATATGCTCTAAGTAGATATAATGTGGATTGCTCTAGAAATATTTTAGCATAACCTTGTTGCAATGGATATTATGGAAGCAAAGTGGCAAAATTAACTTACATGTACAGTAGACTTGATGATAATGAAGGGTGAAGGATTATATTTATAAAAAGAGGCTCAAATGGATGGAGGGATAAGATCTTACCACAAGATCAAGAGCTCATGTTAAGAGGTTCTCTCAAGCAAGAGAGAAAGGATAAGTGTCATGTGAGGGTTAATGGAGAGTGGAGGCTAAATGATGGGGATTGGATAATATTATGGGAGATTATGATAGGAATCCCAAAAGAGACAAATATTTGACTTTTTTCCACCTCTAGGGAGGTGGGTATTAAAAATAGATTTTATTGATAATAGAGAGATGGCCCCATGTAAAGTCAACTAAAAAGGTGACATTTATCCTTGGCGGATTTAAGGGAGGACAGGTGAAAAATTATTGGGTGAACGTGCAAGCATGCACATGTAAAGGGGTGGCACATGGTAGATGATGGAAAGTTTGGTTTTTTAAGGAATTTTAAATTGGAAAAAAGGTTAAATGAGGATTCTAGAAGAAGATTAATTAATTAATTAATTAATTCTATGGCAAAGACTAAGGTTAGATTAATTAACTTTTAGAAGAAGGAAAAAAAGAAAATTAATTAAAACAATAATTAATTTAGAGGAATAAAAGGATAATTAATTAAATAATAAAATATTTAATTAATTATGGGTAACAAGACAAATGAATTAAAATTTAGAATTTTAATTAATTTAAAAAGAAAAGTCAGATTTGGAGTGTCTGCATTTTCCCCCTCTTTGATGCAACATTCAAAGTGATGTCACATCAAAGAAGAATAATATGCCCTAATGGGATTAGAAGAATAGGAGGTGATTCGACAAACCAGTTGAGAGGAAAAAAAATGATTTTTTTTTTTATGACGGTCTCTCAAAAAGGTTGGCTTATAAGGGTTGATTAAGTGTAGATGGATGGAAATTAGGATAAAATATGGAGAAATGAGGGCTCACAGAAGGTATGGGCGAGTGTGTCTAGTTATAAAGGTTCCTTCAACACACATGGGGTGGTCCAATTAAGGTTAGGGGCCTATAAATAGGCCTAGGGGGGCTCATAACAAGTCATTTTCATTGGTCAATTTGTAAAGCATAAGTAGAGAGGAGAAGGAGATATCGCAAGTGCCACATCATTTGCATCACATAGAGTGAGTTTGAGAGTTCCAACAACTAGTGAAGTTAGGGGAATCGGTGAGTACCCCATCTAGGTTTTTTTAGGGTAGTTAATGAGTAATAGATGAAGGTAGGATAAGGGACAAAGGGGAGGGAAATAGAGGTGCAATTTCATAAAACTACACTTAAAGGTGTGATTGTTGTACCTGCATTTCATGAAGCAGTGCCTATGACTCAGAAGTCACCTACATTGTGAAACCATGCCTATGCAACACCATTCGACACCTTCGAGGAAAAATGCACGTGTTCTAAAATACGCTTGTGACTAGGGATTTAGTAGTTGCATCAGGGAAAACTATGTTTGTGCCTAAAATAATGCCTCAAGGTAAATATGTGCTTATGTAGGGTAGATACACACTTGTGATTAAAGAGGCACTTGCATAAGGCAAGGACATGCATGTGCCTAAAATGATGGAAGCATAAGATAAATATGTGCTTGCCCATGGAAATGTGCTTATGAAGGATAAAGGCATACTTGCACCGAAAATAGAGCTTATGTATGATAAAAGTACACTTTTTTCAAAATAACAGTTGTACCCTTAGGACCTAGGGTAAAAGATGTTCAATTTGGGTGATGTTGATGTTGGGTGTTGGATGGATGTAGGAGACCTCATTGAAATTATAGCCACATGAGTGGTGGTTGAGGGTGATGACTCAGTTGAGGTACCGATTGGTTGAGATGGATTAGGAGTGGTTGGAGTTGATGGTCTTGTTATACATCTTGAGGATGCCCCCAATTAGAGCATATTAGGCGATAATGATTGTGATAGTGGAACAATCGCATAGCGATCCCAACAACTTCCACCTCATGACAAGAGAGGCTACCATGACGTTGGAGGATGTGTGGAGGATCTTATATCTCCCAATTTGAGGAGAGTTGGTAGAGTACGACCTGATGCATACAAAGATGTCTTTACAATAGGTATTCATTACAGATTACCTACTAGTTAGGGACATCAAGATGGATCTAGATGTGGGGATGGGCATATTACCGTAGTCATCCTTATATCCAACATCATTGATTTTAGGGTTCATAATGCCAAATTGAAGGTACCATGGTTTTGTCATTGGATGGGAAGGTTTTTCCACTAGATGGGCAGGTGTGCTTGATTGAATATTCTCAAATGGTATTGTATTGGTGTGAGGCTCATGTGTGTTAGTTGAGTTATACAAAGAGATGCACTTGGAAATGTATCGAGATGGTTGTAGTTTGGGATGTAGGGTTACATTATTGCACATTTGGGCCTACGAGTACATAAAATTATTATAGCCAATGGTTGATAGGGGTAGAGGTCAGGGGATGCTGTATGTGTTTTCTTATGCCTCATTTTTGTGACATCGACAACTAGGCAATCTTCCTTACTAGCGACAATTTATTGATGATATGGATAATTTATATGGCAACAATTATGGGAGTGTGAGGATTGGGAGGATGATGGTACTCAACTACCTTATATGCAAAGGAGCCATTATATCAGAGGTTGGAATTCTACTATCATTGAGCGGTATCTACCATTTAGGGTGATTCAACAGTTTGGATTACGACACATAGTGCTTAGATATGAGGTGGTTTTTGCTCATATTATTTGGGAGAGGGGAATCTAGGGAGGCTATATAAATTTGTATATTTCCAAGAAATTTTACAAAGACACTCCAACAATACTATGGGACTATGGTGGGCATTTATTGATGTTAGCACCACTCTAGATTATGATGCATGGTGGGTGACTCATAGGCCAGTTTGGCTAACACTACCACAAGATTATGTGGCATTAGGAGGTGGAGACGAAGATAGTGATGATGGAGGAGATGGGGATGGGTGGTGGGTATGCCAATGGGTGTACATAGGAGAGTGAGGAGTCGAAGGAGAGGAGGTCATAGTTGAGGAGGACATTATAGTGGAGGAGGAGTAGGTGAATATTATTGGGGATGATCAACTCAATGATGAGGGTGATATACAAGTACAATTAGGTCTCATTATGTCTAAACAAGACCAATGGAGGATTGAGCGAGATTCTTCTCTTCTTTGCAGTCTTTCCGGATATGTCTAGTTTGCCCACAATTCTAGTATTTCACTGTGGAATTCTTACCAAGAGACTTTGATTTTCCCTCTGACTTCGATTTGGACTTCTTTCTCTTCTTCTTTCCTTTCTCCTTTCATCTACCTCAAACAACAAGGACCTCCTTGGCCATCTCAGAAGAATTCCTTCACATTTATTCTGATTACAGCAAAGCAACCACATATTCCATCTTGAAAGTGGTTGTTGTACTCCCAATATCCATTACCAAGTGATCCCATGTGTCAAGTAAAAAACACAACAAGAGAATGCAACAATCCTCATCATCTATATTCACACCAATAGACCCCAACTGAGCAATGATCATATTAAATGCATCCAGATGATCTACAACAGACGCTCCTTCCTCCATCTTTAAAGAATAAAGTTTCTTCCTCACAAATAACTTATTTACTAGAGATTTCCCCTGATAGATGTCACCAAGTTTCTTCCACAAAATTTTTGTTGTCTTCTCTTCATGGGCGTTCAAGAGAACTAAATCAGTCAAGCACAGTCTGATCAGACCCTTAGTTTTCTGGTCCATTGCATCCCAGTCATCCTATGAGGTTGTTGATGGTTTGTTAGAAGACACTATAACCTATAACTCTCGATCCATGAGAAAATCTTCCATTTTGAGTTTCCACAACTCAAAATTTCCATTGTTCAACTTCTTTATTTCTATTATTTTGGATGTGCTCGCCATATTAAATTTGCAATAAGATCACAACCAAATTCCTCTACAAACTCCCACTGAACAAGATCGACACAAAAAACCTGTCTTACCCACAAGGACACAAATGTTGGTCAAGCTTTGATACCAACTGAAAGGAAAGCAAAGTGTGAAATATGCCTTCCTAATGCTAATCTTTAGGAGATAGATAATATTTCAAAACTTTACCATTATAGTTCGTTAAGATGCACATCCATGAATTTACATGGGAAAACCCTCTCAAGAAAAAACCCACACACCAAAGTAGAGATCTCTTGTATTATAGTAAAATTTCAATTACATACAAGTGCAGAGCTATGCTCTCACAGTTGTTGATTCATAGAATCAATTTTGCAGCACTGTATTACAATTCGATTCGATCAATGCTTCACATTGTTACAATACACTACAACATTACAATACAAACTTCTCAAGCATTTTCGCTTCAACTTCCATATCGAACCAAATAGTCACCAATCACATAACTATTATTACCTTCTACCTCGTCGAAGTCATATCAGAACATCGAAGAGACTTCAAATCTTGTCTCTCTAAAATCTCATTGTCATTCCAACCCACCTATTGTTCCATCCTATTGGGATTTTGAGAGGACCATGTAACACCATAGTGGAAAATGAGGTAATTCAGGATGAACTTGCCAATTTGCTTCCTCGTTATGTAGGTCATAGGAATGGTTTCAACCCACTTAGTAAAGTACTTAGTGGCCATTATGATAAAATTGTGGTTATTAGATGAGGTTGGGGTGATCTTTCCTATGAGGTCAAGCCCCCACCGCGAGAAAGGCCAAGGTGTGACCATTGGTTGTAATTCTTGAGTTGGAGCATGAATATCTCCATGTTGCTGACACTGGACACACTTTTACATGTACTAATGAGCTTCTCTTTCCATGGTTGGCCAGTAGTACCCAATCCTCAACAATTTCTTAGCTAAAGTCATGCCACTAGAATGGGAACCACATATGCCATCATGTAATTTTGTTAAAGTGGTAAAGGATTCCTATTGGTTAAGACATCGTAGTAATGTCCCTTCGATGCTTCAGTGGTATAAGGTATCACCTAGGATCACAAATCAGGATGCCTTCTTTACAAAGGTCTTTTTAAGGTTGGAGGTGATATCAGATGGGAGGGTTCCTCTACTAAGGTAGATGAATATTTCATGGTATCACGGGGATCCAGGACCAATGACACATGTGAATTCAGATTCAGGTATTTCAAAAGTTGGTACGAGAAGTTATTCTACCAAGAATTCACATTGGAGGACGTTGTTCAACATGTCTAACAAGGATCCAATTGTTGCCATGATGTTTACTACTCAGTTGTTCATGTGAGGAATCTGCTCAAAAGTTATATCAATGAAAAGGTCTTTGAGACTCTCTACCATCTTCTTATAGGGAGTAAGCTTATCATCCTTAGTTTGATAGTCGTCATTGAATTTGTTGATAACCAACTGGGAGTCTCCGTAGACTTTCAATTCTTGTATCTATCAATGAACTATTATCCTTAGACCTGTGATTAAGGCTTCGTACTCAACAATGTTATTAGTGCACAAAAATGATAACCTGTATGACTTCAGAATGCAATCGTCTTGAGGGATGATAAAGAGAATACCCGTTCCTGATCCATGTTAGGTAAATGATCCATTAAAGTACATCTTCTATTGATCGGTTAGATTGACAAGGAACACTAATTCATCAAGGAAGTCAGATACCAACAGGTTCTCTGCATAGATAGGTACTTCTACTAGTTGGTCTGCGATCACTTTTCCTTTGATTGCCTTGCGCTCCACATACTCTATCTCAAATTCAGTCAAGATCATTACCCATTTGTTCATTCGCCCTATGAAAGTTGCTTTGGATAATAGGCATTTCAATGGGTTGATCTTTGCAATGAGTTTGATTTGATGTGACAACATGTAGTGTCTAAAATTTAGTGAAGAAAAAACCACTGCTAAGCATGCTTTCTCAATGGATGAATTGTTCATTTCATAGCCCGCCAAGGTCCTATTGATGTAGTAGATAGCCCTTTCTTTTTTGTTTCATCATGTTGTGCCAGAAGAACACCTAGTGTTGCTAATGTTGCTAAGATATACATGATCAATGGTTTGTTCGGTATCAATAACATGAGCACTCATGGTGTCAATAGGTAGTATTTGATATGTTGGAAAGCTTCGTCGCACTTCTCGTCCCACTTCTAAGTTATTCCTTTACGGAGAAGATGTGAAAAAGGGTGGATTGTATCTGATAGTTTTGCTATGAACCTTCTAATGGACTACAAACTTCCTTGTAACCCTCTCATCTGCTTTAATGTTTGCAGTGGTTCCATGTCTAGGATGGATTTCACTTTTGTTGGATCAATTTCTATCCCTCTTTGTGAGATGATGTAGCCAAGAAATTTCCCTAATGTAACCCCGAAGACACTCTTTTTTGGATTCAACTGTACCTTATATTCTTCAAGCCTATCAAAGATGGGTCCCAAGACTTCTATGTGCTCACTTCTTTTCTTTGACTTTGCCAAAATATCATCCATATAATCTTTGATTGTTTTGTGGATCATGTCATGAAAGATGAGGGTCATTTCTCTTTGATAGGTTGCTCCTACATTCTTCAGCCCGAATGACATCACGTTCCAGCAATAGGTTCTCCATGGACAAGTGAATGCATTTTTGTGTTGATCCTCCTCGGCAATCATGATTTGATTGTATCCTGAAAAACCATCCATGAGTGATAGCATTTCATGCCTTGCTATTAAGTCCACGATGAGTTTGATGTTAGGAAGAGGGAAATCATCCTTTGGGCATGCCTTGTTTAAGTCTCTAAAATCCGTGCATATTATGATGCCCCCTTGGGTTTTAAGATTGGTACCAGTTTTGAAACCCACTCAGGATAATCAATTGGTTGGATGAATCTAATGTCAAGAAGATTTTGTAACTCAAGTTTCACCAAGAGTGCTATGTGAGGGTGCATCTTCCTTAATTTTTGCTTCACTAGTTTGGCTTCAGGATAAACTGCTAATGATGCACAACTATTTTGGGATCGAGCCCTAGCATATTTGTGTATGACCATGTAAATTTTTCTCTTTGTTCTTTTAGGAATGTTGCTAGGTTCTTCTATTCTTCATCCAATAGGCATTCAACATAGAAAGTGATCTTGGGTGCTTCTTTTGTTCTCACATTGATTGGAGTGGCCTTTTCTACTAGCACTGCTGAATTCTGTGGATGCATTGCACTAAGGGAGAGATTGAATCCCCCATCGTTGGGTTCCTTAGAGAGGTTTTCACCTTTGGATGCATCCTTTCTTTTTACTATTTCAGGATAAAAAAGTGCCACAATGTGGTTTTCATTTAGAGATCTGCATGTTAATTGCATTTTGTTAATTTTGTGACTGAAGGATTGAATCGTCTCCCCATAGTATGCCCCTATGTCTAGCTCTATGTCAAAAGCTACCTTGTGATCTACCCATGGTAAGTTGTCACAGAGTTGTATGAATTCCAATATTGCTTCATCATTTTTGAATAAATCTAGAATCGGTGGTCCTTGTTGGTCCTAGTCAACGAGTTTTGGGTATACTAGGCTTATTTCAGTTGGTTGATTGCTTGGGGTGAAGGATGTTGTAAATATCATGAAAAAGCATTTATTGTCAAATAGGTGAGCAACATCAAGGGGGAAGTCATCTAGGGTAGTATCACACAATGTGAGTAACTAAGAGGAAGTCTCAACCCGTTTAGCAGAATTACCTTTGCTAAGAAGGGTAACTTTGCTAGTAGTACAACCTAAGCCCATATTATTTGGACGTTTCCCAGGAATAATGGGTTCTAGAAAACCATTATCATTTTTTCCTAGCTTCTTGTTCTTGTTATAGCCCCATCCCTTCATTAGTTGCAAGCCTATATTGTCATTTTGATATAGCAGCTTAGAGACATCCTCATCATTGATATCTTCTTGGTTCAAATCCCCCCACTTGGTGAAGGTAGTAGTTGCCATCTTGATTGTTTCAGCCTCTTTGTTGCTAGATTTAGGTTTTCCATAGGATTTAGGAGAAAGAGGTAGCTCTCCCAAGACAAAGTTATCCTTCATTAGTTTATAGTTTCCACAACCATCATCCTGGATCACTGATTTGATATCGAGAATGTTCTGCACAATGGGTGTTTTCATTTTCGAGGTAGATGCAAGGGATGATGGGTCAACAAATGAGGAGGATGGTGTAGGCCCTTCATCATTTTTAGGGATCAGGGGTATCTTGTAAAACTTGGCCTCAAGGTTCTTGCAGTAATAAAAGGGCTCAAGATCTCAATGGATGGTAATTTCTTGACCCTCATAAGGAAACATTACACATTGATGGTAGGTCAAGGCTACTGTAGTTCCCCCCCACTTTGTTCTTTTGTCCACTTGTGTTAGTGTTGTTTAACGATGTCATTTGTTTGTACCTCGTTCTTGTGGGTATCCGTTCGCTTCGATTTGTTTATTTCTATTGTTTTAGTATTGTTGCTTTAGTGTTTGGATATCGTCATTTTGATGTCGTTAAATTATGGTATTAGTTTAACGATATTCTATGAATATGTTACTTTAAATATCCAAACTTTATTTGATGTGAATATCATTAATTAATTAATAAATTTAATTGGCTAAAATATTATAATTTAAAAATTACAAATTATTAATGTTATTAATATTTTAATGGGGTGTTGTTTATTTTATTAATATTATGTATTTTAAATTAATGATGAGAACATCGTTTATTTTAAATATATGTAAATTGATAAGTTTATTTTAATAAAATATTTATTTAAAGCATTAAATGTTATTATTCATGCCATTTATAAAAATGTCAAGTTTTTAATCTAATATTAAATTAGATTGTCAATTTAAGGTTTGAAGATTTAGATGATTATTATATTTTAATTTGTTGATATTAGATATTCTAATTAAAGATGGAATAATTTTTTCATGGCATAATTGTTAATTTTTAAATTAGTGCTTTGAAAATATTGTTTATTTAATGCTTATTTGGGATTTAACCAAAAAAGAAAGTTAAGTGTTACTTTCTAATTTGAAAATTGAAAAAGAAATAAAATATAAAAGTTAATTTCATGTGGAGATGAATTGGAAATTAGAAGGGCAACATTCTAATTCCTGCCTTTTCATGATTTTATATCCGTTTGTTGTTTTAAAAAATGCTAGAAAATTTTGGGTGAATGGAGATTGGGACTGTTCAAAAATAATTTGGATGAAATAGAGATTCTAAACTAATTTTTGGGGGACGAATGGAATTGGATTGCAAAGTTTTTGGGATGATAATTAATTTAATTGGATTGGGAAGGAGATATATTGTACTAAATGCCTTGAGAATGATACTAAATGTGAAAATGATGATTTTGGACCCACCTGTTGCTTTTGACCCTTGTAGTACCGATTTGTGCATTCTCCTTCCAATTTCGCTGGCTTTTCCATGTGGATCTAACTCTGCTTTATGTTAGGAATTATGTCAACATGTTGATTCTATACCTTGGGACGATGGGAGATATATTGTTTATTTCCTTGCTTTTTGTTTTTATTAGTAGTGGGTTGATAAATAATTATTCTATATATATACACTTGTTGGATTCAAATAAAACGTAATTGATTTTAAGATAGGTGTTTCTATGATCTTTATTATTTTATATTCCATTGCATGGTTACTATAATTAAAAGAAAGAACAAGAATTTCTTTAGATTTTCTAGTAATTATATTAAATAAATATGATTGTAATAATATAAAGCTATAAATTATTTGTATGAATGTGTATAAGTACAATGTTAGGAAGAAGCATAACCTTGTCTTATGTTTTATATATATAGGCGAGTAAATAAATGATCTTTCTAAACAAAAATTTGATAATATGGAGATTGATTTGGTTATAGCGAATTGAATTGAAGGATTTGGAAATTGGTCCTAATAAATAGGTTAAAGCATGGGACATTTAATTGAGTGAATAGATTAATTAAGTAAATAGTAAGGGTATTTAATATTAAATGACTTAGGTTAAAAGAACGTTTACACCAATTTTTTCTTCGAGTGAGTTATGCTTATAACATTCTCTTATCATTACCAAATTATAAGTTTGCCAACTTTTATGAAATAGTCTTCATCATAATTCTATATATATAGGTTATAAGTTTAAAATGGTTTCTTAATTGTATGATAGGTGAAGACATGTTTTACCTAATATTTGGTTTTATGGATAGGAAGATTGGGAAAGTATGTTGTGTTGACGCAAAATTTTGCAGGGGCAACAGTCTTATGGAAAACTTAGCTACTGGGGGACTTGTGCGCTTAACTAAGTGACCTCTGGATTTTATCGAAGTCGGCTCTTCGTTTTTATGGGGGAGGTAAAGGGTTAGAAGGATAACATGTAATAATCAAACCTAAACTAAGGCAATGCACCAAATTATAAAAGAAATAACTGAGCACAATGCTAAAAAAAAGGCTCGAATGGTAACTGTTGTTTATCAAATAGATGCTTCAAAAACACTTCAAACATAAGAACATCAATTCATTGCATAGCATAACCAATACAACATAGGCCAATGCAGAAGAGTAACAACATGATCTGCATTTTATTAAGCTGTATGAGATCACAAAAGCTAAAAATAGACATTCATATACTTCAGGAAATAAAAGCACAGTCTTAATATCCTATCAAATGCTTGAAAAACAAAGAGGCCGAATTGATTAGCACAGTCTGCAAACTCAAGTTTAATAGAAAATATTACAAGACGCTAATTCCCAGTGCTCGGGATTTTTTTAATCTATCTAACAACAACCACTACAAAGAGAAAGAGGCTGCTTAAATAAGACAACCCACCACTTGAAAACCCCAATGAGAAAGATAATTCCACGAAAAACATCAACGATCCCTATTCCCTCGAGTCGACACTGAACAAAAAGATCGTTCCGCAGTGTGCCAACAAGCATGTCTTTTGAGAAAACAAGGCCACACAACAACAATAGAGAACACGTGATAGCAAAGAACACGTGGCAGGCATATCACTGGTAATCTGGTTCAATTTGGCCCTACATTCTCCCACATGTTGAATGACTTCGTGCATGGAAATGAGAATATTTACGTCCATGGCCTCCACTGTTTGATCTTCAATCTCCACACCACTCAATGCTTCATCGGAGGCTGTATATAATTTTCTCAACAATCGTCTGGCCTCTGAAACTTTATCGGAAGTCATCTCCTGCACTCGTTGCATTGTTTCGCTAACTACCCCACATAGATTGGTTGCCTATGCCATAAAACTTAGAGTGGACTACAAAGTAAGGCACAATGCTTTGATCTTATCCTAGTACAATGCATGTAGTTCTTTGGAAATCTCTAGTGAGCTCATTTAGGGTGTAGGAGGTTGGGCTCTCAAAAGGTCTAATTTTGTAGTTTTGTTGCCCAGGTCCACCTTCAACTCTGCCATGCTTCCTTCCAGGACGGATAGCTGAATCCTCAGAGTAGAAACCTCTCTCCCCTTCTCTCCCAAGGCCAATTCGGCCTGCCTTAGCTTCCCAGTTTCCTACTCCAAAGTAGTGTTCATCTCATTTACCTCCTCATTAGTGCTCTGTCGGAGCTGTTTCAGGCCATTATTCGTCAACTTCAATTCATCACAGAGGGATGTCTTAGTCACTCGACATTGCTAAATATCTTTTCGTAGGGTTGGAACAACCTCCGCACCCAAAGCCTGAAGCTCATTCACCTTGTTTTCAACAGTATTCTTTTCATTTCGAAGTCGATTGATTTTGAATTCCTGGGCCTTATGCTTATTTGCCCAGATATCTACCTTACCCCTAAGCTCTTTCATCTGATTTTTCTTCATTTGGTGAATAAGCTTGAGGAAGTCGGTAGTCACCACCCTCTGGGTTCCCTCCATCAACTCAACTTTATCTTGCAGATGAGCCTACTGCAAGTCAAGCCCTATGACATTGACAAAATAGTCACTTGGAATCATATCCCCGACCGACTTGATCACATTGGGGGTGATTTTTGCAAAAATCAACGAATTATGGCTCTCGTTGAACACAATTTGCAAGAGAGGCACTGCTTTCCTGCCTGCATCATTTTCCCTTCTTTTTTGTATTTAGCTTGCTTAGGAACTTTTATTTGCATCCACTTGCGAAAAATATTCTTGGGACGAAATTCCCAGTCCACCGGCAAAAGGAAACTCCCGAGGGACTACTAGTGGGAAGGATAGTGTGCTCAAAGTATCAGTGGACTTGTTGGGCCTGGTAATAATTGTCGGGGAGAAAGGTGGGATAAATTGGCCACCTTGAGATGATGGAAACATGGTAGGAGGAAAAGTCGGGGAAGCACCAACTGACATGCTGGGTTTCAGGGATACAATTTGCTGACTAAAAGGGTTAGGATGTGCCACCATTTTTGTTTCAAGGGTGGGAGGAAAAATAGGAGATGGAAAGGGACCCCTAGGAGAAAAAATATTGGCCTACCCTGGATACCCAGTGGTAGGAATAACTGGTGCAAATGAAGTAGCAGGGGAAAACAAGGAGGAGACCAAAGACATAGCAAAGAGAGGAGGAAAAAATACTTGAGATTCTTGAAGACCTACAGGCGATACCACCACTTCTACTCGTTGTGACTCCTTCCCTCCTGCAGATTCTCCCGTTCATGGATGCTTCTCCTTCGGAGAACTATCAAGATCCACAATAACCTTTTGTGGGCGCTTGGAAGACCTTGGCCTCTTCGCACCTGATCTAAAGGAGCCAGTAGGCTCTGACATCTACGTATTTGAAGAGTCTTCTTGTTGTGAATGGTGTCCACTGATTGTCGCCCCTTGCACAAGATCTTTTTTAATTATAGGAGCCCTCTGGACTACCTCTTCTTCGCGCTCCGGAGCTGCACTTTCTACCTCATATAACTTCTGGGAACCCAAAGGGTTAGGAGAGTCTTCATTGTCTAGATGCTCTCGACACCAGATATCATCAAATGTGTCATCCGAGTCCACCTCCTGGAAGAACCCACTAGTCATTTTTATCTCATGCTTATACGTGTAGAAATCATTAATTTTGTCAGGCCTCCACCCGAGCTTGAGCAACTGGCTTCATAAAAATTGATTTATCTTGTGATTGGGGTTAGGCTTCGCCACAATGTGGTAAAATTTTATCCAAGGTAATCTACCCGAGTTAGAAGGTATATACTCTAGGCCGATGTATAAACTTACATTCTCCTCATATGCATTTCTTTAAGGGTCCCAAAATGGTCGAGGCTGGTGTGGAATTTTAATCCCAATCTCTGACAAATTGTTCTCATAATTGTATCACCACGTGTCACAAATGACTATCAGCCCAAGATTACTCAACTTAGATTATAAAACCTCCGAATTGTTCACCTTTGAGCTCTTTTTCTTTACCAATGATATAGAGTCGAACATGGACGATAGTGCCAAATAGGAAGTCAGATGCGTCCCTCCCCAATAATCATTCTCGTTATTACAGAGTTGTTTGAACACCTCCAGGGCCAAGACCCTATTAGAAACAAAACACGAGAGTTGGAAAGGCTCCCAGATGAAACCTTGCATGCAGAGCATTGTGAAATCCTTCCCAAAGAACCAATCGCAAGGCGACACAAGCCCCCTCATCCATGATTTTTGGCTATGTGATAAGAGAGTTGTCATGTTGCCTCCATTGTGATCCAAATCTTGCAAAGTTGGAGCTAGGAATGCATCTGAAAACACGTAGTAATAAAAAAAAATTGACAGAACGGGAGTCCATGTCGAAACTGACTTTTGCGCACCATGTTCATCAAATGCAACCAGGGCTATGAATTGTTGGAAATAATCAAGATTTTGATGCAAAATCATGTAAACTAAGAAAGAGGAATACCTGAACCTAGAACCAAGTTCAAACTCCCTCAGCTGTCGGTTCATCCCATCAATTTTGACCTTCGCAAAGTCCATCAATTCTGAACACCTCCAGGGCCAGGACCCTATTAGAAAAAAAACACGGGAGCTGGAAAGGCTCCCAGATGAAATTGTGCATGCAGAGCATTGTGAAATCCTTCCCAAAGAACCAATCACAAGGAGGCACAAGCCCCCTCATCCACGATTTTTGTCTCTATGATAAGCGAGTTGTCATGTTGCC
Source organism: Sequoiadendron giganteum (assembly GCA_007115665.2). Lineage (NCBI taxonomy): Eukaryota > Viridiplantae > Streptophyta > Pinopsida > Cupressales > Cupressaceae > Sequoiadendron > Sequoiadendron giganteum. The sequence continues at coordinate 66,299,425 of CM021108.1, read as the reverse complement.
TCCATTGTGATCCAAAAAACAGGACCTAGAAAGGCTCCCAGATGAAACCGTGCATGCAGAGCATTGTGAAATCCTTCCCAAAGAACCAATCGCAAGGAGGCACAAGCCCCCTCATCCATGATTTTTGTCTCTATGATAAGCGAGTTGTCATGTTGCCTCCATTGTGATCCAAAGCTTGCAAAGTTGGAGCTAGGAATGTGTTTGAAAACACGTAGTAATAAAACAAAATCGACAGAACGAGAGTCCATGTCGAAACTGCCTTTTGCGCACCATGTTCATCAAATGCAACTAGGGCTATGAATTGTTGGAAATAATTAGGATTTCGATGCAAAATCATGTAAACTAAGAAAGAGGAATACTTGAACCTAGAACCAGGTTCAAAATCCCTTAGCTGCCGGCTCATCCCATCAATTTTGACCTTCGCAAAGTCCATCAGCGGAGGCATGGCATTCTTCTTCAACATGAAGCTGAGACTCATTTGGAAGTCAAAGACTTCTTTATTTGTATCAAATTTACATACCAATGCCGAACATAGAGCAAACAAAGGAGGAACTCGAATTTAAGGCATCCAAACCAATTGAGAAACTAGGAGGCGCAAAAACATTTGACGGTTGACCCGTCTCAGTACTATAAAACTGCTGCACCATTCAGAGCATCTTCCAGTAACCTTGCAGTCTAGAAATGTCAAAATCTTCAACATTTTGAAGAGAGAGTAAAGGAATGCATAACATATTCTGCAGGGCCTGGGGGCAGATTACCAATCTCAAATTGGGGCCACTTATGATTCCAATTTGAGGGTCAAAACATCTTGCACATGCTGCCACAATCTCTGGACAATGATGCACCAGAGGAACCATGTACTAGGGAAGCCCACAGTTCCATAATTTTCTATGAAAAGGGTCTGTAATCTTCTTCATTTTTTCACATCCAGCTTCCCTTAGGCTCTTGAGGTTCTGAGATAACTCAGGATCTCGAACATTGTCCCAATCTTCTGATATCAAGGCCTGGTTTCTAGGAGAAATTATGCCCACTATTTTCTAGTCCATTGGCTTGGTAAAGGGCCAGGATGGATTTTTTGGAATTCTTGGGGTATTGTAAGAATCGTGGGCATAAATATTTATGCAAAGTGCAAGCATTCTTCGTTCATCAATACTCTCCGTGCCCATGACCTGTGTTAACTCTCTGCAATTTCAGTCATTTCATTGTATTTTCGAGAGACTTCCCAAACTCTACAATTCAAATTTTGAAAAAGCTTCCCTTCCTTGCAAATGATTTAGATAGTTACACACTTATCGAGTTTACACAAAAAATGCCCTCCGCACACTCAACCTGCTTTTTGATTTTCGAGGAAATCGGTTTAGAAAGTGTACGTGCCAGATTTTCACATCAGTTACTCAATGCACCACCATCCTTTTTCGTGCATGCGAAGAGGTCGCCAACCTGCCAAAAGACTCCTCACATTTAAGAGATACGACTTCACATAAGGTGGCGCTTGATTTTTCTTGGAAAAAACATGAAATCAACATCGCCATATCTTTCGTGAGCCTTTGCATTTACTGACTACTTGATCGTACTCGAGTGCATCAACCAACGACCTCATCTAAAAGATTTTCTTTGATTTAATCAGAACAACAAAATTATCATGTTGACAACTGGCTCATTCTTGTCTCCATTTCAAAAATTCAAACAGAGCAAGTGGCAACCGCATCTGATTACTTACATCATTTCGCACACTGCAACATTGATTATCAAGGCTCCTCAGTACCATTTTATTTTGACGTAATCATACCTTGCCTCACTAAGGAGAACCTCGACCATCTATAAATAGGACCCTTGGCAACCTTGCTAACTCAAAAATATAATCAACATTCATAGTGATTAGGCCCTAGCATATCTTAGTGATTTATCATTTGTCTAGAGTAGCAATAGGTTATGGAAATTCCAATTAGGTTGGTCTGTGAGAAGACTCAGGCTGCCTTTTAGAAAGGTTAGGTGTAGACGTTTAAAACGCATAACATGTGTGAAAAACCTATTATATGTGAAGGCTATCAAATGGGTAATAAGAAAGGATTGTGTAGAGTATGAGGAACAATACAGAGTAAACACCATCATCTATTCTCACTTCGTCGCTTCTCTACTGGTCATTGGCATCTCCAAGCGCAAAATTCTGAAGCTAACCATGCGGGTTTTTCCCTGACGCTACCTCGGGGGATTGTAGAATGTGGTGCAGGCTGTTGTATTTGATCGTGGGGTCCCATACGTCTGCAACCTGTGTCGGCTTCTCGCCTTCGGAGAACCCGTTCCAACCGGGCCTTTTCTGCATAGATTTGAGGTCGAAACACATGAGGAACACCGTCGCAAGGCTCACACCGATTGCCACTTCCTCATGAAAATGCATAATGTTGAGCCCTTCTGAAATGTGCAATGGTACAAGGATTTCGAGAGGATGGTGTTTCCCCACCTGTTGTTGCTGGTCCCTCTAACTCCTGAAGAAAATGTGAAAAAGATGCTTCTCCATTTTGTTTTTTGTGTTTGCCAACCTCTTCCAAATTGTCAACGGATATATATATTTTGAAACATGGCCAAGGGCCTCGCTGAACGATATATATATATATATATATATATATATATATATATATATATATATATATATATATATAATGTAAATGCTCCAAAAAGTAATATAATATGCAAGTTTTCCATATCCTGGCTCTTTCTTCATTTTATTCAATTTTGCAATACTATGGTTGTTATTCTAAAGCACTGAGAAAAACCCAAACTAATAAAGCAGGAAAAATATTTACATATTTAAAAATTTACTGCATAAGTTGAATTAACTAAACTTTTTAAGATGTATTCCATTGACTGGAATACCCAAAGCTTCACCTTCCATGGTCTCTAACTCAAAAGAGTTATATTGTTTGCACTGGCCTGAACAGTCCCTCCTAGAGACTGTCAAACTTTCTGTGCTGGTCGGGCTTTGCTCCGCGCTCATTGAACTTGAGCATCAAGTCTCCACATTGTAGCCCCTGGTCAAATGTCTTTTTATCAAACCAACTCTTTACCACCTATTGGCGGTTGTTCATGGCCTCGAGAGCATGCTCTGTTTTCTCTTGAACCTCAAGTAACTCAGAATATTATACCTCCATAGCTCCATTATGCTCAATTTCAAGAGATTTGAGCAGCTGGATAGCAGGGATTTCCATAGAAATGGGTAACAAGGCCTCCTTCCCATACACCATCTCGTAAGGAGATGTCTTCAATATTTTCTTGGGCGTGATACGGTTTGCCCATAGCGCTGCTCAGAGGTTTTTATTCCACTCCCTCTGGTGTTCTGAGCCTATTCTTTTTATCAACTTGATGAGGTTTTTGTTTATAGATTCAGCGAGGCCATTCCCTTGTGGGTAATAATTGGAAGAGGTTTTTAAGAAGACCCCATATTTTAATGAAAATTGGCTCATTTTAGAGCCGAGAAACACTTTAGCATTATAAAAAATAATTGTCTTTGGCGGGCCGAATCTGGCTACCAGTTCTTCCAGGAAGTTAACAATTTCTACTTCCGTTGCATTTTCAATGGTACCGCCTCTGCCCATCTGGTGAAGTAGTCGATTGATTGATGAAAAAGGATTAATCATGCCAATGAAGTCAAGACCCCACTGAGCAAAAGGCTCTTCCACTACTATGGGTTTCAGTGGCATAGCAACATTTTTCCTTTTTCCAACAAAAAAGATGACACTCACTACACGAATTTACCAATGAAAATGAGTCATTGAATAATGTGGGCCAGAAATAACTGATAGGCTATCGTTAGGTCCTACTACTTTAGAATAATTAAATGTCAATTGTCGACCGGGTAGTGTCCAAGGCAGTTTGCAAAAGGAGATTATTCAAACAACTCATTTTATATTTTCAGTTTTTCTTTTAAACTACAGAAGTTGAGACTAAACCAAAGAAATTACTACTTAACTTCGAAAATGATCTTACTCTAAGAAAATCAAGGAAAGCTAAATTAAAAAGCATAAGACAACTAATTTAGAAAACATTACTACTAAACTGGAAAGCATAGAAACAAGTAGACTAAATAACTGATAAACTACAAAAGCAGAAAAGTAAGGAAACAAATAATTAAGCATCTTCCAACAACAAATAAATATTATCTACTACAGAAGAAAGACTTATACAAATTAAAGACAAAGGTGATCTGAAACAACTTAACTAAACTCTCTAACAACTTGCTATTTTGTACTGAACATCAATTTATCTTAAGCAAAGGAAGTAACTTAATCAATAGGATACTTATCTATCTAGACTAACTCCACTCGAGTGGCCAGCTCGCGGGCTACTACTTCATCTTTAACTCACATAAACTACAGATGTTCAAATCTTCTTACGACATACAGTCTCCATCATTGCATTCAACAGTTACCAATAAACAGAAACCAGATAACTCATTGCACAGTGATTTATAAATCCATGTAAACAACATAACGATACTTTTTCTCTCTCTGACTGTTTTATTACTCATGAAATTACAGTTTTATAGATAACTTTCTAACTAGATCCTACTTTTACGATGGCATGGATAGCCATTGAAAAAGTCTTCCTTAATCTCAAAACTAACTTGATGTCTTTAAAGCTTCTTAAAACATGCAGAAGGTTCGAGAAGAGCCATAAAGTTTTAAACAACCGAATTAAAAGAACTAAAACTGAATCTTCGACGCATCATCCAGGCTTCAAGGAGTGGGTTCGCAGCATCACTTTGAGGCATGTGCTAGCTAACTTTTGTAACAGCTGCATGACAACCTGTTAATCCCTACAACAACACTCAAATCAACCCATTAAACCTGCTTTGGACAATTTCCTCAATTGATTAAAAGAAAGAAAGAAAGCACAATTTTTCTAAAAATAAGTAATTACTTCTTCTAAAGTTTAATAAATTGGCACAGGCTTAGGATTTAATTAGCAAGAAGGAGCTTTCCAAATTTTATTATGATGAGATTATTTTCACCTCATCCATAACCAACACATATAATTTTGATTGTAGTGGTTCTTGCTGAAAAGTGCCCTCCGGTCGGGCCACTGTGCTACTGTTCTAATATCCTTTTTGCTTTCTCCTCATTTACATATCTTAACATGATACCATTAAAATTTATTTTGGAAAGAACTCCCTCCAAGAGAACATAACTATTATTTTTCAATTGATAAAAACGTCTCTTAAATGAAGGGAGATCGGTCAGATACCTTCCGGTCTGCATAAAATTTATCTTGTCCTCGAGCGAATCATCCTCAGAGCTTTCTTCATTCAGCAACATGGGTTTTGAAACTTGGAACTCAACAACTGGTTCATTATTTTCAGCTAAGTACTCGCACAATCCCTTTCCTTTGATAGTCTTAACTAGCTCAATTTCATTGTCATACTCTAGGATCTTAGTTATCCATTTGGCCCTTTTCTCTATGATTTTTCCTTCCATAATGTATTCCCACACACGAGGGTGTGACACACAAACAATCACCATGTTGCATGATATAAGGTGTCGGAACTTCTTTAGCCCCTTTATGAGAGAAAAATCTTGCTTCTCTACAAAATTATATTTCACCTCATATTCTTTAGGGTGTGCGAATAGAAGGCAATCGATGATTCTTTGTTATCTTCATTATCCTTCTGCATTAGCACAGTGGCAATACTGTTGCCACCACCAAAGACATACAAAATAAAATCTTATGACAAATTTGAATTAATCAATACAGGATCAGAAGAGATAACCTCTTTTATCAGCTCGAAAGCCTTTCTAATTTCCGTCGTCCACTTGAAAATTTGATCCTCTTTCAACATCAAGGTAATAGGCCGAACGATCCCTACAAATTCCACAATGAATCGACTAATAAAATTGACCTTACCCAAAAAATATTGCACTCCTTTCTTGTTCATAGGTAGAGGGAGTTCCCTGATTGCATTAACTCTTTTTGGATCAATAGAAATACCTTCCTTTGAGACAACATATCCCAATAGCTTCCCTTGAGGAACCCCGAATACACATTTCTTCGGGTTTAGAGAAATCCCAAACTCCTGGAATTTCTGGAAGACAAGCCCGAAATGATCAAAGTGATCATCAACTAATTTAGAAAACACCGTCAAGTCATCCAGATAGATAAGGATAATCTGATGTATTAAATCTTTGAAGACAATATCCATAGCTCGTTGAAAAGTGGCTCCGACATTTGAAAGTCTGAAGGGAATTTTAGCATACGTATATGTTCCCCACTTTGTAATGAATGTATTTTTGTGCTGGTCTTCCTCCTTCACACGAATCTGATTATAGCCGAAGAAACCATCCAACATTGAAAAATTTTTAGAACGAACAACCGTTTGTAGAATTACCTCCATGGAAGGCAGGGGGTAATGGTCCTTTAGGGATTCCCTATTCATGTCTCAGAAGTCCACACATAACCGTATATCACCATTCTTCTTCTGGACCGACACCAGGTTAGACACCTAAGTGTTGTGCTTGATTGGGAACACTATCCGGGATGCAATCAATTTATTTAACTCCTGTGACATGAGTGACTCAATCTTCGGATTTACTGGTCTCCGCCTCTAACGAACCATATTTTCTCCTTCCATTAGCTCAATGGTGTGCTGGATAATCCCGAAATCATATCCCTTAAGATCATCATATGACCAGGCTACCATGCTCGAGTACTCCTCACAAAAGTGTTTCAACCTGTCTTTATTCTTCTGGGAAACACCTTTTCCCACCTTGAGATTTTTATCTTCTCCAATGTGCAAATCAATATAATTTCCTTTGTCATCTACAAGCTTCCTTTTATCTTTCCTTGCATCATCAGAATAAAAAAGACTCTCCAGAGTAACTAGGCCCTTGGGGAGCTTATTGGATTTCAGCTGGATTACTTGATCTCTGTAGGCTTCGACGATTTTTGGTTGCAATTGGTCAGCAAATTCTCCAGATAATTGGAGAAATGATGCGATGTGAGCATCACTATCAAAAACCTGCCAAAACTGATCATTGTTCAGAACCATAGGACACACGATCACTCACACTGAGTGTTTGTTTCTAATCAACTCAAAAGTTGGCTCAAACCGAGATTCGACAGTTGCCATTTTGTTAGCTTCAAAGTTTTTCTCTCTGGGTACAACTTGGATATTGAATGCCTCAAAGCCTTCAATTAGGTCCCAAAATCTATGCCGATATGATCACATTGAGACATTCTTTGCAGTAGAGAGCCCTCGGATTTGGTTCACCACCAATTCAGAATCTCCAAACACCCTTATTTGCTTTGCACCCATTTGTTCTACCAAGCTCAAACCGTGGACAAGGCCTTCATATTCTGCTTCATTGTTTGAGCATGTGAACTGGAAGCGGTAAGACCTCAAGGTCTTATCTTCAGATGAAGATATCAAACATATTCTTGCACTGACTCCAACTTTGCATCTTACTCCATCAAAATGCAAGGTCCATAACTTAGAGGGCGCCTCACCTCCAAACTCTCAAGTCACACTGGGCATAATCTGGTCTTCTTCATGTATGACTTATGTTCTGAGACCAGTTGCATGATAGTTGTCAAAGGGGTTCGTATCTATAATCTAATTTAAAAGAGCCTCCTCTACCTCTGTCTGGGAGCTTCTTGCTTCTTCTTCCTCAAGGAGGTATGTGTTGGCTCAAAATTGAGCATGGCTTCATCAGCCACATGTTCAGAATGCAAGGATTTCTATAATAACTTCATCTTGGCTTCACGCTTCATTCTCAGAATCAAGTGCGACCAATCCAATTCCATGTAGCCTCCAACATTTGCAGTGAAATCTCAGGACAAATAGATCTCGAATAGAGGAGGGACATTAATGATCACAATATCCTGATTCACGATAATGCTCAGACAGGAAAATAATGTCATGGGCAATCCTTTAATTACTCCGACAGTATCAACCTTGTTCCCGTCGAGTTGCATGAATCCTTTGTTAAGAGGCTCGTACTTGAGCCCTAGAGCATCAACTACTTGCTTTGGCATGACGGTGGTGCTAGCACCAGAGTCAATCATACAATTATGCAACAGTTTGTCACCAATTATGAGTGTTAGAAATAAAGGCTTGGGTTTAGGATTACTCTCTTTCTCGACTTTCTTTTCTTCTTGTTGATTGGCTAAAACTCTATCCAAGTCTAGCTTAGATGTCTTGTTCTCCGAAGGTTGCTCGAACATCTTCATGTCTTCTTCTCCCGATAATGCCTTCTGCAATAGCAAATTTTGCTCTGGGATGGCCAGGATATCCCACAAGGAAACATTGGCAGAGGATTTATTTAGTTGCTCCACCACATTGAATGGCATTCATGATTGATGAGTCATGATAGCTTGCTCCTTCTGCTTTGCAACTGGTACATCCGGTTGTTTGGCAACAACTGGGGTGATCATGGAGGGTTTTTCTTTCAGAGGAGGTGGATTCAGGGAATTGGGAACAACCGCCTTGGACTGCTGTGGAATTGATGATAGATTTGTCGATGGACTTGGTGTTGAATTAGATGAACCCTCAATTCGTGGAGATGTGAATTATCTAGTGAGTCTCCGCTTTGAACATGTATTATAACCCAATTGCACTTGCGACACTTGGGCTATTGGAATGTCATTAGGGAATGCATAATCTTTTCCTTCCAACCAAGAAAAAAATTTCTGGTGTGAAGCTATTTCTAATTCTTGCTTTATAGACATTCCTTGTATTTGAGTAGTGAGAACTATATTATCCATTTGCTGCGAACCATATGTATGGCCTTTGGAATCAGGCATGCTACCTTGGGTATGTTGCACTACTATCTTCTGTTGTAAATTTCCTCTCGGATAATTTTGGGGCATATGTGCATCATTACAAGGGAAGCACCATGAATTAGTTTCCTCAGCAAGATTGCTTTATATCACTACTAGCTCCTTGCTTGAACTAGGATGGACGGTGTGCATCGACATAGTCACTAGGACTATCTGGTTGTTCTGCTGAGCTTGGGTATTGCTACGCGATCTATCCTGCCAGTGGTTCTGCTAGAAAGGAGCCTTCCCGCCTTGGTAGTTTTGGTAAGCCAGCTTCTGGTAGCTACACTATTGCTGCTTCATACTGGTTAACTCATTTGTCATGGTTCACATCTGATCCCTCATCTCGTTCATTTCAGCCGTCAGGGGGTAAGGCACCAGAGCCACACTCAGCATCGTTCTCGAGTACACATACATAGACTGGGGAGGAGTTGCACGAGTGCTGGTTGAAGCTACCTTTGATTTTGTAGCGCTGAAATCTGGGAACAATGGCATGATAGGTCTCGGTGCCAATTTTCCCACAGTAATAAGATTGTTCTCCGCAGTGACAACAAGGCTATAGGCATCGGGTAGAGTATTTCCACTGAGAGCCCGTAGCATCATGGAAATATCAGCATTAATAGACTTCAAATAGAACATGAACACCAAATCTGGAGGTGGTCAACTACCAATAGGAACTCTCTGCCAAGTAGAATGAAACTGAGCATTGAAATCAGCCAGAGCTTCATGAGGAGCTCGCTTTATTTGAGCTAGATGGTGATATAGCGAGGACTTGTCAATTTGAAAAGCGTTCATAGAAAGGATCTCCAAGATCGTCCCATGTAGCAACTGTATTAGCTGGAAGAGTACGATACCAGTCCAATGCCTTGCCTCAAAAAGAGGTAGCGAGCAATCTTAGAGCCACATTATCATTAGTTACACCATGCACCAAACATACGTCCGCTACATCTTGTAAATGCTCTGTCAGAGTCTTTGAATCATCCTCGGAGAACTTAGGGATAGCCTTTAAAGTGGATGTGGGGATTGGAGCCCATATTGTAGGAGGCACAGGCGCTACCAATGGACTACCAACATCCCATGCAACATAATTTTTAGCAGCCATTGGCACAGGAGACAGAGGAGAAGAGGGAGGTGAAGTAAATTAACTTTTTGAACTCTCGCGTGGACTGAAACTAACGGTGGTACAAGCAGACCAAGGAATCTTGCAGTTTGAGACTTGGTGATGAGCTTATGGCTCATACACTCTTATTTATCAAGCGAATGTGCTAGTTCGCGTCCCATCGGGTGTGCCGAAAAAATAACTGTTGATGCAAAATTTTGCAAGGGCAATAGTCTTATGGAAAACTTATCTATTAGGGGACTTGTGCGCTTAGCTAAGTGACCTCTGGATTTTATTGAAGCTGGCTCTTCATTTTTATGGGGGAGGTAAAGGGTTAGAAGGATAACATGTAATAATCAAACCTAAACTAAGGTGATGCACAAAGTTATAAGAGAAATAACTGAGCACAGTGCTGAAGTAAAGGCTCGAATGGTAACTTCTATTTATCAAATAGATGCTTCGGAAACACTTCAAACATAAGAACATCAATTCATTGCATAAAATAACCAATACAACATAGGCTGACATAGAAGAGTAACAACATGATCTGCATTTTATTAAGCTGTATGGGATCATAAAAGTTGAAAATAGACATTCATATACTTCAGGAAATGAAAGCACAGTCTTAATATCTTATCAAATGCATGAAAAATAGAGAGGCCGAATTGATTGGCATAGTCTACAAAGTCAAGTTTAATAGAAAATATTATAAGAGGCTAATTCTTAGTGCTCTAGAAATTTTTATCTATCTAATAACAAACACTACAAAGAGAAAGAGAGTACTTAAATAAGCCAACCCACCGCCTAAAAACCCCAATGAGAAAGATGCTTCCGCAAAATAATCAATGATCCCTATTCCCTCAAGCTGACACCAAACAGAAAGATCATTCCACAGCGTGCCAACAAGCATGTCTTTTGAGAAAATAGAGCCACGCGACAGTAGAGAAGAACACACGACAATAGAGAAGAACCAACGCACAGTTGAAAAATCCCAGATAATGGGCACACAAAAAAGCGCCACGCATCGAACACATGGAGCTCGGCAAAAAGAAAGAGGGATGTCCAAACAAAAAGCTTTGAAGGGAAGCGACATGGAGTACGTCGAGCAAAAGAAATCGTAGAGTGGGCCAGAATCAGAAAGGAACAAGAGAAGGCCACATGTTGAACGCACAGAACTCGGAAAAGCAAAAGCGATACGGCTCAACAGGAAGCTCCGATAGGAGGCCACGTGGAAGATGTTGAAAAGCTTCTAGCGATAACGAACAAGGCGAAGCCGTGAAAAGAAAAGAAAACCGCGAAGGCACAACGGTTCGTGAATAAATGTTCACATGTTGCTAGGAAAATAAATATTTTGGTAAAGATTATAGCATTAATTATTGCACTAGACCCACTTTGATAACTTAAGGGCATATAATATTGTAAGGGAGTTAGGGGAATAGTTGAAATTGTAATTATGTTAAGTAAGTATTTTATTTCTCTAATGGTGTTTTATTTCATTAAGAAATTAGTGTTTAAGGTAAATTTTATGTCATAAACATTATTTATGTAATAAAAAATAAAAAATAAAAATAGAACAATGGTTAGACTTGTACATAGGTATGTATGTGTCCTCTAATTTTATTAGGTGGAAAGTCTTCTTTGAAATATAAGTATACTCTCATAGTTATTTACATCCTTATGCATGTAATTACGAGGTTAGAATAAAAGAGTAACATTATTTTTGAACTAATTGAGAAATAAGTTGGGGAAATTAAATTAGGAATGTTGATTTTGTCTAATATATTACGATTATGATTAAAAGTAGATTGTTGTGATTAAAATGCACAATTAGCTATTTGAAGGTATGTTAATGGAGTCTCTTTAATTGTTTTAATGATTTAATCATTAGTGAGAAGATAGAGTGTAAATGAAATTGATTATTTAAATATGTTTCATAAATTTGTATCTTGAATGTGTTAGTGAAATTAAATATTTGTTCTAGGTCATCTTTAGGTTAGTTGTTATTGAAATTAGCATATTTGTGGATTAAAGTTATATAAAAGAGTTTTATTTTCTTGTAGAAAATTTGAAGGAACGTGTTGGATATCTTTATTCACTTCAGATAAATAAATGTTTCTATAGTGTCTTTGGAGATTTTAGTAAAGTTATTTTAGTAATGTTTTATATTGGGAGTAGCCCCCTTGTTCTAGAATTGACTAAATGGCCTTAGAGATTCAAGTGTATCTTTTGTATCCTTTTGAAAAGACAATACCTTTATGTGTTTAGAATATATGTCCTAGCTTATTAGATTTAGAATTATCTAGTAATTCTACTTGGAATACTTATTGTCAAATTGATATGCATCATTGCATGAGTTCCAATGTCGTTATAGTTAGGGTCAATTGATGGTTTGGCCGTTCTAAGCTATGTGCTTGGATTAGTGGTTAAGTAACATGAGTTGTGATGATATTGTCTTCTGTGGATGTATTGATTATTGATTCTTATTGATGATTATTGTGCTTATTGGAATCGAGCTGACTTCTTTTGGGTTTTTTTTTTGTGGAAAGAGGCGACTTCATGAATGGGATGTTTTGTTGATGATCTATTTGTTCAAGGAAGAGATATATGTGGTTACGTTTAGAATTTTTGGGTTGGTTTGTTTTGTGATGATTTTGAGATTCGGGGACTCATGTTTTATCTTCGTCCTTGGGTAGATGTTTATTGACTTCGAGAGGTTAGGGGAAATTGTGTGTTTGGGCATTTTGTGTTGTATTTTATCTGTTGATCTTGAAATTGTGTGCATGGGTGGTACCTCCTTGGTTCTTGGTTTAATGATACATTATGTATTCACAAGATGGTACATGCCTCATGTGTTGTGAATAATGAAAAACCTTTATGTTTTTGAGTGATGAGGTACACCATTTGCTTGATTTTGGTTTTGGGTAACCGTAGGGAGAGTGGCTCTTCATGGGGGTCGGCACACAAAGAGGCTATCAGGATAACCCATGGAAGAGTTTCCTTAATAAGTGATAACCTAATTAAATAACTAATGGGTTGGGATAATCAAACTCTTAACAAGACTAATTATGTGCCTCACCCATGCCATTAGTGCTCTTAAATGCTAGGGATGGGATGGGAAGACCTAGATGGCAAGGTCATTGCCTTGTCTTCGTGAAAGGTAAGTGGATCCGCATGAGTCACCCTATGGGGTGACGCCTTGAGATAGGTTGTCAGGTTAACCATAGATGGAGACTGATCCTAGTGTTAGGTAGTCTAGTTAATCCATGTAAGGCCATGCAATGACACTCTCCTATTGTACCCATTTGTTTTCCCTTGCTTTGGTTGCCTCTGGGAGTATTGTCGATGCCTATGTATTATGTTGTTATATGTTGGGTTATGTTAGCCTTGTCTGTTTGACCTTGTATGGATGTGGATCCTTTATTGTCTTCTCCTAGCATGGGGGGTGGACCTTCGGGTCCACATGGCCGGGTGGAATGTGCTACGCACCCCATTGGGTTCCTAGGTGGTGATCATGATGAGAAACTGGATGCAATGATCTCAGAGCTTCACATGGAGGAAGACTGGTCCATATTATGTATCTAATTCTTCATTGTTGTTTTACTCTAGTTTTGATGTACTCTTCCCATTGATATAAGGGAAGCAACCTTGTAATGTATTATTGAATTCTTGATGTTTTGTATCTATGGAAATATGCTCCACAAATATAATATTGAACTTGAAAGTTTGTATAGAAATAAAGTGATATTAATGTATTTCTTCATCTATTTTATCATGATCAGTTGTATGTTATCTTTATGTCATTTTTTATTTCATGCTTCTATCGTTTATTTAAATTGGCTTATCTATAATGATGCTCTTGGTTAGGAACGTTTTCGAGTAATGCAACCATGTAACCCCATGGGACTAGTTAGGTGTTCTTATGTAATTATCATAATGTGGTATGTTTATTTATATAATGGTTGTTGTGTAATTGTTGTCTTTAAAAAATAAATTGTCTTTAGTTGGTTGTTCTTCTGTGGGGTTTGCATGGCGGGGTGCTGGAACTAGAAACTTTAGGTCATGGATCCATGTCGGCCAAGAAGGATGTTGTATGGGTGATCAAGGTCTAGCACTTGGCATGTAGTTTTTGCAATGATAGGTCCCACTTGGATGGGTAGGGAAATGATTCCTTGGGATACCCGATCTTGATCACCATATGCTTTGATGATAGTACTCTTTGCTTTCTGAATAGTATCCTCTGAATAGCCTAGGTTCTTGATCAAAGGAAGGATACAAATGTTTAGACGAACACCTCCATCCACTAAGACTCGTTCAACCTTGTTCTCATGAATGATGACCTCAATGTTTAAAGCACAATTATGATATGGTTGTGATGGTAGGTCTTGTTTCAAGAAGGTGAGAAGATGATTAGTGATATGCCCTACCATAGATTAAAATTGTTTTGTATCAATATCCTCGAGGAGGGATGATGAAGACAAAGAATTCTCTAGGATTTCCCTATGTGCGGGGGATAGCCTCAATAGTTCCAAGATAGAAATATGTGTGTGGGTCTTCTTTAGCTGATCTAGGAGATTGTACTTGTTGGGATTTGATGTTGGAAAAGTAGGTTGTGCTCTAGATTGAGATGGAACTCCTTGGATAGTGAATCTGCCACATTGTGTGGCGACTCCACACTCTGCACTAGGCCCTTTGATGGTTACAATGGTGATGACACTATCATAGGAAGTGACTACATTGGAATAGGTATGTTGCACGTTTATGTAATCCTTCGCTTTTATAGTGTTATTTCCTTTGCTATGATTTGGCATAGGGTTCTTATATATCTTAAGATCTTGGTTACTGATTGATACTTCAACAAATATTGTGTCGCTCTCTATAAGGTCTTGGATAATATTTTTGAGTCTCATGCAATTTTCAATTTTGTGAAAGTCACAAAGATTGTTCTCGTTGTACTAGGATGGTTTATCCTATGGTTCTTAGTACTTTTTAAAGTTAGGAAGCATTATTAGGTTTGAATCTACCAATTTCTTCATGATGGTTTTGATAGGTTCTGACAAATATGTGTACTTGCATTTTGGATAGTTGTACTTATTGGGTGTTTTCCATTGTTGTGTTTCAGTATTGTTGATCTAATTGTTTTATGTTGATTATTGCACAACTAGTTGAATGTTAGCTAGTTGATTGTTGTTCGACCTAGGTGCACTGAGGACTACCTTAGCATCTACCACACCATCATTTGTTACATTCTTGTTCTTAGCCCATATAGAAGGCTTGTCATTCAAACTAGTTGACGGGCGATTGTTTTTGTAAGCTTGAGTATTTCCCTGTGAGATTAGATCTCTCTCGATGTTAAGGGCTCTAGGGAAAAGCTTGTCATAAGATGTAATGCACTTTATTTTCAAGTGAAAGGATAGATCTGGATCAAGATTTTCTATGATGATTCCCACTTGTTCATCGGGAAGGGGCCATTTTCTCTTACTAGCTCTTTGTCTCCACCGTTGCAAGAAATTGGCAAACGATTCTCCTTTATTTTGTTTGAGAGTGTACAAATCTTCTAGACTTACATCCATGTCAAGATTAAAGGAGAAGTGATCTATGAACTTATCAATGATTTCTTGGAAAATTTTAATATCGGGAGGTAGTTGAGAAAACCAATCTATGGCAAGACCTGTTAAACTTTAAGGGAAGAGGCACATTAAATAAGAATCATTATAAGCCACCTCCATACACATGATGCTAAACTCTTTTAAATGGTCTGCAAGACTACCTATCCCTTTGTGTTTATCGAATTTAGGGATTTCAAAGCTGGGAGGGAATGGTACCATTGTGATGTTTTGATCGAATGGATATGGACATAAGTTTTGTGTATGAGGATTCTTTGTCTTTCCCATCTAAAGATCCTGCATTTCTTGCAATAGTGCCTTAAATTGTGATGCTAGATCATCTTGCAGGTTTGGTGGAGGAACATATGTTGTGTATTGTGGGATGGAGAATGAGATGTATGTGAGATTTTGATATGATAAGGTGTTGTATGGTGTGTATGGTGGTGTGGGATTTTGTGAAGGTGATTGTGGTGTTGATGTATATGTTCGTGACATGTTTGTATTAACAATTTTTTGTTGTGGATTATAGTAGGAAGTTTGTTGTTGTTGTTGGGCATACTTTTGAGATAGTAAGGTTTGTTGTTGTTGTTGAGCCACATGGACTGCTGTTGGGATTGATGTTGTTGTTTTGTTGCTAAGGCTGCTTGGTGTTGGGCTTGCTATTGTTGTTGTGCTGCTAAGGCCGCTTGATGGGCTTGTTGTTGTTGTTGTGCTAAGGTTGCTTGTTGTTGTTGTTGCTATTATTGTGTTGCTTTTTGTTGTTTCTACTATTGTTGTGCTACTAGGGATGCTTCTTGTTGTTGTTGTTTTGCAAGGGATGCTTATTTTTGTTGTTTCTATTGGATGGATTCTTGATAAGCTTGTTGTAAAGCTAAGGCATGTGCTTGCACTGTAGATTAGTTGTTTGTTGGGATATTTATGATGGATTTTGGTTGTTGATGTTTTGAGTAGGTAGAAGAATTTTGATGAGAGGTTGGGGGTTCCCTTGGTTTAATATTCCTTGGAATATGGTGGATTGAGATGGATGAATGTAAGTTTGAGGTCCCATTTGATTTTGCATGGTAAAAGGTACTGTGGGAAAAGATGAGGATTGTGCCATTAGATTTTGCGATGGTAATGAAATACTAGGACCTTGAGTCCATTGATTAAAGAGGTTCCCTTGAATGATATATTGAGGATTTCCTTGCGCTAGGGATGTGGACAAGGTATTACTTGGGTTAATGGGATTCGTGACCAAAGGATTGTTTTGATTCAGGTTGATGATGGATGGGGTGGATGTTTTTTGTGAGACCAATGGTGTAGATGAACTACTTGGGGGATTGAATAGAGATGTCCCTATTTGTGTCAAAGGTTGACTTTTCATTAGGGTGTTGGCATTCCCTTATTGGTATATTTGAGACACTTGGCCTATACTTCCTCGCGGGATGATGGGCACACTTGTGGTACTTGTGGGGATGGATGAATATGGGTACCCTCGATATGTTAATGTTGTCATGGACTCATGAAGTGTAAGTGGTTGATGTTGATGTAAGAGGTTTTTGGGAATGGTAGAAGTGCCAAATGTTGGTGTCCAAGTGGTGGATGGATTGGTGTTGAGATTACCCACAAGTGTGTTGCTTTCGAATGGGAGAGTTAGACCAAAGTCTTTAGCAAGACTAGTTGTAATACTAGGAGTGGATGTTTGATTTAGCAGTGGATTTTTGTGTAAGGTAGATGGAATAAAGCCTTGTTCCAATGATTTTGAAACAAAAGATGAGGAAATCAAAGCAATTTTTTCTAAGGCTTGATGCTCTTGTTTGTACTGCATGATTTATTCCTTAGTAAGTCCAAATGGGTTGTTCATGAAGTATTCTATCTCATATGGTCATGATGGAGAAGAGGGTTGTTGCGATGGGGTAACTTAACTTCTTGGATAAAATTATAAAGCATTGGGATCAATTGAGGTAAATATGAATTTAGTTTCCTCCATGATTCTCTTGTGCTGTGATCTTGTTTTTACCATAAATTTTGGGTCACCTATGGGAAAGTTGTTTTGAGATTTGTAATGTTTAAACTCTCTAGTTGAATCAAATCTAGGTAAAAGGGACACTCTAAGTATTTTGGGAGGAATGATGATAATGGGATATGAAAATATGAATGATGTGGGAAGTGATCTTTGCAAACATTTTGGGACAACACTTTTGACTTAAGAGTTTGATGTTTTGAAGTTCGGATAATTAATGTTTATGAACTTGTAAATATTTAGGGTAGACTTGTGACCTTTAAGATAAACTAGTTAAAAGATGATAACTAACATAAAAAAATTCATGGAAAAGGATTCATTTCACATACAAAGTAGCTAAGTTAGGGGTTGGTTTGATAGATGTTTAAGTCATAAAGTGTTGGTGTATTCAAAATTTTTGCAAAGTTTTGGTGAAGTGAAGGATGAAATATGATGAAGAATGGATGAAATTTTTGACCCAATGTTGACCTAAAGTGAAACTTTGTTTTATAATACCAAGGTAGTGAGAAACATGCTAGACCTCTAAAGTTTTTAAATCCTAAAGACCCAATAATTTTGATAGGTTCAAGATCATGAAAAAGGTCAGGGTTTTGACTCCAAAAGAATGCATACAATTCTAGATTATTTCTTGAAGCACGTTTATAGAAGTTGTATACCAACCTATTTATATTTTGGTTATGTACTAAAATGTTTATTTTGATAGCTTTTGGACTAAGATGCCTAAGTTTGAAATGACGACCTGTAGACCTTCTCTTGGGGATTTTGATTTTTCGTGAGATCATTTAGAGAAGTCTAAGTCTATGGAAGAAAAGAAGATATTTATTTCCATGTGAGTGGTGGTAATATAGGCCTTCCAACCTTAATATTTATTTGTTCCTCTTCTTCATCTAAGATGTTTGTTGCATTTCTCCACTGAATGGGTGTTTCCTTTGTTTCAAAAGTGAAGCTTCTCAATCTACTAATTATATCAGATTGTTCTCCTTCAATGAGTTCAAAATTTGGTTGAATGATAGTAGGTGTAAGGTTGGGTTATTCAATTGGAGAGATCGGTCATCAAATGGTCATGTGGGGTTCAATTTTTTAATTTATCTTGCTTAAGTGAGTTTATTTTACCACAAACACTTGTCTTGATTAAGTTTCAAACTAAAATGTCTGTCAAAAACATCATAAATTTCACAACATCCATTTTGAGAAAATCATGAGGTTGAAGCCATAGTTGCCTATGTTAATTTTGGGAAGTATGGATTGAGATATAAACCAAAATACATAGAAGTCTCGAAGAATAAATTCTTAGGACAAGCATTAATATCAAGGTTTTGTCAAAGGGTATCCATACTTAGACCAAAGGATTTGAAATTTTGAAAAGACTTTGTTGATGTTTGTTTTCAATTGTTTTGGAACCAAGAAAAGTATTAAAATAACTCACAAGCATTTACCATCCTAGGTTCAGAAGATAATACTTGCTGAATCCCCACTTGGATTTCTCCAAACACTAAGACAATGTGAATAGCTAGAGATTTGGCGACACTGGCTCCCCAACATGACACACACTTCTCAGGACCACCAAATCTCAAATTTTGGAGATCTAAATATCCTAAGGATTTTTCTATTTCAACAATGAACAGTAAAATGTGGGGCGGCTTCAGAACGACCATTCATGCACCAACAAGCATAAAGGTTTATGGCTTGTAAATAATTGGTTCATAGTAAGGAATTTCGTTCAAGGTGGCACTGCACTCAACAAGATTAGCTCAAGATTATTTCAATCAAGAGGCCTCACAGTCCTTTCCTAAGAAAGGATTTTGACGTGTCATGCGAACACTAGGGGTTATACTTGTCGATATGATGCATCCATACCTGTTGATTATGACTTTCATCACAAACATATTTTTTATATAGCGGTTCGAAAGAGCTTGGCTTTAGTTCATTATCGCTTGGGTTGTTCCCCCTTTAAAATAAAGGAGGCAAGCCCTCTAAAGGTAAACAAAAAGCAAGGAAGTACGTTTGTTGTTCAATCTCCCAATTCACATGAAGCAAGGAGAGAGTACACACAATGCCTTTTCGTTACACTAACATGGGTTCATTTTAATTTAAATAGAAATATGTGGGTGGTTATACAAAATGTCAAAGTAATGCTTTTGATTCTCAAGATCATTGAGTGGTGCAAGAGAAGAGAATACACATTCAATGACAAAAATTTAAATCACAAGACATGAAAAACACTCGTTAATTTTAACCCTTAAAGAAAAGGTAAGTTTATTTTAAGCACCAAACAAAGTGTTAAATTGTATTGTTCAATTTTAAACCCAAAGTAGCATAATGGAGTGAGGGTTCATTTTAATCCCATTTGAACATTCATTTTAAAACCCAATTTAAATCTAGTGTGGTCCTATAGCATAAAATGAAAAGCATTACAAATGGGTTATAATTGCCCCAAAAGTGTTGAAGAACTTGTTACAATTATAAGATTTAAAGAAAAGAATGCTTCTTCACTTCCAATTTTATCGTCCAACCTGCAAAACCTCGTTAGCCTAAAAACTAGAAAAAAAAGTCAGAGGCATGTTAGTGATTAGATGAAGTAAAAAATTAAAGCACATGCTAAAAATCACACTATTTTTGCTTACCAGAGAAGAAATTCGCTATTCACGATAACATAACCATAAATCAAATGAGCGTCGGTCTATAGATGGACAGTGATGACAATAGCATCGCTATTTGGTGGCGTCACCGTTTTCAAATTCTAGATACCTCAAAAGTATTATCATCACCATTTATTTTAATCAACACTAGTGTATTAATTAGGCATCACTTTATTAGATAGAAATAGCGTCACTATATGGTGACGCCTTACAAAGGCATCACTGAAATCTCTTGGAGCGTCGTTGTATTTGCAAAAACTAGAAAATAGACATCGATAGAAAATTTGTCAAATGTGATCAGTTATGCCCTCCTTCTAGCGCCAAAATGTGACAAAAAAATTAGTATTTGATAACTACACTTGATCCATGAAGAATGGAGGCATATTCATGCCACTAAATGTCAATCTACTAGAGATCATTCAATTTGTGCAAAGATAAAGAAGCCATTAAAAAAACTACCACATTAAATCATGAAAGCTTGATAAAACCTCTAATCTAAGACATTTAAACTTATCTTATTGGGGGAGTGATGTCATGTTGATGTGGAACGATGACCCTTTCCCAATCTCATGGATAAATGAGCTTGCTTCAATCAACTTTATTGAAGAAGACTGATGAAACCATTGTGAGATGTGTGATGAAACATGATTTAAAACTAGATTAACATGATGCAAGCTATTTTAACATGATTTATATTAAGATGATTGATACATATATATGAAAAGCTAATCTCAATGGATTCTAAATTAAAAAGATTGAAACCCTAATTAACAAACAAGCTAAATGTATGTATCTAAGTTACCATGGAAACCGTTAATGAAAGCTAAGATAATTAATGCAAGTAAATTAAGCTAAAATGATACTAAGTAAATGCTAAATATGAGTGTGAGTGTGAGTGATTTTAACAACATGAGTTTTCATTGAAAAAATATGGATCCATTTGTCTCCAAATAGTGACCTATTTATAGGAGAGCAAATGAGAAATGGATGGTTAAGATTAAAAAGGTTAATCAATGGTCAAGGATGGAAGAATTTGGAGGCATGAATCATGGATTCCCATCAAGGGTTGAAAATGCAAGATGATATTTAATCAAGGGCTCACATTAATCCAAACAAACACACTTACAAGACTTGCACAAGAAGTCTTGTAAGTTAACTTGCACATGAAGTCTTGTAAGTTTGTTTCAAAAAGGAATATTCCCTTGTAATATCCTCATGGGTGAGGAAAACAGATATTTAGCAAATTAAAACAAAGTTTTTAAGTGCAAAAAGGGAAGGAATATTCTTGAAATATTCCTTTTGGAGGAATGTGCAAAGGAAGAATATTCCCTTGCAAGTGGGGGGGAATTAGATTAATTAGTAATTGATAATTAAACAAAGGTTTAATTATGCAATTTAGGGGAATTCCATGATATTCATTAAATAAAGTGATTTAATGAAATGGGGAAAGGTGAAATGATATTTAATTAAATAACTTAAGGTTATTTAATTAAATAAGAAGGCTTAGGGACTTAAATTAAATAATTAGATTTATTCAATTTTATAGGACAAAATTTTAGCATGAAAGGGGGTGAATTAACCCGATTAAATTAATTAGGTTAATAGATGCAAATGACATAATTAATTAAATAGCTAGGCTCATTTAATCAATTAAGTGAAAAGAGGATGCGTTTCAAGATGAAACGATAATATATTTGATTTGAGTGCATGATATCATTCAAGAAATTTTTAAGTGTCTACAATACCCATTTCAAGTGAAAATCCAACACTAAAATACCTAAAAAACCAATAACAAAAATACAGAGCATCGATTTTTAAACATACCCATATATCCAGTAACAAAACAACCAACATCATAAAATTCAAATATCCAAATAGTACTTCACGAAAACATCCAACATCAAATTTTTCAAATACCCAAATAGGCACAACATAACATCCAAATTTAAAAAAAATTAAGAATGGTTTGCTTATCTCTGAGACGATCCACAACAAAAAGCTCAAAATCCTTAAGACATACTTCCAAGTGGGGAGATGTCTGATAGAAGGATAGATTTGGCCACATTCTAGACCCGTACTTTGAAGCACTGCTAGTAGGAGATTCCTCCACTAGGAAAGCCCTTCGATTATTGCACTCAATATCTCCATATTCAAAACACTTCAACCTCTGTTTGTTTTCCTAGACTACTTCTTTGAACTAAGTGGTAGTTAAGATTCACGGGAAAATGGTGGTCTTTATATTTTTTGATTTTTGTTACACATGTATAATATATATAAATTTGTATGCATAAGTGTTGGCTATAACCTAAATTGATGGCTAGGAAGATTTTTCTCTCAAAAAACAAAGTTTAATGCAAAAAATTAGTCATTTCTAGTTGTGATTTTATCTGATGATCAAATTAGTCATTTATTTAGTCATTTATAGCCATGTTGCAAAAAATGAGTAGAATTTAGTCACTCGTGACTAAAAGTTTTAGTCACGTAGTCATTTATTTGCCAAATTCTACTAGTGTCTTCATTCTTTCCATACAAGCCATATATTCAACTATGCACCAGATCTACTCCAACAAGCGTTATACAAACCACAACCATGAATCTGATACCAAATGAAAGGAAATATACATCCACCTAAGATAATTTCCACATAACCCAAATAGAGAAATCTATGCAAACAAGTATTCAAAATCCATATGCAAAAGAATAGACAACATAACATCAAAGATGACACAAGACATACCTTAGGAAAATCCTCAAGAGGGAAAAACCTAGCCTCCAAAAACATCCATTAGTCATGTATTATTTGACAATAAACATTACAATACATTTTCAAAGTTCTCCATGAACACCATTGAAGCATCAAGCCCTCTACAAACAATCCATGTGAACAAGCATGTTAACCACACATCCCATACCATGCTTCAACCCTCACAAATATTAGCGTTACCAAAATTTCACCTACAACTCAATTTGGTAGAGTTGAAACATTTGTCACATCTAAGGTGAAAGGTACTTCAATAAAAAAATTCTAATCATAAGTCATTGGAATTTGAAGTTTCAAATGGAGTTCAATTTTTATTATGCAGTGATTTACAACAAAAAGAGATTATAAAAATTGCATGATATTGTTTTATTTGATTTACATTGAAGTAAAAATATATACAATGTTGTTGTTTTATTAATTGAGATCAAAATAATTCTTAGATGTCTCACACAAGATGTGAGAATGACTAAATTGAATTAATACAACAATGGATGCAAGCTATACATCTAAAGATAAATAAAAGAAGGAAAAAACATGAGAATATATCATATCTGCCATTGCCTTAAGGGCTGACATTGATGTTAGTCCTTCTATATTCAACTTGAGCCTTCTATCTTTAGCTCCTCTCGTTCCCGATCTCTAGATGCACCTGCAGTTGATTGAAGGATTTCGTTAGAGCTTGGGACATGAAATCTAATCACATGTTTCATCAAAAAACATATAACTTACAACTATGATGCATTAAATCAACTCAACCATTATCAGATAAATGCAAAAGAGCCAAATCAGATCATTGAATAAGAGTCAAATCATCAGAAAGAGCATTGAACTTCACTGATTTTTCTAACTAGTTTTCTCATTGTGCAAGTACAGGTTCATCTTCCATCTCATGGTTCATTTTTTTTCAATATTTTAGTATGTGGAGGAAAAATGGGCTCCCACAAGGGTTGAGCCCAGCATACTGCATCCTCTCATTTACAAGAGAGGAGTAATGGTTTATTTTCTTCATTGCATATTAGTAAGTTATAACAATCATTTGCTTACATTTGCAATGAAAATTCATCATGGTAACTGTTTACTGCTAAAGGGATGTTTTCTTAATTTACTAATGACATGCATAGTGAAGCATACTGTATAGTCATGGGGTAGCAAGTCAATTTGATTAAATGGCACAATCATTTCAAATAAGACAAATGAACACCAAAGAAACATAATCATAGCAGTCTCAAGTTCAATAAATTGTACAAGCAGTCCATACTATGCTACAACTATCAGGTAGCTTGTTGAAGGCCTATCAATAGACCATAGTTATTAAGCACATTAAATGATATATGATCACATAAGAGGTATAATAGTGATCACAGTGAACATATGTATGGGAAACTTTCTACAAACATCAACCAAGGAATCAACAAGAACATACCTTTGAAGGTTTTTTTCACAATACAAAGAGAGGACAATCATCTATACGGGTAGTATTTTTATCAAGGATAGTCTAAAACCATGTAAATGGCCAATAATAGTAGGTAAAAGAGAAAGGTCACAGTCAACTTGTTTTGCAAGTGATGACTGCCATAAAAATGAAAATGACAAATTGCCCACCATTGCAAGTGAACATGGACTTGGCATTGTAAGTTTGTGTTCATACATTTTTAGTGATAAGTTCTCTACATATATGTGTTCAAGTGAGTAGAGATTTGACAGACTCATCATAAATTATAGAAAACTGCGTGTAATTTTTGAAGCCGCAACCATGGAGATTCAGGGAAAATCTTTAATACCCAGAAAAATGTGTACATATCGAGCTATAACCTGAGTTTTGTTGATAAGGTGGAGAAGCCATGATCAAGGGGATTTGGACCCATACTTCCGAAGAAAAACTGGAGAGGATGCAATTATAGGGTTTTAACTATACCCATACTTTGTAATGGCATCAAATCATTTAGCAACCCAATTTAATTCTTCACGAGGCATAATTTTCTTGAGGAACAAAGAACAAAGAAAGCTTCAAGTTAGTCTTTTTCTGATTTTTTATTAGAAAAATCAAACACCCAGAAACTCAAGAGGGTGTGGCCTTACATACAAGAGTGTTATCTTTTCATTTCTCTAAAAAACAAACATTTATCTCTCTTTGTCACACACAAAAAAGTGCAAAGAAACCCTCGAGCTTATATGAAATAATGCAAACCCAGAACACCCTAGCTCATGGCCGCGACCTACCCATGAAGAGTAAGACACATAAACACAAAAAACAATTTCATCATTCCTTTTTTGCATTATCTGGCTCGAATCGAGCATAGTATCACTAGAAGAGAGAGAAAAAAATCAAGTCAAATCTTACCCGAGCTTTTTGTTGGTTTCATTAGAGATAAATGCCTTCAAATGCTATGGAAAATAAAGCTCCAAAAGCTAAGCCATGGTAGCCTCAAGACATAGAAGAAACATTGACAAATACAAAGATAAAATACATCAAAATTATATCATGGCCGCGACTGTAAGACCAAAAAAAAGCTTCAAAAATGGAGGTCTATGATCAAATTTGAGACAATATCAACTTACCCAACATCCTCCTGTTAAAAAATCTTCAAAAAAGGACTTTCAGAAGCTTCAAAAATCTATGGGAAATCAGAAAATTGAAGATTTCGAGCTGAAGCCCTAAGTTTCATGGTGGTGGTATGAAGACCAAGTTTCTCCAAGAAACCAAATGCAATAATGAAATGAGGAATTAGGGCTCAGTGTTTTTTTGCTTTAGGGTTTTCCCATTACCCTAAGCCGAGTATGTGATTTTATCACATTGAATTAAAAATAAAGTGCCTTTCCCAATACCTTCATGACATTTATTTCCTTTGCATGTATTTTAAAATGCCTAAGCCACATCATGCCTTAGCTTTTATTTTATGATTTTGAGAAAAATCATATATGCCTTAGTCTTATTTTTTATGATTTTTATTAGAAAATCAAATGCCATCATGCCTTAGGTTTTTTTTATAACCTTGGAGGAAAGGTCAAGGCTATGAGGCTTAGTTTTCTTTTTATGATTTTTATATGAAAAATCAAATACCCATGCGTCCTATTTGCATTAAACATATTTACTATTTTTTCTTTTTATTTGGGCAAGGACTCAAGTCAAATCATGCAAAATTAGAGGAGAGAGACAACTGAAGTACTCTCAAGGTTCTCAAATCATGTAAAAGCAGAAGATGTAGTCTTTATATCATGCAAAGTCAAGAGTGGAGTCCAATAGAGGTTTCAAAGTTTCATTTTCAGTTGGTGGAGCCTTTTTTGGAGTTATTTTGGTCATGCACATTGAGAGGAGTTTGCAACTATTTGAGCTTAGTTGGCTTTAGTTGTGGGCCCCCTTTTTATGGGTTTTCATCTTTGCTCGTGAGAAGGTTTTTGGAGATCTTTTTCACTTTCAGTTAGCTGCTAATTCCACCTCCTAGCTCTTTGATTCCATCTATTGTATATATTGAAAAAAGACTTAGTATTTTTCTTAGTTCTTGCTTCCTTTATTCTCTTACATATTGCAAAGAGATTGGAAAGACTTTTAACTCAACATTACTTTTATAGTTTTAATACAACAATACCTTGATTTTCAGTAGATTATTTAGAGTTTTGTAGATTTTCCTTTAGGATATTCAATAAAAACAGTGTTTACCTTCACAATTTTTGGTGTTTTGCGTCTTTTAAATGATTTGATGCAAATTTAATGTGTTTTAAATCAGAGACCTTTAAATTTCTATCTCGTTTATTGATGCATGTACACAATAGTAGTTAATTATAGGTCATTGATTGTGCTCTTAAGTTTATCTCTCCTCTTAATTTTTGAAAACCATGTTTTCCTTAGTAAGGAAAGATTAAACAAGGCCTTTTAGTGAAATATTTATGTGATAAAGGTGCCCAAGTTGAGTTGTGTTAACAATTTTATGAGAATATCAGCTGTGAATAAGTTTGCATAGTAGTATTCTTCGGGGCATCACCTCCTAGAAATAATTTACCATTCGAGTTTCCTTCAGTTTCATAGATTAATATTTCTCCCTTCTCCCACACAAGTGATTAGATTCTAGGAGATCAAAAGGGAACCAACCCACAATTTGGAGATTCACCTTCAACATGAGCAACCCACAAGCTCAAAGGTGTTTCAATGTTTCATAGGATTGCTGAGCTTCAAGCTTAGCATCTAAGGCCCAATCCTCGTGACAAATTTTTTTGGCATGCCCAGTGGGACTTTGAAGCTTATTTTAGAGTAAGAATTTAAGAGTTTCAAGCTAATGTTATGGTATATACAACAATATTTTTACCTTTCAAAGGCTACAATTTATACCTAGCGACTTCGAGCATAATCTACTAGTTTCAAGTAGACAAAGTGTTGGTATGTTTCATATTTGAAAAAGAAATATGATTCACTTTGATTTCAAGAAGTTTTCCTGGTTTCAAATGCTTTAATATGTCAAGTTTTCATGAAAAAAGCATGTTTCCACCTTCGTTTCATGAGAATGCTACTTACCCATCACCTTATCAGCCATATCATGCCAATTATGTTGTTGGTTTTATCCCAAACAACCATGCAACAATAGTATATCAACATGTTCAACATGCTTACCTCCCACCCACCCCTACTCAACCTTCATATCAATATTCATATGTCCAAAATCAGCCTCAAGAAGCATCTTTGATGTCAAATCAGTTCAAATACTCTCCTGATCAACTCCAAGATTTGGAGGTTAGGGATATGAAGAATAGCATGAATGACATCAAGGACACATTTTTAGATGTCACAAAGTAGATAGAAGAGTTCATGAGGCAACAAGAGCTTGATTTCCAACAACAAGAGTTAGATTATCAGGCCTACCTTCATGAGCAAGAGTTGGACACACAAAGGATACAGTTTGAAGAAAAGCTCGAGAGGGAGTTAGTTGCAAAAGAGGAGCAAATGAAGTTTTTTTTTCTCAAATACAAAATCATTAGGTCCAAAAAACTCCTTTTATTCTAGATCAACCCTTTCAAGATGAGGTTAGTAGGTATGAAATACCAAGTTTTAAGAAAAATGAGCCTCTTAACTCTACAAATAAGCCTTTTTAGCTTGAAATTCCAAATTTCATAAACCTTCATTCTTTGCAAGTTGAGGAAAGTAGTCAGGTACAACCTAGTATAGTTACAAATTATCCCATTGATCAGGATAGCCCATTGATCATGGATAAGATTAGAAGTATAGATCTACTGCATTTAGTTATAGAGTATTATCAACTAGAACAACAAAAGATTGAACAGGAGCAAGAGTTTTCTGCTGATTGTACCATCTTCTCAACTAAATATGAAAATGATGCATGTGTAGAGAAGGTTGGTGTAAGAGAGGGGGACCAACTGCTACAAGGCCCTAGGTCACGAAAGGCCAAGAGCGAAAAGGCTGCCCTAACTTACCTCAATTTAAAGGATGGTTAGGATAGAAGGGATGAGAATGATGAGGATTACGTGTCTTTCGGTCACTTTGCAATCTTGAGAGCTGAAGAGAAACTAGACGAGTCATTTTCTAGATAACTAGATGCACGGTTATGGGATGATAGTGTGGCACGTTGGCGTCTCACAGGTGCATTGGCATCCGTATGGCCAGAAAGCCAAATGTTTTTGTGTTTTCTTCAGGACATTTTTCAAAAAAAAAAAATTGGGGTCTTTTTTCAGGACTGTATATGATTTTTAGAACTTTTTTCATGAATTTTTGCAATTTTTAGGATTTTTTGACATTTTGGAAAAAAAAATTGTGACAAAAATGCATGTGAATGATACCGATGCACATGAATCCAAGGACAACCATCATTTTTCTGCTAGTCAAACTGAATATCGATTGGCAGGTGACAATGACAATGACAACGCTGTTTGATGTGGGAAGGACGCATCCTGAAACAATGTGAAGATGACAATGACATGACAAGAGGATAAAAGTCTGCAGCAAGGCTAGGAAAAAAGTCAAGGAATGTTTTGGATGATGTGCTAGGGTGCCATATTGTTTCATTTGGAATGAATTGATGAGGACTGGATGGAATGACGAGGGATATGCAAACCATTGACAAGGGAAACCAAGATGGGTGATAGGTATAAAAGGACAATGGACTGCTTTGGTAAAAGATAGGAGACATGGATGGCTTGGACTAGGAGAATTCTCATATGGTCTCCAAGGACGATTTCGTGAAAAGGAGGTTATGAAGGTAATGACATGATATTCAATGAATAAGGTATGACCAAAAGATAGACATGTCAAAAGTTTTCCAAAGCATGATTTGTGTTTGTACCCTAGTCTTTGTCAAGATCAAAGTAGGTTGGAAAATGGATGGACATGAAAGGGCTTAGATGGATGGAGGGAAATGTCATGTGAAGGGTATGGGAGATGAGATGACTTGCCCCCAATTGCAATGGTCCACATAGATGATTTATTCTACACATGATGCCTGTTTGCCAAGTTTTCGTCATGGTACTTATCCAAAGCACCTAGTTGCCAGGTTTTCACTATTGGACAAAATTTTTCTCTTTACTATTTTCAATATTTTCTGATTTTTTTTTTTGGTGTCACAAGACGTCTGTTTGCCAGGTTTTCATCAAGGGATGAATTTTTCTATTTTTTCATTTTTCTGGATAGCCTTGATGCTTTATATGACCATTGACTGTGCGAAAGCCTTTGATGATGCCGATGTAAAGACTGGTGCCATGACATGCCAATAATGACCTTTCTGAAGTAGTTGCCTTGTTAGGATGATAACACTTGCATATAACTAATTGATGTCATTGTGATCCTTGTTGATACTAGAGTTGGCCTTATCACAATACATACATCGTGATAGAGTGCCATGAGAGTCCTTACAATAGAGAGTTGCTACCAAGATGTGACAAATTTTTGGCATGGGATATTTGGACTTTAGGGAGGATGTAGGATTATGACGGATGATGGTGGACGTGGACGGGTTGGTTGGATGTTTGGATGTATTGGTTTTCATTCTCCAAACTATAGGTGTTGGGTTAGGATCTTGTTTGGAACCAACATTTTTATATGTCTTCCTTAATGGCCATTTTGATGGAGGTGGACATGTATTATATGTGGGAGTCCTCTTGTGCTGTGGCTCCACATTTTTATTGACTTTTGGATTTGGCATATTTTCTTTGCCTGATTCACTCTTTTCTTGACTTGATCCATTTTAGCTTTATTTGTCCACTTGACTTTTTGTCTGATTTGATGGCCTTTGATATTTGATTTTGGATTTTGGATTTGTAAGATTT
The DNA here is from genome assembly GCA_007115665.2 of Sequoiadendron giganteum. Taxonomy (NCBI): domain Eukaryota; kingdom Viridiplantae; phylum Streptophyta; class Pinopsida; order Cupressales; family Cupressaceae; genus Sequoiadendron; species Sequoiadendron giganteum. The sequence goes on along the minus strand of CM021108.1, from coordinate 66,269,247 downwards.
TTTTTGGTTCCAAATGGAAGGTTTATTCATAATGGAATGATGGTTTGGGATGTGGAGGGAAGGGGTATTGGCAAAAATCTTATGACAAGGACTACTCATGATACCCATTTTGACATTTGTATTAGATAAAGTTGCCCCCAGTATCAAGAAGGGACCACTAACATCTTTTGATTTTTTTACTGATGAATAGCCAAAACCTTGATGTCTGTAATGTGCTTGAACTTGTACGGGTTCCAAAATTCCTTGCTCGTGTAGGCCTAGTCCTTTGCCTTGATAATGCATGTTCTGACAGATTTTGTTGGCGATGAGATACTTGTTACTTTGGAAGCAAGATGCTAACCCATCCTTATTGTGGAAATTAATGCTTGAAATCTTCTCATCTATAAGAAAACCTCCGCTAAAAAAGATAGATGATCCTAATTGATAGGATGTTGTAGTTGCACTGACATGTTGGACAAATTTTTTATTGACATCTTCAGTTTGATTTTTTGACATATTAGATTCTGATGATCCTGCTGGTGCTTTGAAGTTGATGTCGAAACCATCTTCATGGTCATTGTCATAGAGCCCACTGAATTCAGCTATAGCTTGATCATTTTCAAATATGTCCATGCTAGAAGACTCTTGTTCTAGTGGTAGATCATCTATGTGTCCCATGGAGGCAAGTGTCTCACTTTTGGAAGTGTCAATACTTGAAGTTTGCATAGAATCGTCTTCAAGTGTTTCATCATGAATGGCATAGAGGTCAAGGAGTGGATCAATTTGGACTTCTTCAAAAATAGTGTCTTGATCAAAGATGGGCTCAGTTGGAATGATATGATCAAAAATAGGGTCTTGACCAAGAATAGGTTCATCTTGAATGATAGGGTTTTGGATGGACTCTTGACCAAGGATAGGTGTATTTGGTATGCCATGATTGTCTAGGAGGACTTCTTGAATGGACGTAAAGATGGGGTCCAATGGACTACTTTGATCTTGACATGACGATGATGTTATAATATCGTGCTTTGGACTTGCCTCTTGACATGTATCCTCAAGTGTGGGTAAGAAGATGGGACTTTGGAGACCATGACTAGATATGTTTTCATGAAAATATGGAGTGTCTTGGAATGGATTGGTGTATGATGGACTAGGGTAGGACATGGAGTTTTGGACTTGGTTGAGGGATGATGGACTAGGATAGGACATGAATTCATCACAAGGATATGACATGGATGGAGGACTAGGATATGACATGAATGGATGATTAGGATATGACGTGGGTGGAGGACTAGGATATGACATGAATGGATGACTAGGATAAGATGAAGGACTAAGATATGATGTGGAGGCTTGGAATGGATTAATGGAGGGTTGGTTTCCATTGTCAAAGTTGGGGTGGGTATGACTAATGGAAGTTTGTTGTGACTTAGTGCCTTGGATGGTGTTAGGGGACTCTTGATAGTAGATGGATAGAGGAATAGGACTCATGGATTGTTGGTAAAATGGATAGATGGATGGAGGACTACAGGATGAGGTGAATTTGGACTTGGATTGGAGGTATAGTGTTTTAAGGTCCCTAGCCAGTTGTGTTTGACCATTACTACTGAATTGGCATTCAATTTGACTAGCAAGCATGTCATAGTGGCTTGAAGACATGATGGTGGATGGGATAATGACGACTAAAAGGAATGCCAAATGCAAATTGGTAATGAGTTTTGAAAGAGTTTCCTAACTATTCAAAGTTTGACCAATGCCTCGATTTGGATTGTCAAAGGACCGGTTTGAAGGACAAGATGAAAAAATGACAAGGTGAGATTTCCACACTAGACTTATGAGTTGGAAATAGCTCACAAAAGAACAATGACCAAGGATTGGTTTGTTTTGATTTTGTCCAATGACAATGTATTTTTTTTGAGATAATGGTTTGACAAAGGAAGGAAAGTTTGCCTATCCTAAAGGTGTGCAATTTTTTTGAGGACTTAAGACTTTGCCTATGAAGATGATGATGGATTGCAAGCTAAATGAAAATTAAAAAATGCAAAGATGGATGAATTGGACAAGTGTTTTTCTTGGTTTTGGACAGAGGCTACTAGAAAAAGATGCCAAGAAAGTTTGGTTGCAAATGTTTGGCCTCGGTTTCTTACAGGAATAATGTTTTCCCAATTGACAAGAAAATGTGTCGTTGCAAGAAGCAATTGCGTTTCAGGAAGGCAAATGTGTTGTAGATAAGTTAGATGCGTCTCATAATCTAGAAAATGTGTTGCACAATAGCAGATGCGTTGGAGGATTTTAACAGGTCTGGAAAATGCGGCGTTAAGAAATGAAAATGTGGTTCGATAGATCAAATGCGTTGTTTCAGAGGGCAATTGCTGCTTGACAGAGAAGATGCAACTCAGGAATAGGCAATTGCGGTGCAATATGACGAATGCATCATGAAAAGTGAGTTGACAAAATTTTAGGCTGATTGCAAAAATTTGTTTCAGTTTGGAAAAGTTGTTTCAGATTTTGGCGAGTTTGTTGTTAATTTTTTTTTAAGAAAGCAGTTGGCAAACACATGATGTTGTAAAAATGAAAATCAACCACATTGAAGACATTGACAAAAATCCTAGGGCTGCATGGACAATATTCTTATGGATCCCACGAACTGCATATCCTTAGCTAATGAATTTAGAAGCTTGGCCCCATGGGCTCCCCCTTATAGTGCACTCACTTCTCAGGGCAACCAAGCTTCCAACCTCCATGAAACTCCCATGGCAGATTGATCATTTCTATTAAGAACTGTGTAGGTGTGGGTGCCTTGGTAACAACCGTTGCTGCACCAAAGAATAGAAGGTTTTTGGCTGTCTATAACAAAGGATTTAATTCAGACATCCGTTCGAGTGGTCATACATGGGGCCAAGATTAAGGTCCGTTAAGGAGGCACTCCAGCCTGAAGAGGTTAAGCTCAACAGGGTTTTGGGGAGTACTAATTGGTCCGTATGACATATCTGCACTCATAATCCTAGGCTTTCCCTTACGATTCACATTTATATACCGATCGAAAGTAGCTCGGCTAAAGAGCTTCGTTGTCGATTTGAGTTGCTTTGAGGTGAGTACTTTTTCCCACCAAAGCAGACCCAATTTTCTAAAGTTAAACAAAAGCGAACCAAAATATTCATAGTTCAATCAATCTTTGTTGAAAAACAAAGAGAGAGCACATGAATATTTCAGATCACACTCGCATGGTGTTATTTTTAAACCAAAAATGAAATGTGTATAAACAGAGAATGCATAAGGTTCATTTTATCCATTTGTAGTGTTTGTCAGACAAGAGGGTTCATTTTAACCATTTGTAGTATTTTCTATCTAAGAGCTAATTTTAAACCCAATGAGAAACAAAGTGTTCTCTTCTTTTTAACCAATATGCATTTGCATGTGTGTTCTTTTTAACCAGTGCATGTAAATGAAAATTGTTTGAAAGACATAACAAAGCAAACTAATTTAATCCTGTTGGACACATGCTGCAACAAACAGAGCAGTAACACAAGAAATCTCTAACCTAAAAATAGAAAAGAGAAAATAACTGAAATCTAAAGAAAAGGTTACTGGTCTTTTGTGTCACAGGATGTCGAATGTGGCGCAATAGGTCGACTGCATTTCATGAGATCAAATGCGTTGTGACAAAGAGTTTACGTCGCTTGTGAGATCAAATGCGTTGTGACAAAGCATTTGTGTTGCTTGCGAGCGCAAATGCGTTGCGACAGAGCATTTGTGTCGCGAAGGCTATCAGTTGCGTTGTTCCCTACTCCTATACTTGCAAAAGAAAAAAATGACACCGTACGAGAATTCGCAAAAATGTGTTGGGGGGTCGGGTTCACCAATGTAACATAGGGTAATTGTTTTGAGTTAGCTTTATTAAAACAAACAACATCAAACCTAACATACTATGAAGCACAAAGGAGGAAATAAAACATAACAAGAAGCAATATCACCAAAGCTCCCCAAGGCCTCCATGATTAACCTCCATAGCCCCTCTCTATTTGTTGCAATATGATGGATGCCCTCAGCTTTTGTGTGAGAAAACTAATGTTCATGACATGACCTAGCAAATGTTGAAGGAATTTGGATGGAGTGTAACTAAAAATCTAAGTTCTAAGTGCACTACAAAAATCTGCAAAACACAATGTTAGACAAGAAAGAAAAGAAGAAGAAGAAGTGATTCAAGATTAAGAGATATTCAGGGCCTTGAAATGAAGACAAAATTGGCATTTTATAGAAAATGCAATTTTGTATGGATGGATGAGATTAAAGATTGATAAGTGCCCTATAATCTATGGTCAAGATTCAAAACAACAACCCCTTAACTAGGGTTAGGGTAAAAATCCCCAAATGTGTGGACAAGATTTAATTTAAGAAATTAAATCAATGGTGGAGAATAAACGTGACATGGAGATGAAATTAGTAAAAGTCAAGAAGATAAAGATTGAACAAGAAGAAGATATTAAAAAAATCAAATTATTTTAGAAATAACTTTGTGGAGAGAAATGTTATTTTGAAATTAATTCCAAAATGGTGAATTCATGTGACAGTAAATAATAATAATTTAAAATTATTTACTTGGAAAGAGGGAAGTTGCCAATTTAAATAAAATGCTTTTATTTAAATTTAGAAAGAAAATCAATAAGACAATTTAATAATAAAAATTATTTAATTGTGGAGGAAAATTAGAAAGTGGGTGATTTTAAATAAATGATTTTATTTTAAATTAGAAAGAAAATTGAAGAGGATAATAATTAAATAAATAATAAGAATTTATTTAATTATGAGATGACATAAATAATTAATGACGTATTAAATAAATAAATAAGATCTATTTATTTAATAATCACGAGGAAGTAATAATTAATTAAATAAATTTAGGAATTTATTTAATTATAGAGTGACATAAGCAATTAGTGACGTATTTAAATAATAAATGTAATTTATTTATTTGAATAGCGAGGAGGAATAAAAGACGTGAATTAATTAAATAATTAAGAATTATTTAATTAATAGTTGACATTAGACTATAGGACATAATTAAATATTTTATTAATGTTAAGATGAAGCATGATATAGAAAAATGTGGTTTGCGGGTCTAGGTTATTTTTATGTGTCTACAGTTAGAATCCTAAAAAAGGACTAATAGTCTAGTTTAGTAGTTTCAAGAAATAAAGAACAAGACTAAGAGAAGCGAAATATAAATACGGATATGATAAAAGAGGTATATTACCATAAGGGTGACGAAGATAATTTAGTGGAATAATCCTCTCGCCAGCTTGCTTCGAGATCTCTCCACCTGCACACAACAAAGAGGGAAAGTGTTGGGGCTATTTAGGGGCCTACCTCAGCCAGACCCTTGTCTTGGTGTTTCTACCTCCACAGACAACCAAGTTTACAATGATAGAAATAACGATAAAGAAGGGAAATACAAGCTACGATGCAAGAAACACTACAAAATAGTATGTTCTTACTAAACCGAATACGATAGAGGAGATGAGAGGAGCTTACCACCTCTGTCCAAAGCGCTCAAGGCTTGTGGAGGAGTGAATAAGAGGAACTCAAGCCTCTGATACCATGGTGTTTGTCCTGCGCTCGAACTATCTGAGTGATGGAGTGGTAGATTGTTGCAATGGAGTGAAAAGTGATGCTACAAAGCTTGAATGAATGAATGGAAATGAAAAGAGTGCTCAAATCAATCTTGCAAAATTTGAGAATGGATGGAATGGTCAAGAATATGAATGAGAATATGAATAACGACCATATTCAGGTAGGTCAATCGAAGAGGGGGGTTACACTTCAACCTCCAATCGAGAGTGTAACTTTTTTGCAGTCTCTAGTTGCAGGAATCTTCCAGGGACGTAAGCGCGTTGTGCAAATGTCTACACACCGTGTGGGCATCCCCAACAGAAATGCCCCCACAGATACACAAACAGGGTGCCAAGTGGAATGCAAGCAGTGAGCTTAAGTGGAATTAAACCTCCACTTTTTGTTTTCTAAAGTGTAAAGGGGTGAAAGAGGAATTTACGTTAGGGGTACAAATTCATGCTCATGCATTTTTCCCCCATGTTAGCGAGAACGAGTACTGATGAGTGCTTTGGTAAAGTAGAGTATTAGGAAAGTAACAAAGTAAGAGATGTATTCCTAAACTGACGAGGAAGCAGAGCACAGTCTAGCGAACCCGGAAGTGCAGGAAAGGGCTTCATAGCTATGCGAAACCACGAAGCTAAAGTACGAAAGTGCCTCACAAGCTCACGGTCCTGCAAGGGGGGGTATCCTTCAAGAAATATCACACGAAGGAAACTAGGAAAGGCACCTTACAGCCCCAAAGACTTGTAAGGAAAGTATCCCCCAAGAAATCTCACATGAGAGAGACTGAGAAAAGCACCTTACAAACCCGTAGACCTGCAAGGAAGATATCCCCCAAGAACTCTCACATGAGGGAGACTGAGTAAAGGGGACTTTGCAAAGTTAGAGATGGCGACATGTTTACCCACAGATAGAACACATTAGGAAGCATCCACGTAGTCCAGTGAATGGACAGTCACTCAAACCATTGCTAAGTTGTAAGAATTTCAAAGGGGTCCCTCGAGAACCTTTCAAAGGGAAGGAGGGTCCACTCAAGGGACACAATGCTTGAAGAGTGAAGTCTAGTCAGGCTACCCCCAAGCTAAACATAAAAATGTGAGGAAAATCTATTTGGGCTTTCCCCAGACTAGATGTCAAGGTGTAAATCCAGTCTAGTCAAGCTGCCCCCAAGCTAGACAGCATAGAATCTGTTGAATTTTTTTTAAGGGGTTCCTTGGGAACCCAACATGAAGAGGAGGGGTCCATTCAAGGAACACACTATTCAAAAGATTAACGTCTTCCTTCTTGAATTGATTCGTCAGCAAGGAATCCTTTTGAAAGATGTTCACTTCATCAAGGAATTCAAAAGGAAGGAGATGTGCTCCTATGAGGGAAGACTAAGACCATTCCCGCTTCGAAGGAGGGTTTCCAAGTCCTTTCTTTATGAACCCATGATGAAGGACACATATTCTACTAGGGTTTCAAGTTGAGAATGCAATTCTAACAAAGAAGTGTATGAAGGGTCTTCGAGAAAAGATTCATTTGGAAATGAATGCATTTTCCTAAGACCAAGTGATGTAGAAGAGGCATTGTCACACATGAAAGGGATAACTCAAGAAAGGAAGAGAGAAAGATAAAGAGAAAAGTAAAAGAAATTAGATCACACACAAAGGGCACAATGGAATCTGGTTTCGTGGGGTCAGATATGCCTTTATTTATATTAGCTAACTAGAACAAGAGGAAAAAGATCATCAATACCCAACTAGATCAGGAAGAATGCATGGAAGACAAAGTAAAAATTAAAAAGTTGGGTCAACATGGAAGGAGGCCTAAATGCTCCCAATGCTTTGCATCGTCCCCAATTTTACCAAAAGTCAATCACAAATGGAAGAATAGAGATACATATAGAAGAAGGTTTACAACACAAACACCATGCGTATATCCAAGCACCAATAGGGGTGACGAGGGTCATCCAGGCATATATTGAATGATTATGAGGGAACACATCACAATACACACACACACACACACATCTAATCTAAAGATCAAGAAGAGGGTCTCCCCCTAAAACAGGTCAACCAAGAGGTCATCAGCTTCCCACTCTAGATCATTGTAGGGGGAAGGATGACGAGCCTGTAGCGGTGTAATGTTAAGGGGGGAGCTTTCCATCCTCCCGCAACAAGGGCCAAGGTAGAGGGACTTGTGAGATCTCCATCACTAAGCTCTTGTGGTTCCAAGGTCAACGACCTCACAAAGATCACTGACAAGGTGATAAATTCATCCACCAAGTTAAAAATGCACTTAACAGGAGTGCCATGCTTCACCTCGGTGGACGGAGGAGTTTGCACTTGAGGTTCATCACTGGGCTCATCGAGGGACTCAAGAGGGGTGATAAACTCAGGGGAGGTTGGGACTAGTTCTGTTACTAGGATAGAACAAGTCAACTTGGGGCCACCTTTCAGAGAAGGTGGGCTCTTCTTACATCCTCCATTGTTGGAGGGGCCACACTCTACCTTCTTCTTCATCGAAGGAGGCGAACTTCCCATAGATGAAATAAGGAGAGTCAAGGGAGAAGAGGAAAGAACTGTAGTGGACACAACTGAAGTGTTCACCATTTCCATGGGCTTTGGGAAAGGCAAGGCATCTGGGATGAAAGTTAACAAGGGCGGCTTTGCCGAAGGAGCGATGAATACTTGTACCTTTCTAGGTGCATATGTACTCACAGAGGGAGCCGAAAGAGATTCAAAGACGAAAGGAGGGAAAGGGGAGGATGCAACAAGAGGTGCAGTCTTCTCCTCCTCCTTCTGTAAGGAGGATTGCTTAGCTAGGAGAGCCTTTCTTTGGTGCTTGCGCTCATGCGCAAGGAAATTTATATGGCTCTTTGAATCGGAAGCTAGGATCTACGAAAGGAAAAAAGGCTCCTCCTCAGCCATGGGAGTGTCTTCCACAACTGCTTCCAGTAGAAAGATAGACTTTTGAATGGGAGAAGGAGGGGAAGGTTTAGAAACAATAGGAGGAGTAGACTCTACTATTAGAGTAAAGGTCTTAACTTAATTATGTTGATTAAGTTACCTTTATTCCCTTCTTAAGATTTCACGTTAGTTTGCATAATGTGACATTTAATAATTATATTAATTATTAAATGTTTTCCTATTAGGGCTTCTATTAGGGTTTTATTAGGGTTTGCATGATCTCCTTTTTATAAGGATTGATCCCATTGTATTTCATATCAATTCATTCTCTCATTCTCTCTGATATATATATTTTCAGTTTTCAGAAAACCCTTGCTTGTTTGTCTCCATCTCTTCTTTTGTGACAGGTTATTTGCATGTAGGTGATCTTTGGGGTTCGTGAAGTTGTATTTTATCAACTCCTACATGGTATCAAAGCTCTACACCTGCTGCTTCTTGTTCTTGTTTGAAGATTTTTGGAGCTTCAAGGGTTTGGGGCTTGTTTTCTTGATCTAGGCCATACCTGCAATTTTGAAGCATTTTCAGCTCAAACGGACTTCGCCATTGCGTCTGTAGCGGTCCAAAACCCTTAAATAGACTGTTCATTCATCCATTTTGGACAAAGTCGAAATTTAGGGCAATTTTTTTTGCAATATGGCCGTACGGCCATTCGCCTGCCTGGTAAATATTTTTTTCAGAAATTTTTCATCCGAAATTTTTTTATTGCAAAAAAATTGTTATGTATTTTTTGTTTTGATTTTTAAAAAAAAAAAATCAAAGAAAAAAATTTAAAATTTAAAAAGGGCAGTTTAAAGGCTTGCCCAGGCCTAATTGCGCGGTCCTGCGCAGTGTACCTGCGCAGTACTACGCAGTGTATGCGTAGGGAGCCCGCGCCCACATGGGTGCGGTGGGGGTGGCCCCCACCATTATTTTTTTTTCAATTTTTTTTTTATTGTTTTTTTAAAAAAAACAATTTTTAAAAAAATAAGCCCAGTTGTGCATTTACAGTGACGACCGTTTGGCCGTCAAATTTAACCCAGTGTTTTTGCTACGACAGCCGTATGACCGTCAAATTTAACCCAACGCCGGTTTTTTCCCTCTTTGGAGTTGATTTCTTCCAGAGGCCGTAACTTGGGCATACGATATCATTTTTTGGAAAACGAGATATCATCGGAAAGCTGGTTTTCTCATCTTTCCAGTGGTGTGGGTCTCATCACTTCTTTTTTCCATTGGTGAATTCTACAACCAGTTGAAGACAAAGGGGATTTTTTCAGTCTCAAGCTCATAACTTTTGATCAGTTTCTTCATTTTTCGCAATCTCAACGGCGTTCGAACCATATTTCAGAGCTCTTCAGTTTCATCCATGCAATTTTTTCCAGATTTCACTCCTGGTATATTTTATTCAGTTATTTGTGTTTTCACACTCTGGTGGATTACCTAGACATATTTGCTCTTGGAAATTTTTTGTTTGCATGGGATGCTTTGTTTTTTGCTGTTCTTCATGTATTTCCAGCATTTTGTCCTTTGAGGACATTTTGAGCATCATTTGTAAGCTATCTTTTATGTAAACGCACTGAGATAAAGTGCCACACTATTGTACATGTATCTTTTGGGGATTTTGCACATAAGGTTGTGCCATATTTTGTACTCGCACTGATATTATAAATTGCCATGAGGGGTTGTGTAGTTTACCTTTGTTTTGCCATCACATCTTTGTCTGGTGAGTGTCCCTCCACGACGACAGTGAATCCATACCATGGGGGGTTGTGTAGTTTACCTTTGTTTTCCATCACATCTTTTGTCTAGTTAGTGTCCCTCCACCACGACCATGGATCCATATGATACCAGCCTCATGCATGTGTGCTTTGTTTTGCACATCACTTTTTCAGTTGCAGGTGCTATCTTGCGCACTTTCAGATGTTGTTTCTTCTCCTTCATGCACTACAGGGTGTTTTCACATCATTTCAGTGGATCTGTCAGGCTCTCCCAGTTCAGCATTATGGGGGGGTTATTATATTGTTCATGCTAATTCTTCCTTGGTTTCGCTTTGGAAGGGATCTTCCATCTTCAGCGAAGGTTCTTCAGCACCATAGCGGTCATCTTTCGATAGTTGTTTGCAAATTCTTCTGCTTCAATGGTGTTCTTCTTCTTGGCTTTCTGCATCTCTTTTTGGAGTAGAGCTTTTTCCCATGAGATTTTCTCTATTTTTCCATTTTACAGAGATTTGGTTGTATTTGGGTACCTGATCTGGCCTAGTTGCCGGGACCCATGTTTTCCTTCTTGCATTGTAGTTACCTTTGCTTTCTTGCACTTGTTTGTAGCTGCACTGTTGCTCATCTTAAGGGGGGGTGTTAGAGTAAAGGTCTTAACTTAATTATGTTGATTAAGTTACCTTTATTCCCTTCTTAAGATTTCACGTTAGTTTGCATAAGTGACATTTAATAATTATATTAATTATTAAATGTTTTCCTATTAGGGCTTCTATTAGAGTTTTTCCTATTAGGGTTTTATTAGGGTTTGCATGATCTCCTTTTTATAAGGATTGATCCCATTGTATTTCATATCAATTCATTCTCTTATTCTCTTTGATATATACATTTATAGTTTTCAGAGAACCCTTGCTTGTTTGTCTCCATCTCTTCTTTTGTGACAGGTTATTTGCATGTAGGTGATCTTCGGGGTTTGTGAAGTTGTATTTTCTCAAATCCTACATCTACCACCTTAAAGGTGGATCCTTTCCTGTTCGAGGGAATAGGAAGAGGTCGAGGGTAAAACTCTCTCCATGAGCCTTTCTTTGTACTGTATAAATAGTACTAGGGTCCTAGGAACCCTTTAGGGAGATCTGATATCTTGACCTTGGGATTTCACCAAGGAGGCATCATCAGACTTAGCAGGTAGAACCTGAGCTTGTTCATCCAGTACTCTTCCCAAGAGAGAGGAGTGGATGAGTCATTTCGAGAGGGAGCAAGCTTCTCCATTCCCTTTTTGAAAGAGGAGGCAACTGGTAGCTCAACTATAGGAAGGGTTAACTTCGGCTGTCGCTTGCCTCCAATTTTGTACTTCACATAGTTCTTCTAAAGTAGGTCCATTCTTTGTGGGAGCGGACTGACCAGAGTGGGCCAAGAGTGGTCCAATGAGTATCCTCCATGAGATACCACAAGCTGATATCCAGTGTCATGCACTATGTGCATGACACCTTCATGGAAAATTTTTAGGCATTTATGAATTACAGAGGTGATCCCATTCATGGAAGCTAGCCAAGGTATGCCTAGCTTCACTCTGAATAGGTTTGACTTGGGGATAACATCGAAGACTGTGTCTACACTCCTAGGTCCAACTAGGATGGACAACGTTATCGATCCATAGGGTTTAAGAGAAAGTCCATCATGTGTGCGGATGATGGATTTTTTTTTTATATTCCTCCCTTTGTAGGGAGTTTAGGAGTAACGTATCCTCTGTGATGACATTCACTCTACTCGAGGGGTCGACTAAGACCCCTGTCACAATGTTACCATTGAGGCAAGTGGGAATATAAAGCGAAGAAGGCTTACCATTTGCTGACATGTCTTGCGAAGTAAATGTTATAGCCAGTGAGCTAGTTGCAAGGTGAGGAGAGGGAGTAACAGTAACCACATTAACATACGCCTTAGGATGAGAAATAGAATCAACGAGATTGATAATCATTTTGGTAGAATGTGACAGAAACGGGTTTGTGTATATCTGCAATTCAATATTAGCTTTCACCACTGATTTGTTCATGTTTTGCTTACTTCCATCAAGACGGATACTACCGTCCTCAATGAAATAATGTATCTCATGACGCAGACACATACAACATTTGGTATCGTGTCTGTTAACTCGATGGTACTGAAAACATGTATTTTCTTCATATAGAGTATGGTTCTCTAATTGGTTTAGGAAGTGACACGGTAAGGATCTTATCCTTCACCAACTTTTGCAAGATGGAAGAATAAGACTTTGATAGCTTTGTACACTTTCGGTCGTGTTTGAGGCCATTGTTATCCATAATAGCTACTACATTCGCAATAGTTTTACCTCTTCTCAAGATCGATATGATAGATCTTCCTTCAAAATGAGAGCACGAGGGAGGACCCCTGAATTGAACCATCATTTTTTGGTACTCTCGTAAAGCCGCACACAAGTGTGCAGAAGAATGATATTTAATGAGGGAGAACTTCTCTTGCCAAGGCCTTTATAAGTTCCCTATGAAGACCTTCTGTACATCAGAATTGGGTAACAAATACGAGATTTGTGAGAAGAGTGCTTGGTATCATTCTATAAAGTCTGTAATCTTTTCATTGTCCCCTTGTTTTCATCTAACAAGGTCTAAGAAGGTCATCTTTGGTCCGATATTGGCTTGGAACTATCGTAGGAATTGATTCACAAGCCGATCAAACATGAAGATGGAATTGTCGGGAAAAGAATAGTATCAATCCAGTGTTGTATCTTTGATGGATTGGGGAAATATTTTGTCCATCAACACATTGTGATGGAAATGGTCTATGCATAAGGAGTTAAAGGTAGACACATGTGTCTGTGGGTCCCCTTTACCACCGTATTTCTTGAATTTGGGAATCTCCATCCCTTGCAGGAAAGGAGTGTTTAGGATTGCAACTGACAATCGACTATGTCGTAAGAAGGGTTGGAAGATAGGTTGGGTCGAGGCTTGGGAAAGGTTTTCCATTTGGTTTTTCATCTTCTCCATATTATGAAGAAGGGTATTCCGAATAGGGTCGTTATAAGACATAGGGCCATTAAAACCACTGCTAGAGCCACCATTATGACCACCACCATGACCACTGCTAGATCCACCACCGATGTTGCCACCACCAGTGTGACTTCCACCAGCGCCATTGTCAAGGCCACCGCCAGATCCACCACCGAGGTCGTTGCCACTAGTGTGACTTCCATCAGAGCCACTGCTAGATTCAAAGCCACCACCATGACTTCTGTCGAAACTACCTCCACCAATTCCACCCCCACTTCTAAAGTTTTTGCCACCAAAGCCTTCGCCTATCATTCTGCCAAATAATCCCCCATCGGAGGTGATAGAAGGGGTGAAGTGTAAACCCAAAGGGTTCCTCTTTACTTTGACGGTCTCAAAAATTTCAGAAGTAGTGGGTACATTGACCAAAGGGACCACTATGCCATATACATGAATGTAGGAGGCATCAACATCTCCAGCTGCCTCTCACATTCCTTGAAGAGGCCACCTTGTATCATAAAACCATGGATCAAGGGGGCACATGCTTCAGCTAGACCAACGAGACTAGCTAAGATTTCTACACCTATTCGGTATTTTCCACCATGTATCTTATTTCACCAATCACCTTAGCAACTCTAGCCATCTTTGGGTTTCCTTCCAGGTGATTTTCCAATGCATTTCCCTTTACCGAGGCTAACAATGTACTTGGAAGGGATACAGATGACCTCATGCTCATTTATGGATGAAGAGTTCGATGACGCAGGAGGAGTAGGGATGCGATCAGTTTCGTCAAGGAACCTAGATTCACCTCACGACACATGCTCCTGTGCAGACAAACCAACTGCAGAACCGAAGAAAAAGCTGGCAGTGAAGCTAGAGGAGACCTTCGTCTTGTCCATTGGAAGGTGTCATAGAATTCTTCTGAGAATATGCCCATAGGTCGTAGACTGGGTTGTGACACTCATAAACCTTCACAAAATGCCAATGTGCAATGACCAAAAGGTATAAGAGAAAAAGTCCAAAACACTGAAAAATGGATAGATGTTGGTTCACGTCAGGTTCACCAAAAATGTAAGAGAGGGGGACCAACCACTGCAAGGCCCTAGGTCACGAAAGGCCAAGAGCAAAAAGGATTCCCTAACTTACCTCACTTTAAAGGATGGTTAGGATATAAGGGATGAGAATGATGAGGATTATGTGTCTTTCGATCACTCTGCAATCCCGAGAGATGAAGAGAGACTAGACAATTCATTTTCTAGAGTCAACTCTGTGTCTTAGGTAGTTCTTTGTCCAAGGATAGAAGCATAGTTCTGGGATGACAACATGATGCACTAGCATCTCACAGGTGCGCTGGCTTCCGTATGGCCATAAAACCAAAGAGACGAGGTTAGAATCCCAAAAAAGGACTAACAGTCTAGTTTAGCAGTTTTGGGAAGTAAAGAACAAGACTAAGAGAAGCGAAATATAAATACAAATATGATAAAAGAGGTATATTACCACAAGGGTAACAAAGATAATTTCATGGAACAATGCTCTCACCAGCTTACTTCGAGATCTCTCCACCTGCACACAACAAAGAGGGAAAGTGTTGGGGCTGTTTAGGGGCCTGCCTCAGTCAGACCCCCATCTTGGTGTTTCCACCTCCACATAAAACCAAGTTTGCAATGATAGAAATAACGATAAAGAAGGGAAATACAAGCTACATATGCAAGAAACACTACAAAATAGTAAGTGCTTACTAAACCGAATATGATAGAGGAGATGAGAGGAGCTTACCACCTCCATCCAAAGCGCTCAAGGCTTGTGGAGGAGTGAATGAGAGGAACTCAAGCCTCTACTACCATGGTGTTTGTCCTGTGCTCGCACTATCAAAGTGATGGAGTGGTATATTGCTGCAATGGAGTGAAAAGTGCCACTACAAAGCTTGAATGAATGAATGGACATGGAGAGAGTGCTCAAATCGATCTTGCAAAACTTGAGAATGGATGGAATGGTCAAGAATATGAAGGAAAAAGATGAAGAACAACCATACTTGGGCTGATCAGCTGAAGAGGAGCATTACACTTTGACCTCCAATTGAGAGTGTAACGTCTTTGCAGTCTCTAGCCGCATGAATCTACCAGGGATGTAAGTGAATTGCATAGAAATCCACGCATCGTGCGGGAATCCCCAACATAAATGACCCCACCAACACACAAACAAGGCACCAAGTGGAATGCAAGCAACGAGATTAAGTGGAATTAAACCTCCTCTTTTGGTTTTCTAAAGTGTAAAGGGGTGAAAGGGGAATTTATGTTAGGGGTGCAAATTCATGCTCATACAGTTGGTTCAATGGATAAAAGCACCATATGAAGAGGAAGATTCAATTTATTTGTTTGATCAACTTCCTGGATTTTTTGATGATGAGGAAGAGAGGATACATGTGCTCAACTTACCAGCTGATTTGGAGCAACAAGAAGACATTGACAACTATTTTGAGGTATCAGTGATGAAGAAGATCTAGAAAGTCTGTCAAAAGAAGAGATCCCTATTTGCGAAGAAGATCATGTTCTCCATGGATGTGAAACATCTGATTCGTTTTTAGAACTTCCTTTGTGCTACAATAAAGAGGCTAACATGGATGAAACTAAGGTTTCTTGCCTTGAAGAAAAATCAAGTAGACTAGCTAAAGATGATCAACCTTTTCAAGACAACTATATGCTTAATTGTCAAGATCCTAACTATTCAGCTTGTAGAGAGCTTTCCAATCTACTGAATTCTTGTAACGATCAAGACCCGAAATCAGTAAGTGGAGAGGACATCAAGGTAAAACAAGTTTCTAAACTTGTTATTTTTGCATTTAATGAATATGAAGCTAATCAATTTGAGGATAGAAATGAAATTATGTAGCTAAAACCTTTAGAAGAAGAGGCCAAATTTCAAGAAGAGCATCAAGATGAAGGGAATCATGTAGGCAAGGTGCAAATTTAGGAAAAAACAAATAAGGACAGTCATGATTTGGAAGGTCAAGAGGTTGGATCACATGAAAAGGTTGTTCAAGTAGAGTGAGAAAAGCAACAAATCATATATTTTGAAATTATGAGCTTTGAAAGCCATCATGAGGATAAGTTAGAGCATACATTGCATTATGGAATTGTTCATGCAGAGGATTTCTTGTCAACTATCATTTAAAATTTTTGCTCTAACACTGTTGATAACTTAGCATCTTTCAAGACAAAGGCTTGTGATCAATATAATCAAGTGATCAAAGAGGTTGTGGTTGAAAAAAAATTAACAAAGGAGAAGCCAACAAAAAGAATTATTAGTTTATCATCTCAAAATGATTCCCAATTAGGCATCTTTCCATGATCGAGATTCCAAGCATATTTGATGAAGTTTTAGTAAAAGGATAACAAATCCAAATTACCCATTCACTCCAAACCAACAACATGGTTGGTTATATTCAAAGGATGAGTGAGTTTGTATACATTCCTTATAAAGCATTGCAACCGTTTATTGAATATATTTTTGTGGTTCGTCTAGTTTTAGTTGTTCATAAGCATGTAAGTCAACATTCTTTGTTGAGAAAGGGTAGCTACTTTAGCCAAATAGTAAATGGATTTGTTTGAGGCTTTCACAGTTGTTTGGTTAGAGTAGTGTAGTTTAGTTTCATTTTAGTCAACTATAGTTTCATTCCTCTTTGTGCTTCGACACACTGTTTTTAGTTTGTTAGTGTAGTTTTCCTTTCAAATAAGTGCAGATGCATTGTTTGTTGGCCTTGTCTTAAACAATGTCATGATAGTTTGTTTTCTGTTTTGTTCTGCTATTGTATAGTTCCTAACAACTGAGTTACAATTGTTTCAAGATTTTGAGGAGGCAGAGTTTGAATCCATGCCCAATGGATTATTTAGGAAACTCGTCTGGCATGCTTAGTAGGCAAGAATTCAATAGAAATCGCTATAAATGTTACCAAAATTTCACCTATAACTCAATTTGGTAGAGCTGAAACATTTGTCACATCTAAGGTGAAAAGTACTTCAACAAATTTCTACTAATCATAAGTCATTTTCATTTGAAGTTTCAAGTGGACTTCAGTTTTTTATTATGAAGTGATTTACATTAGAAAGAGATTATACAAATTGCATGATATTGTTGTATTTCATTCACGTTGAAGTAAAAATATATACAATGTTGCTATTTTATTCATTGAGATCAAAAGAATGCTTAAATGTCCGACACAAGCCGTGGGAATGATTGAATTGAATTAATACAACAATGGATGAAAGCTATACATCTAAACATAAAGAAAGGACAAAAAATTTATGAGAAGAGATCATATCTATCATTGCCTTAAGGGCTGATGTTGATGTTAGTCCTTCTATCTTCAACTTGAGCCTTCTATCTTCAGCTCCTCTCGTTCTCGATCTCTAGATGCACCTACATTTGATTGAAGGATTTTGTTAGAGCTTGGGACATGAAATCTAATCACACATTTCATCAACAGACATATTACTTACAACTATGATGCATTAAATCAACTAAGCCATTATCAGATAAATGCAAAAGAGCCAAATCAAATAATTGAATGAGAGTTAAATCACCAAAAAGAGCATTTAACTTCAATATTTTTTCTAACTAGTTTTCTCATTATGTAGGTACAAGTTCATCTTCCATTTCATGATTCACTTTTTTTTCAACATTTCAGTATGTGGAGGAAAAATGGGCTCCCACAAAGATTGAGCCCAACATACTACATCCTCTCATTTACAAAAGAGGAGCAATGGTTTATTTTCATCATTGCATATTAGTAAATTATAACAGTCATTTGCTTACATTTGTAATGAGAATTCATCATGGTAATTGATTGCTGCCAAAAGGATATTTTCTCAATTTACTAATGACATGCATAGTGAAGCATACTGTATAGTCATGGGGCAGTGAGTCACTTTTATTAAATGGCACAATAATTTCAAATAAGACAAATAAACACCAAAGAAACATAATCATAACAGCCTCAAGTTCAATAAATTGTACAAGTAGTCCATACTACGGTACAACCATCAGGTAGCTTGTTTTAGGCCTGTCAACATACCATAGTTATTAAGCACAGTAAATGATAGATGATCACCTAAGAGGTATAATAGTGATCACAGTGAACATATGTATGAGAAAACTTCTACAAACATCAACCAAGGAATCAACAAAAATAGAAATTTGAAGGAATTTTTCACAATACAAAGAGAGGACACTCATCTATAGGGGCAATCTTTTTTATCAAGAACAGTCTAAAACCATGTAGCTGGCCAATAATAGCAAGTAAAAGAGAAAGGTCACAGTCATCTCATTTTGTAGGTGATGACTGTCATAAAAATGAAAATGATAGATTGCCCATCATTGCAAGTGAACAGAGACTTGGCATTGTAAGATTGTTTTCATGCATTTTTGAGTGATAAGTTCTCTACATATATGTGTTTAGGTGAGTAGAGTTCTGAAAATCTCATCAAAAATTATAGAAAGCTGTGTATAATTTTTGAAGCCGCGACCATGGAGATTTAGGGAAAAGCTTTAATACCTAGAAAAATGTGTACATATCGAGCTAGAACTTGAGTTTTGCTGATAAGGTGGAGAAGCCATGATCAAGGGGTTTTGAACCCATACTTCCAAAGAAAATATGGAGAGGATGCAAGTATAGGGTTTTAACTATACCGTACTTTGCAATGGCATCAAATCATTTAGCAACCCATTTTAATTCTTCACGAGGCAACATTTTCTTGAGGAACAAAGAACAAAGAAAGCTTTGAGGTAGTATTTTTCTAATTTTTTATTAGAAAAATCAAACACCCAGAAACTCAAGAGGGTGTGGCCTTACTTACAGGAGTGTTATCTTTTCATTTCTCTCAAAAAATGAACAAAAATTTATCTCTTTTTCACACACAAAAAAGTGCAAAGAAACCCTCGAGTTTATATGAAATAATGCAAACCCAAAATTCCCTAGTTCATGGCCACAACCTACCCATGAAGATCAAGACACAAAAATGCATAAAACAATTTCATCATTCCTTTTTTGCATTATCTAGCTCAAATCGAGCATAGTATCACCAGAAGATAGAGAGAAAAAAATCAAGTCAAAGCTTACCCGATCTTTTTGTTGGTTTCAGTAGAGAGAAATGCCTTCAAATTCCATGACAAAGAAAGCTCCAAAAGCTCATCCATGGTGACCTCAAGACACAGAAGAAACATTGATGAATATAGAGATAAAATACATCAGAAGTAGATCATGGTCATGGATATAAGCCCAATAAATGCTTCAAAAATGGAGGTCTATGATCAAATTTGAGACAAAAGCAACTTACCCAGCATCCTCCTGTTAAAAAATCTTCAAAAAAGGACTCTCATAAGCTTCAAAATTCTATGGGAAAGTAGAAAATTGAAGATTTTGAGCTGAAGCCCTAAGTTTCATGGTGGCAGTATGCAAAGCCAAGTTTCTCCAGGAAACCAAATGCAAGAATGAAATGAAGAATTAGGGCTCAGTGTTTTTATTTATTTAGGGTTTTCCCATTCTCCTAAG
The DNA here is from genome assembly GCA_007115665.2 of Sequoiadendron giganteum. Taxonomy (NCBI): domain Eukaryota; kingdom Viridiplantae; phylum Streptophyta; class Pinopsida; order Cupressales; family Cupressaceae; genus Sequoiadendron; species Sequoiadendron giganteum. The sequence goes on along the minus strand of CM021108.1, from coordinate 66,249,455 downwards.
CCGAGTATGTGATTTTATCACATTGAATTAAAAATAAACTATGTTTCCTAATACCTTCATGACATTTAGTTCCTTTGCATGTATTTTCAAATGCCTAAGCCGCATCATGCCTTAGCTTTTTCTTTATGATTTTGAAAAAAATCATATATGTCTTAGTCTTATTTTTTATGATTTTTTATTAGAAAATCAAATGCCATCATGCCTTAGGTTTGTTTTATAACATTGGAGGAAAGGTTAAGGCTATGAGGCGTAGTTTTTTTTTTTTATGATTTTTATAAGAAAAATCAAATACCCATGTCTCCTATTTGCATAAAATATATTTACTATTTTTGCCTTGTATTTGGGAAAGGACTCAAGTCAAATCATGCAAAATCAGAGGAGAGGCAACAAAAGTACTGTCGAGGTTCTCAAATCATGCAAAATCAAGAGATATAGTCTTTATATCATGCAAAGTCAATAGTGGAGTTCAACAGAGGTTTCAGAGTTTCATTTTTAGTTGGTGGAGCCCTTTTTTGAGTTCTTTTGGTCATGCACATTAAGAGGAGGAGTTTGCAACTATTTGAGCTCAGTTTGCTTCAGTTGTGGAGCCCCTTTTTATGGGTTTTCATCTTTGCCCATGATAGGTTTTTTGGAGATATTTTTCACTTTCAATTAGTTGCTAGTTCCACCTCCTAGCTCTTTGATGCCATCTATTGTATATATTGAAAAAACACAATATTTTTCTCAGTTCTTTCTTCCTTTATTCTCTTACACATGGCATAGAGATTGGAAAGACTTGTAATTCAACATTATTTTTAGAATTTTAATACAAAAATACCTTGATTTTCAGTAGATTGTTTAGAGTTTTGTAGAGTTTCCTTCAATATATTCAATAAAAATAGAGTTTACCTTCACAATTTCTGGTATTTTGTCTCTTTTAAATGATTTGATGCAAATCTAATGTGTTTTAAATAAGAAACCTTTAAATTTCCATCTCATTTACTAATGCATGTACACAATAGTAGTTTATCATAGGTCATTGATTGTGCTCTTAAGTTTATCTCTCTTCTTAATTTGTGAAAACCATGCTTTCCTTATTAAGGAAATATTAAACAATGCCTTTTAGTGAATTATTTATGTGATCAAGGTGCCCAAGTTGAATTGTGTTAATAGTTTTATGAGAATATTAATTGTGAATAAGTTTGCATAGTAGTATTCTTCGGTGCATCACCTCCTAGAAATAATTTACCATTTGAGTTTCCTTCAGTTTCATAGATTAATCTTTGTCCCTTTTCCCACACAAGTCATTAGATTCTAGGAGATCAAAAGGGAGCTAACCCACAATCTAGAGATTCACCTTCAACATGAGCTACCTACAGGCTCAAAGGTATTTCCATGTTTCACAGGATTACTGAGCTTCAAGCTTAGCATCTAAGGCATAATCCTTGTGACAACAGTTAACAAGAACTAACCAACCAACTAACCAACCTTAGACAACTACCCATGTGTTTTATTTTATAGAAACAAGCTCACACAAAGCCACCAAGTGGTATTACATAAAACCATGTGACTAATACCACGAGCTTACAAAACCATTAACCCCTCATTAAATATTTATCCCAATGTTACATACAACACATAAAGTGGCCCCAAGAATGCTAGACCCATGTGATGCATGCACACCTAGATTCCCTAGGTGCACCACATAATAAATAAATAAATATTACATTATAAAATTATGCAAGGTGGACAATACACGTTTTCCTAGCAGATTCTAATGTGATAATATGAGATCATTCTCAAACAAAACTAGTGTTTCTTCAGTAGAGTCAAAATTCCCCTATTACACTAAATCTTGCTCCTAATGTTGAGTATATGAAGAATACAATTCTTAGAGTATGAAATGCAAAAACTCAATTTCTAGGTTATAGAACTTATTTTTGGGGAAATTATTTTTTTTAGGTTTTTTGTCATTACTTCTAGGAGTGCCTATTGCATAGATCTTTTCAAGCTTTACAATTAAAAAAAACAGCTCTAATAGCCTCCAAGATCAAAATTTATGCTTTTTTGAAGTTTGACCTCTTGCATATGTTATGACACATTATAAGGAATATTTTAATGGAGATAATAAAGTCAAAATGGAAAACTTGATTTGGTGGGTGGTTAATGATGCACTTATGATAGGTATAAGGAATATACTATTTATAATTATCCTTTGATGAATGCACTAGGTAGATTAATGCACTTGTGAACTCATCTTGGTATTTGGGTGTTGGTTTTCTAACCAAGTATTTGGGTGTCACTTTTTTGGTTGGTTTTAGCTCATGGTTTTGTAATTTTTCTTTCATGGTTTTGTGTGCTAATCTTATTTATAAGGTACTTGATATAGATGTATTAAGTAGTGATTTTTTAGGTATTGTTATGCTATCAAATCACTATAGGTCTTTGGTTGGTGATACTCCTATAAAGCCTTACTCTGCAAGTGTATTGTAATGGTGTTTAGATTATTGAATAACTCATTGGACTACTTTAAAGTGTGGATTTTTTTTTTCTCTTGAAAGGATTTCCCCTACATAAACCTATGTTATTTTTTTATTATGTTTTGTGTGTTTCTCCTTTATATAATTTTTAAAAATTTAAAATTTGCATTTCTATCATCTAAGATTAGTTTAGAAAGTGTTTCTGCAAACCTTACTTCCTTTCACTTGGTATTAGAGCTTGATAAACTCAAATTCTATGTTTTGGGTAGAGGTTTTTTAATACTAATATTCATTTGTGTGGGATATTACAAAAAATGGTTTGATCTTATTATAATAATATATGAAAAGTAGATTCAAAATAGAAATTGGAAAGTTCTCAAACACAAACATTGAGCTATGGAAGCTTAAGATGGAGGATATGATCATGTATAGATATCCATGAGCTATAATATTTAGATCGAAACATATTTCTATGTCACAAGAAGACTCGGACAAAATGGAGATAAATACTAAGAGTCTCTTTAGACTCTAAAATTTGCTTATTTAATGTTGTTGAATGTACATGAAGAGACCAACACAACACTTGTATGAAATTGAGAATTTTGTATCAAGCTAAATATTTATTTAGAAATCTTTTTTTAAGGAAAAAATTGTATAACCTCAAGATGGAGGATGGTGGGTTTGATTTGAACACTTAAATGCAATTAACATGGTTGTTACTTAGTTGTAATTTATTGGAGAAAAAATCGAGGAGGATTGTTGCATAAATTTTTTGTGTTATTTGTAAGATTTATGGGACCATCTTGTTATGGTTATTAGAGCACTGCTAGTAAGTTTCCAACAAGTTGAAAATGGATGAGTGGTGGCATCATATATTTTTAAACAGATGTGGAAGAATACTTATAAACTTGATAAGAGGCCCTAGTTGTTCATGGTAGATAGAAATAAAAAGAAAAGAAGAAGGACAAGAAGAAATAAAAGTCTAGATCTAAATCTCATGAGAGATCTAAATATCTTGGTAAGTCCATGGAAAAATATTGGAATTGAGGCAAGATTTCCCATTATAGAAGAAATTGTAAGGAGGAAAATAAAAGGACAAAAGAGAGATTCTAATGACAAGTCTAAGAAGTTATCCCAAGATCATGGTGATGATGCTTGTTGCAACCTTAACTATACATTCATCAAAAAGTGCACGGATAATTAAATTTGATGCATGTTTTCACATGAATTTATATTCGGGTTGGTTTATAAAATATGAATAATATGATGGTGGGAAGAAATACTTTGGAGACGATTCTCATGTGGATATTATTGGTTGTAGAAGAGTCCTAGTTAAATTACTTGATGAATAAGAGTTGAGGATTGCATTGGATATCCCTATTTTGATATGAAACCTAATTTATGTAAGTAAATTGAATGATTTCACTATGTAGATTATTTTCGAGAGTGGAGGGTGCAAGAGGTTGAGAGGAATTATGGTGCTTGCTAAGGGTGTTCAAATAGACTCTCTATTTTAGCTCGATGCATACACAATTTAATGTGATAGTTCTTATATTCCTATAGTGAAGGAATCTATGGGATATTCATGTTTACCATTAGATTCAACACCAAAGAGGAGTGTTGTATCCACTTTTTATGGTCATGTATTCTTGGTACCTAAGGGTGCTCATTCTTTTGAGACTAAGAGCTTTGTAGATAAAATTTTATTATGGAAAGAGAGGGAAGGTCACATGGGTTAGAAGGGTCTAAGAGTTTCAATATGGTGTATCCCTTGGTCTCCTTGATGCAGCGCGACACTTGAGTTTGTGCCATGACTTAACCGCCTCTTGTGGATCTTGTATAAATTTGGTGGTTGTATCGAGCATTAACAGGTTGATCTTTTTGTGCAATGACAACCACCAATGTAATAATTGGTATCAAATCCAAGGCCACAAGTTCAAACCCCTCACTTGTACTGGGGGGATTGTTGCAAGATGGTGTGTCCCTCGGTCTCCTTGGTGTAGCGCGACACTTGGATTCATGGCATGGCTTAACCGCCTCTCGTGGATCTTGTATAAATTTGGCGGTTGTATCAGGCATTAACAGATTGATCTTTTGGTGCAACGACAACCACCATTGTAATACTAAGTACCTTAAAAAATTCCTATTTATGGGATAAATGATTGTAATCTTGAGTTTGATTTTTTTATGAATATTGTGTTTATGGAAAACAAAACATATTTAATTTTATTTTAGTTATCATAAATCTTCAAAGGTATTAGACTTGATACATTTTGGTGTTTTTGGTTTTGTAAAATTTGATTTCAATATCTATTTACTTTGTTTCATTCATTGATGGCTATAATATAAGGACATCAATATATTTCCTTAGGGGTAATATAGAGTTTTTAGCAGGTTTAAAGAGTTTAATACTATTGTAGAGAATCATGTTGGTAACAAGATTAATAATCTTAAGATTAACAATGGTGATGAGTTTTATTCAACAAATTTTGATAGGCTCTATAAGGATCTACGAATATAAATACATAACACTCCATACAACACTCATCATAATGGAGTTTAAAAAAATGAAAAGGACCTAGATGGAGAGGGTTGTGAGTATGCTCAGTGTAGTTTGATTGGAATAAAGGTTTTGGGTATAATCAATTACTACAAATTATTATCAATTTTTGTTGATAAAATAATTATGGAGGTGTGGCTGGCCAAAAATACTTTGTTAAAACATCTTAGATTTTTTTATTCATATGCTCATATAACTATGGATAAGAGGTCAAAGTTGGAGAGAAATATAATATAATGTATCTTTATCAGTTATGATATTGGTATAAAAGTGCACAATATTTGGGGTCCTATGGTTGAGAGAGTTTTTCATAATAAAAGTGTTATTTTAGATAAATTAAACTTTATTATACTATATTAAAACTAGAAAAGGATGAAAAGAAAGATGGAATGAAATTGCCCTTAAAGACTAATAAAGTTGAACAAGAAGCCCATGAAGGATTTGAAAAGGAAAGATTAGATTTTCCAAAGTGTTTTGAAGAGGATGTAGAACCTCCATCTCAACTCTTGAGGAGGTCCAGTCAACACAAACAACAATAAGATACGTATAATACTCTTGATTGAAGATGTATTTTTTCTTTGATTACTAACATTAATAAGCCTAATACTATAAAGGAGGTTGTGGTTATGAATGATGCAAAGTCTTGGAAAGTGGCCATGAATGGAGAGAGTGTTGTATTGAATAAAATGGCACATGAGACCTAATTCCTTTTCTCCATGGATGTAAACCTATCAGATGAAAATAAGTGTTCAAAAATAAAATTAGTTCAAATATTAGTGTTGAGAAGTACAAGATGAGATTAGTTGTGAATGGTTATTCCTAGGTTGAGGGAATTGATAATGGTGAGATTTTATCTTTAGTTTCTAAGTTGATATCAATTTTTTTTATCTATTACAAAAAGTTTGATCTTGAAGTTGAGTAGATGTATGTGAAGATAACTTTCCTTAATGGAGATTTAGAGGAAGGAATTTATATGTCACTACTAGAGCACTACATTGAAAAAGGTAAAGAAAATTTGGTTTGTAGGTTGAATAAATATTTGGATGGTCTCAAGTAATTTCCTAGGATGTGGTACAAATTTTTTGATACATTTATGTTGGGATTGAGGTTCAACTTAGATAATTGTATCTATTATAAGATGGATGGTGATAGCTTTTTTATTATCAAATTATATATTGATGATATGTTATATTTGGCATGGGAATAATACAATTTGTGTTTTGACATCTTAGCTTCAAAATATTTTGAGATGAAGGACTTAGGGAAAGCTAGGATCATCTTGGGGATGAATATCAATAAATATGGAGTTAAAAAAATATTTGGCTGGGCTAGAGTATGCTAGAGTAAGCACGTGAATTTAGTGTTGGAGAGATTTAGCATGTCAACTTGAAGACCTTTGTGTGTTTCTATTTCTATGGGACTAAGTTAATAGTTGAACAATGCATAAATTAGCCTAGTGAGATGGAGGATATGGATAGAATAACTTATTCTAGTAATGCTCGAAGCTTAATGCATACTATGATTTGTACAAGACTAGGCATTTCCCAAGAAGTGAGAGTTCTTAGCCATTTTTATGGTTAATATTGGACAAGTACATTGAGATATAGTGAAGAGGATCTTTAGGTATTTTTTGGGTACCTCTAAGTACTTCAATTTTATCATAGTAAATATTTAGGGGATCAAGAATCAATGACTATTCATGGATTTTGATTGGGATAGGGAATAAGAGATCTACAGGTGGATGTTTTTTGACCATGTTGGGTTGTGCTATTAGTTGTATGAGCAAGCAAAAATATGTGGTCACTTTATCCACTAACAAATAGTGAACATGAAAACTAATTATACATGCAATGAATTCATCTATCTTAAGTGATTAGGTTCATATGTGGGGGTGAGTCCAAGAACTATTATAATTCTATGTGATAGTTATAGTGCCATATATTCTTGGAAAAGAGCCAAACCCTTCATGTGAGAAAATAACATATTGATGTCTAATAGAATTTTTTGTGACAAGGTAGAGGATGGGTGGGCGATGCTAGAGAAATTTGACACTTTGTAGAATGCTATATATGCATTGATGAAGTTGGCGAGCACAAATATTTGTAGGTGGTTCTATAAGTTTATGGGCTTCTTGACCCCTAACAATTAGTTTGAAATTTTTGTTACTCCATTTTATCTTAGATAAGGTGTTCAATAAGTGATTTTTTTTAAGAATTGTGTCTCAATCTTGCTCCTAATGTTGAGTATATGAAGAATGCATTTTTTGGACTTTAAAACACAAAAACTTAATTTATGGGCTATAGACTTTAATTGTGGGATATATATATATATTGGTTGTTTAATATTGCTTCTAAGGAAGCTTGTTCCATATATTTTTTTTAGCTCTATAATTTAAAAATAAGGGCTCCAATGACCTCCTTGATCAAAAGTTATGGCATTTGATAGTTTGGCATCTTACATTGGAAATACAAAAATATATCGAATATATACAAAGATATAAGAGGGAGTTACATTTGTTGACCAATTTATGATGCATGTTACGACACATCATAAGGCATATTTGCATGGAGATAATGAAGCCAATATGGAACACTTAATTTGGTGTGTGGTTTATGACATGCTTATGATAGGTGGAAGAAATATATAGTTTTTTAGCTTGTAAACTCATCTTGGGATTTGAGAGTTAGTTTTTATCTATGTATTTGGATGCAAATTTTCTTGATAGTTTTAGCCCATGGTTTTGTAATTACCATTTGATGGTTTCATGTATTGATTCTCTTATTTATAGTGTGCTTGAGATGAAAGTATTGAGCAGCGAGTTTGTAGGTATTGTTATGCTATCATAATTACTCTAGATATTTAGTTGGTGATACACTTGTAAAGGATTTCTCTACAAGTATATTGTAAATATGTTTAGATTATTGAATAATATATTGGGCTACTTTGGAGTGCGTGAATTATTGAAATGGATTTTCCCACATACACCTATATTGTGGTATAGTTTTTTGGTTTATATTTTACGTGTCTTTTATTTGTCTAATTGTAAAGATCTAAAGTTTTCATAATAGTCTCCTCTTCAATTAGTTTGGGAAGCATTTATGCATATCTTGCTTCTTTTCAAACACAACCTAAAAATTTGTATTTGTTGTATGATGCCTACAACCTTGCATAGATATCAATAAATATGATCAATTTTCTATCTTTGGAGCATAGATTATTGAGATAGTCATTTAAAAATTATGAGAAATTGGAAGGCCTATAACATAAGTTATGACGAGAGTTCACTAGCTATGAGAGAATATAAAATTTATTAATCCTGGCCAAAAACTTCAAAAAGTATGATAATGAGATGTGATTATTCCACCATTTGTATACTACTCAATTCTCACACTAAAATACCCCTTGTTGCTCTATACATGCACAAAAATCCATCTCTATTTTTACTATTATCATTCCTCTTATGTACAAATTCTATCAATAAAAAAATCAAGAAAGAAAAAATTACATCAAGAAAGCAATAGAGCATAGAGATATATTAAAAAAATTCCCTAGATGTTCCCACCTTGAGCATGCCAACATCATTGAAAACAAATGAATGAGACAATAGCTTCAAATTAAAAAAATTCCCTTTATTTGAGCAAATTTGAAAGTTTTAGGAACCATGATTAAATACACACAAATAATAGTAAAAATTTACATTTGCATATAATATAAAAGGAACACATAAAATATATTATGTTGGAATTTAATTGATTATATTATTCATCGAACTTTATAAAATGCCTTCAACCCTTTAACTTCTACAACCTACTTTTCTATAAGAACCTAACTCTTAACTACACAATGTATATTACTAATATTAATAAATAACTTTTGGATAATTAACATCTAGCAAACTCCCTTGATTCAAAATAGAAATAAACATTAACAAGAATCAAACAACAACAAGCCCAAGATGATCTAGAGCATCCATAGATTTCAACTCTAATATTAATAAATAACTTTTGGATAATTAACATCTAGCAAACTCCCTTGATTCAAAATAGAAATAAACATTAACAAGAATCAAACAACAACAAGCCCAAGATGATCTAGAGCATCCATAGATTTCAACTCTAAAAAATTAGTATCCTATCTTCAAGTATTGATCAAATAGTGTTGACACATATACACATGCTCTTAAAGCCTAAATTTCACTTCCCATTCCTGTGTGGGAAACCCTTGCTAATCTTGTAGATATAGTACCCTATTTCATTTCCTCTCATAGTTTGAAGATCCTTTGCCTCTTCTTGACACTAATTGATATGATCATGCTAAACTTACTCTATAGCATGTCTTTGATTATCTATATCACATGTAGAATGAGCAACATTAAAATTTTCCTTCTTCATTATCTTTGCTACCAAAAATTCTTATTGTGTTGAATTCCAAAGTCATTCCTCCTTCGCTATCTAGCTACCAAAAATTCTCATTATCGTGGTTACCAAATCCCAAATACAATGATAATTGTCATGGTGATTCCTGTTGATGGGTGTTTTTGCACCTTCTCAACATAGGTAGTGCACAAGTGCAATGCCTCTCTTGAAAGGTAATTGAACCAACTAATTTGTAGAAATCACCCCAAGGACTCTTGGGTATCAGGTCATGACAATGCTTGGAATAGTTCAATTGGTTGATGTGTTTTGTTGGTAATCACATGGCAACCTTTATGGTTTGCAAAGCATGGGAAGTTGGGTCTGCAAATAGAGTTTCAAAGAGATGGAAGTGAATGAATAGTGGCTGTCCACTCAAAATAACAAATTGAAACTCATTTCAATCACCAAGTTTGACATTTTGATGGTGCTTGGAATCCTACACTAACCAAGGACTAAAAGAAATAGCAAAAGAGAAAGGCTGAGAGAAGTTGTTCTAAATGTAAGCTATGAATGAACAGTAACAATGGAGGGTGCTACAGTAGATAGACTCCCATAAACTAAATTTTTCTTGACCAAGAGAAACCTACAGCTACACAAAATCAATGCAATCTTCTAAGGTCTGCGAATTTTCAGATTGTGCATTCACCTCATTAACACACAATTGAAATAAGTTACAGAAAATAAGCTAGATAAGACTAGCTTTGCAAATTGATTCATCATCAACAAATTATAAAAAGCATGAGATGGAAGTGCATCCAATACTGCAACAACCAACACCATTATAGACATTCAAGAAACTACAAGCTAAAATTTATATGGAAGTTGAACCATGCATGCATAATGAACAAAATCAAAAGAAACACCCATAAAACAATGCAATGCTTCTCTCTATTGCTGCAAAATTCCCTTTACACCAGTTCTCCAACACTTACAAATGAGGAGCAAGCCTTTATTTATAGTTTTCCAAAAGTGAAATGAATGGCCGGGATTAAATTACAATGTGTGGCCCAGATTTGTTACAGATTAGGTTTTCACCTACCCCTAAATATATGGCTATATAAAATTACATCCTTTGTCTTTTCCCTATTTTGTCATCTAGTGACTTTGGTATTGTAGTAGTTTTGTCTTGTAGTGGCTACCTTCTCTGAACTGTAGTTGAAATTGCCAAAGGCTGCCCTTTATCTGATGTGTTTGTTGCATCCTTTCAGCCAATCAAGTGTATCCTTTTGCTGAGAAGCAGATGTGCTGCTCCCGATCTTGGTGGAAAACTCTTAGCAATCATTATCATCTAATGGAAAATAAATCAACTCCCTCAGGCTCCTTTTTTAAATTCTTTGTCAATGACTTCCTTGACATAGGCCTTTTCTAACACCAACTATGTTAATGGGTGTTAGGAGGAGAGGCATGCAATTGATGGAGCAATGTATTTGGTTCAACCTTGTCTCGATTCAACCTTCTTAATGGACCTCCTCGACAAACCCGCAACTGGTTCCATAAATCATGCACACACAGAGTGCAATAAGTGTTTTAACATATAATGAGGAAAACATCAACTAAATCTTGCAAATCCAAAGTTAGATCCATTCATTCATCATCAAAAGATCATAAAATTCACCATAATTCAACATTTAGGGCTCATTTGGAACATTTTCAATGCGGGTTCAAGGGTGCGAGTTTGCCTGGGGTGAAAACCATCAGGATAAAAGCAATGAGAAAATGGCTCCGGGGCCACGGAGACCCGCAAGCGGCAGCTCGCAAACAAAGATCTGCAGTTAGTAGCTTGCAAATAGTAGCCCAAAATGAAACTTCTACAAAGCCACAAAACTTAGTAAGTTTGAGATTTTCAATTTTAGCACATGGGAAAAGAGGTAGAAAGAGTGTCCAAACATATTTCCTTAAGATTTGACTTATTTTAAAAAATGCGAAAATTTGGTATGTGGAAGTCGGAGGGTCCAAAATCATTAGCAACAAAATCTCACACATAGAAACCCATAGACAACAGCTTGCTGATAGCAACCCATAGGCAGTGACCGATAGACAACAACCTGCAGCCCTGCAGACAACAACCCACAGACAACAACCCATAGATGGCAGCCAACTGACAACAACCCACATACATTAGCCCATAGATGGCAACCAACAAACAACAACCCACAAATGACAACCAAAAAAACAACAACGTGCAAACAATGACTCGCAAATGATGAACCACAACAAAACTTCACAACTTCTTAAAACTTAACGAAACCTAGGCAGTTCACCTAGGCATCACAAAAACATCCCAACACCAAATGTAACTTGTCCTAAAAGTCAAAAAATTAAGGCAAAAGGAAAGCAAGCGAGAAGGGATTGACGCAAGATAGAGTGGTTTTCAACTCCAATCTACACTTTCAACTTGGTTAGGATTGTTCCAATCACCCCTTAAGATGACTTCTTGAGTTAAGTCTGTTATAGCCTAGTAGCCTTGGAGACACGCTTATTCAACTATATCTACATATACAGATCTCTTCTTTTCTTTATCACCACACTTTTGAGGACCCATTAACTTGTTATTCAACATGTCAAAAACCTAAACAAGGTTGTTTTGGTCTGATGCACTTCAAACTGAATTTCTTCGCTCCAACATGGCCTAATTAGGCCTCTTTTGCAAAGGAGGTGTATCAAATTTGTCTCCCCTAACCTCAAAAAACACATGCACACTTTAAACCAGTCACCAAATCAACATTTTGGGTGTTATCTTCACACAATCAGACTGTAAACTTGTTGAGCCCTCCAAAAGCCAATGGTTTCACTATTGGCAAGTCACATTGCCAACCTTCAACCTGGTCTAATACTTGGTGCTCCTTACCACCCTATCTAGAAATTAAAGAAAACATTATTCTACACCCTAATAGGTCTACTCCACTTGTTTTCTTCATTCAAAAATGGTGGAATGGCCTTCAATTCTTCATTTTCTTTACAAAGCCTTAAAAACCCTAAGTACAGAGCAATTTACAAAAAGATAAAAAAATATTCCTCCCTATTGAATGAAATCCTCTCTATTAGGACTCAAAATGAAGCTAATATGGTTGATTACTTAGTTGCACAGATTTTCCATTAATTAATGACTATACGGGTTGTACAAAATAGAAGGAAACTCATATTTTTCAGGATAAAACACAAAAAATCAATTTTTTTTATTTCTTTCTTCACAATCTTTATTCAGCAAACCTCCTCAAGATATATTTCCACTTTTTCATGCCTTTGCAACTTGTTTCATCGTTCACAAAAGAATTCCAATAGATCTGATTGTTGGACTTCCAACTACCCCAAAATTAAACACAAAGAAAACACTAATTTACTTAGCAACATTAATGTAAAATACTAGGACCCCCCTTAATTCGAATTAATAATGTTTCCAAGTCATGAATTTGGCCACCTAGGCCTTATTACAAAACCAAAATATCATTCCCTAAACGTAGACCTTGATTACAAGGCAAAATAGACCAAACTAGGAAATTGAGAAAATTGTGAAGGTGCTCTACACCATAGACCCAGGGGTGAAATGATTTCATTATCCTGATGAAATGAGGTCTTCAATAGAGACTCCATGCTGAGAAATTTCCTCTTCTATCATCCAAGTTGCATCTTCCTCAGGAAGTCCATGCCACTTTACCAAATGCTCTCTATAAACGTTTCTCCTTGTTCTTTTCACCTCCCTTGAGTCAAACATAACTTCAAGTTTCATTGGCTGAGTAGGGGGAAGGTCCTCGATCCATCCTCCTTCATATTTTTCAGGTTCACCTGCTGAATTTATTTGAAAAATTAGTCCCCTTGAAGGGATAGAGGTCAGTTACATTGAAAATTGGTGAGATTGCAACTCCTTGTGGGAGTTCAATCTCATATGCATTATTGCCATACTTGTGGACCACATTGCAGGGTCCTATCTTCTTCATCATCAGCTTAGTGTACTTCCCTTTAGGTAATCTTCCTTTTCTCAGATGTGCCCATACTAGATCACCTACTTTAAACTATACATCTCTTCTTTTAAAGTTTTCTCTCTCCTTATACTTGACTGCATGCCTTTAAAGTGTCTCCTTGAACTGTTTGTGTATGTCATGCATTGACACAGAAAAATACTCACCTTGTGCACTTCTTTTCTCCATGCCCACCAAGTCTCTCAACTCACAAACACCCCTTGGATGCCTTCCATAAAAACTTCAAATGGACTTCTCCCCATACTCCGATTGATGGAGTCATTATAGGCATATTCTACCCATTGAAATATCAAATCCCATGATTGATTATGCTCCTTAGTTAGACACCTTAACATATTTCCCAATGACCTATTGATAACCTCAGTTTGACCATCGATTTGAGGATGGTAGGAAGAGCTGAATGAAAAATTGGTTCCGAAATTTTTCCACAATGTTCTCCAAAAATGGCCAATGAACTTGGCATCCCTATGAGACACTATAGATAATGGTAGCCCATTAATTCTAACAATCTCCTTAAAGAATAGGTGTGCAATATGTGATGCATCATTAGTTGATTTGCAAGCAATAAAATGTGCCATCTTACTAAACCTATCAACCACCACATACACATTTTCATAACCCCTAGAAGTTCTAGGCAGCCCTAAAACAAAATCCACGCTTATTGCTTCCCATGGTCTACTTGGTATGGGTAAAGGATGATACAACCCAAAATTAGAACTTGTCCCCTTTTCCCTTTGAAAAATAAGACAACCTTCTACATACCTCCTGACATCTAAATGCATCTTGGTCCAGTAATAAAATCTCTTGAATCTGATCCAAGGTCTTGTCATGAACGAAATTTCCACCATGGATCCCATTATTCTTTTCTCTAACCGAAATCTCCCTCATAGAGCATTTTGGGATGCATAAATGAGCTCCCTTGAAGAGTAACCCATCTTGTATCACATAGTCCTCATATTCTTTATGAAATGAACATTGAGACTGCTCACAAACTACAAACACATCATGGAAATCTTCATCACATTGGTACATACCTTTCACTGATTCCACACCCACGCTATGAAGCTGCACCTCTTGCACTAATGTTGCCCTTCTACTTAGAGCACCTGCCACCTTATTGGCCTGTCCTTTCTTGTGTTTTATGGTGAATATGTAAGCTTGCAGGTACTCTACCCATTTCATGTGTTTATGGTTTAATTTCTCCTAGCTATTTACAAAACTCAGAGCATCGTTATCTGCGAACACCACAAATTCCTTAAGGAGCAGGTAGTGCCTCCATTTCTTGAGGAATTGCATAATGGCATAGAGTTCTAGATCATATGATGAGAATTTTCTCTTTGCCTCATTCAATTTTTCACTAAAGAAGGCAATAGGCTTCCCTTCTTGGCTAGGAATTCCCCTATCGTTAAATTACTAGCATCACATTCTATGGTAAACACTTTAGAAAAACCAGATAGATTAATTATGTATTGATGTGCTACATTTTGTTTCAAGTATTCAAAACTTTGATCAACTTCCTTGGTCCACTGGAATCTTATGCTTTTCTCTCCTTTGATAGTGTCTATCATTGGTGTTATGGTGTGAGTAAACCCCCTTATAAAATTTTGATAGAAGCTTGCCAGGCCATGAAAACTCCTCACTTCTCCCACTGTTTTTGGTGTAAGCTAGTTAATAATTGGTTCAACCTTCTTTGGATCCATTTTTAGGTTACCTCCTGAGGTTAAAAATCCCAAATATATCAGATCCTGCTTCATCCATTCATACTTCTTGAGGTTAATCATGAGCTTCTCTTCATGTAGCTTTCCCAACACTCTGTTCAAGTGTTCCAAGTGTTCTTCCTTTGTTTTGCTGAATATCAAGATATCATCTAGGAATACTACTACAAACTTGTTAATGAAATCTCTTAACACCTCATTCATGAGTCTCATGAATGTGCTAGGGGAATTTGATAGCCCAAAGGGCATCACCATCCACTCATAAAGGCCCTCATTGGTCTTGAAAGCCGTTTTCCACTCATCACCCTCTCTAATCCTTATCTGGTGGTAGCCACTTTTTAAATCTATCTTGGAGAAGTATTTTTCCCCTACTAAGTTGTCCATGAGGTCTTCCATCCGAGGTATAGGAAACCTATACCTAATATTTATCTTGTTAATGGCCCTTTAATCTGTACAAAGCCTCCATTCACCATCTTTTTTAGGTGCCAAAATTGCTGGCACAACACAAGGATTGAGACTTTTCCTCACTAGGTCCTTGTCTAAAAGCTCTTGCACTTGTTTCTTAATTTCCTCATTCTGTTGAGGTGTCATTTTATAAGCAACCTTGTTAGGAAGGCTTGCACCAGGAACTAGATCTAGATGATGACTTACATCATGGATTGGAGGTAAGGAATTGGGCAACTCCTTCACCACTATGTGTTCATACCTATCAAGTAGAGTTTGCACTTCTTTTGGGACTTCTTTCTCAATGTCCTTTGCTGCTACCTCTGAAATTGGTTTCCCAACAATGGAAAAACCAATCTTCTCTTCTTCCAAGTCTTTTAGGAACTCCTTCCCCTTCACCATCATCACATTAGGTCCTTCATGGACTATACACTTGTCTTCCTCCAGTGGCTCTAATCTGAGCTGCACTCCATCCTTTTCAATTTGATACTCATTCTTGAAACCATCATGTTGTGCTTTCGTGTCATATTACCATGGACTACCAAGAAGTAGGTGGCACACATCCATGGGTACAATGTCACAGAGCATCACATCCTTATAAGGACCAATGGAAAACTCCACATAAACCTAATAATTCACAAGAACTTGATGTCCCTTTTTCAACCATGAAATTTTGTAGGGATTAGAGTGGGGTATCCTTTTCAATCTAATATTTTCTACCATTTACGAGGATGCAATATTATTAGTGGAGCTAGAGTCAATAATGGCCTTACATACCTTTCCCTGAACTTTGCAAGTTGTTTTGAATAAAGATTTCCTTTGAGGTGGCTCCTTTGAGGTAGCCACTTTGATCAACGTCCTCCTAATCATCAAAGACTCCCTTTATTTTGGCTTATCTCGGAGAGTTGAAGGTCTGTAGCACCCCTCCATTTTGCTTTGTTGATCAAATAGTGTTCTTCTTCCTTATGTTTTATTTTCTATTAGTACTTTGACTATGGTACTCGACTACGTTTTGATCGCTAACTTTAAAGAAATGTGATGTTATATTTTGATGTGATGGTATTTTATTTTGATGTTATCATTATGACATGCTTTAGATTAGTATAGATAATATTTGAATTAATGTTTTTTATGCCTTCGATTAGATTATTGATGTTAGATTCGTCAGTTTTTTAACACTGTATTGGTGAAGGGGATGAAATTGCACCACTTGCTTGCGAGCGCCCTACGATTTTGTGATTTCCTCTTTTATTATGATATATATGCATGTTCCATTTACGCTGGGTGATCCCACAATAGTGGTTTACAATTTTTGGGCAAATTGGACACTGCAATTATTATTTTTAACTAAATCTTCACTTTCGGGCGCTTGTAGCGGCTAAACCGTGAGGAATTTGAAAATGATGCAAACTAGAGTCTCATCACATTTTGTCTCTAGATTCTAAAAATATGTTTTAAATTTTTTTTGGAATTATATTGCACTTTTTTTTCCATCTCCGACGAAAATTGGTTTTTTTCAAAAAATTACATTTTTAAAAAGTGACGCTCACCGTATACAACATAACTTTTTTTGTATGAAGGATAAAATTCTATTTTTTTCGAATTTAGATTTGTAACTACGGTATCTAGCACTTTAATTTGGTCTCATAGTTTTTTATTGAATATTTTTTCCTGAATCAAGTTTCAAAGTCAAACCAATTGCAATTCAGACATAGGCGGACTGTATACAACATAACTTTTTCTGTATGAATCGAAATTCAATTTTTTTTTTTTTTAATGGATCAAGGACATCAATACCCAGCCTCAACATATTTTTAAAATTTTTATTTTGATAATCTGCTATTTTTCCATATGTGCAGACCAGAGATTTTGATTTTTAGTGAAAAACCTATGTTTAATAAAACTAAAAAATAAAATACATAATAAAAGAAAATCATATAGAATTATATTTGACGGATAGCTCATTCTGAGGACTATCATTGTATAGTTGGGTTTTTGAATTTTTCTGCATTTTCATTTTCAAATTGAGCTTTGAACGACAATTTTTTACAAAAAAAATCATTTTTTTAGGAGATAGGGGAAAAAGGGTGTTCGGCCGAACCTAAACAATTAAAAATAATAAAAAAAATTCACGAGGTCTGAGAAAATGATGGGTTTTTTTTAAAAAAAATCCCTATTAAGGGGGTTCGATCGAACCCTAGTTCGCTTGAACCCCTTTATTTTAATATTTCCGATCACATGAAAAAGGGGTTCGAGCGAACAATTTGGTTCGGCCGAACCCCTTCACTTTGTGTAGAGGGAAAAAATGACTTTTCCCTTCCTCCACAAAAGTGTTCACCACTTATGTGGGTTCACCCCGCTTTGTTTGCATGTTTAGAGGTACAAGACATCAACTCCACCTGGTTTCACAGGTTCGAGCGTGTCCATTGCCCAATGGTATTTGATTGGAAGATAGTAGCTAGGGTTCCCATGTCAAGTCATCACCCTGGTCATAGTGTGTTGTTGGTTTTAAGTCTGGTTCAATTGTTTTAATATTATTCAATTTTACCCTGATATTATTTAATTGCAAGTTGGAAAAGTTAATCAAATGGCATTAAGTATTTAAGTTGTTTATTAAATTAATCTAGTTTATTATGTTAGAAGATATTATTTAATTAATTAATTAATCTAATTTAATTAGTAAAATAATATAATGTTTGGATTATATTTATTTTATTGAATTAAGTAAATTAATTGAATTGAATTAAGTTATTTTAAGAATTGATAGAAATTTTAATTGAAAATTAAAAAAAAAATGTTTTAATTTGCATTTTTGAAAAATTTGAATGCAAAAAGAAGTTTGAAGATATTTGCTAGTTTTTATTTTTCAAAATTTGTGTTGGTGGTTGAAAGAGATATTTTATTTTCATGGAGTTTTTGGCAATAACCATGAAAATTGAAAGAAAAGAAAGAAGGAGAAAGAAGAGGATTCTGGTTTTGGGTTTTGGATTTAAATTGTAGAAAACTCTGTTGGATTGCTTGGAAGGATTTGGAATCTTTGAAAGGATCATTGCACCATTTGAAATCTTCTCAAGCTTTTGGAAACCAGGTTCATGTTATTTAAATTGATTTTGATTTTGGAAAAATTCATATATTTGATATGCTGGTTGAAAATAATTGTTTGAGAAACTTAGAAATGAATTAGGATGAAAAACCCATGTTAAATCTTGTAGCAAATTCTAGAAACCATTTTGTTCAAATTTTTTTCTCAAAGAAAAAATGGAAATATGATTGTAAATGATCATTTTAAAAATTATTTGCTCAACTGGTTTCTAAATTTATTAAATCTGTGTGTATATATATATATATTGAAAACTATATATATATAATCTTTATTTATATATTTCACAGTGGAGATGGCTGTTCAAAAAAAAAATGAAACCCTATAAAAAATATATTGGCGGATTTAAAATCCGCAGGTCTGTGAAAATATATATTTTTATATTAAAACAATCCAATATTTGGGGGGGGGGGTGTCATTGGGGGCTCAGCCCACAACCGCCCCCATGGGAGGCGTTGTGGGGGAGCTGTGCCCATCGCACCCCACACACGACCGCACCCACATACTTAGTGGGTCAGCTGTGTAAACACAACCACACCACCAAGTATGGGGGTTGGTTGTCGTTCACACGGTCGCACCCACATATTTGGTGGGTCATTTGTGGTTAACACAACCGCACCCACATCAATGGGGTTGATTGTGTTAAACACAGTCGCCCCAAATATGTGGAGTACGCTTCCCCAAAAACCCTATGTGGGTTTGACCTCTATAAGTTCATTTAAAAAAAAATATAATATCTAATAATATATTTTATAATATTAAAATATTTAATATTATAATATTAAAAGATATATTTTATATATATATTAATATTTTTTATATATATTAATATATATATGTATATATAAGTATATAGCAATATATATATATGTATATTTATGTATATATATGTATGTATAAATATGTATATTTATGTATATATATGTATATATATTTATATATATTATTATTATATTTAGTTCTGGAAATCTTAATAATATAATATATATATATATATATATATATATATATATATATATATATATATATATTTAATTGAGGTTTTTAAATAATGGCATGTTTTAAATGTAATTGGAGGAATTTAAAATAATATGTTAATAGTTGAATTATTGGTTTTATTTTAAAATAATATATTTTGATACAACAAATATTGGATTTAAAAGTAATATGTTTTAATAGAGGGATTAATTGATTTAAAAAAATAGAAGATTTTTTTTGCAAAGAGGAAATAGTTATTTTTTAAAATATTATGTTCTGAATAGAAGAAGTAACTGTTTTATTTTATTGTTATTTAAAAGCAATTAATAAATTAAATATATGGTTTAAATCTCATCCTTTGTCTTAAAGAGACATTATTAAATTAGTTTTATTGAGGCAATAAATTACTAAATTTTACTGAAGGAACTGGATTTAGGAAATCCAAAAGTAGATTTAATATCTGTTTAAATTGCTCTACTAAATATAGATTTCTTCTGTTTTTCGCTTTGGGGGAAATTGTTTAGTAAGGGTTAATAAGTCTTCTAGATGGGGTTTTTAATTATTTGAGGTTGTCGTATTATGATGGTCAGACTTTGAATTTCCTTGGGTAGTGCGTATGGTTGTAGCCAGTTAATTACTCGTTTATCACGAACAAGGATCTATGGGTTTTATGTTGTGGATAGGGATTTAATATCCTTAAGTTGTACTAGTTTACCCTTGGGTTGTGGAGTTTTTCCACATGTTGTATTAGAGGAGTGGCTTTCAATGAGGGCCGACACACAAAGTGGTGCCAGGGTAACTCATTGTGAGTTAGTTAATCTAGTGATAATGTAAATAAACTTATTAAAAGAGTAGGGAGTATCAAACATTTAATAAGAATAATTGTGCCTTGCTCATGGGCGCAAGGGCTTGTATAGACTTGGGATGGGACGAGAAGACCTAGAATGGCAAGATCATTATCTTGTCTCTACAAGAGATAACTGATTCCGCATTGGTTTGCATGAGGGGCCAAGAGTCGTTAGAGGTTTCTAGGAGATCCCGAGATGGGGGCTCGAGGCCTAAGAAGACTTACCAGGATATCCCATGTAGCATTGTGATGACACTTCTCCTAAGTCAACAGTATGTTTGTGTTAGTGATGCAATTGATTAATTAACTATGGAAGCATTGTAACCATTGTGATAGTGTTGTATTTGTATTTGTAATTGTATTTGATTAAGTTTAGTTATGTTTTATCCTGTGTCTGGAGGTAGATGGTTTTGTCTAGGAATCCTTGTTACTATCTCCTAACATGGGGGGTGGGCCTTCGGGTACCACTTGGTTGGGTGGAATGTGCACCTTACTCCGTTGGGTTTTCTTCTTGTTTGTGTTGATGAGATTTCCAGTTGGAGAGATCATGGGATCTAGTTTCATTACATGGTTTTATTCATTTCAATTGATTATTGTAATTTAATACCCCTCATTTGTAATCGAGGTGGAAGATTGTAAATTTTAATCATGTTTATTGGTTCTACCTCATTTGGGGAATGAGAGGTGTAATCTTCTTGTTAAATTATTGTTATTTGAAATCCTATTGTATCTCTTATTGTTATGATGTAATTTATCATGTATGGAATGTATGTGTTCTTTATTCTTAAGTAGATAAATGTTATGGATTTAATTGTGTTGTATGTATGGGTTTTTAAGTAATCTCAATATCGTAACCTTAGAGGTTGTTGGCATTGGGTAGTGAATTTTCATGTTAATTTCTCTTTAAACAAAAAAAAATTGTGCGTTTGAGTGGTTAATTGCAACTTCCTCTAGGGTTATGTGGCGGGGTGTTACAAGGTCCTGCACAAGAAGTTACACTCTCCACCTCTTCTTCTTCGTGGACAAGTTGAGTTCTCCTTTCTCCACCTTGGTAGCTCAAACTTTGGTTCGACACTTCCATGAAAGATGTCCATATTGGTTGTAGTCAAAAAAATTCCTTGAAAAGGAATTAGATCCTCTTTTCTAGTCCATTGAATATGCCTCTACCTCCTGGCCTTCTTCCCCTAAAGGCCCCTCTTTTTTCCACACTTTGTTCTTGAGTGGTGTCTTGTTCATTTTGTGTCTTTTGGAAGCCTCTTCCTCCAGGATTACCTCTACCTCTGAAACTTTTACCTTTGCCCCTGGTTTGTTTTTCCAACCTCCTCTTTATCTTCTCTTCGGCTTTGGTAGCCACTTGGAAGCATTCTTCCACTGCTTCAGGAGTCATCAAAATGATTTCATCTTGGATTGTTCCGCTCAATCCATTCAGGTATCTAGCCACTCTTTCCTTCTCATTCTCCATGTGCCCTGACCTTATGGTCAATTTATGAAATTCCTCCATGTAAGCAGCCACATCCAACTCTCTACGCCTCAGGATTTGTAGTCTTCTATAGGTTTGTACTTCATAGTTAATAGGTAAGAATTGGTGCTTGATCTTTTGCACCATCCGGTCCCATGAATTTATTTTAGGCTTGAAGTTCTTTACTCTCTCTTCTTGAGTGTAATTCCACCAGGCTAGAGCTGGTCCTTTAAGCTTTGTCTTAGCCAATTTAACCTTCCTGTCTTCAGGAATCTCCTTGAACTCGAAGTAGTCAAGAGAATCAATCCACTCTATGAATTGTTCTCCATCAATCTTTCCTCCATACATAGGGATTTCTATTTTGACTTCTTGAGCCTCTCCTCTTGTTGCCTTAAGCATTTACAAGAAGTTTTTGTCTTTAGTCCCCAACTCCTCTTGGGGTTTTGCTTGAGGGTTTTCCTCTTCACCCTCCTTTTCAGGGTCACTCACCTCAATGATACCCTTAGCTCTCTTTTCCTTCCTTTCAAGAGCTTCCATCCTTTCTCTCAAGGCTCTGATTTCTTTAGCAACTATTGTGCTACCCATCTTTGGAGGCATTTTGTATTGTTCCTTGTTCACTTTACTTGAAATTTCAAAATTATTTTCCAAACGGACTTGGAGCCTATGCTCTGATACCCCTTGATGCAAGAAAAATTGGTTTTCAACTCCAATCTACAATTTCAACTTGGTTAGGATTGTTCCAATCATCCCTTAGAATGACTTCTTGAGTTAAGTCTGCTATAGCCTAGTAGCCTTGGAGACACACTTATTCAGATACATATCCAATTACAAATCTCTTCTTTTCTTTATCAACACACTTTTGAGGACCCATTAACTTTTTAATCAACATTTCAAAAACCTAAACAATGTTGTTTTGGTTTGATGCACTTCAATCTGACTTTCTTCGCTCCAACATGGCCTAATTATGCCTCTTTTGTAAAGGAGGTGTATTAAATTTGTCTCCCCTGACCTCAAAAACCACATGCACACTATAAACCAGTCACTAAATCATTGTTTCGGGTGTTATCTTCACACAATCAGACTGTAAAATTGCTGAGCCCTCCAAAAGCCAATGGTTTTACTATTGGCAAGTCACATTGCCAACCTTCAACTCGGTCTAATACTTGGTCCTCCTTACCACCCTATCTAGAAATGAAAGAAAACATTATTCTACACCCTAATAGGCCTATTCCACTTATCTTCTTCATTCAAAAATGGTGGAATGGCCTTCAGTTCTTCATTTTCTTTACAAACCCTTAAAAACCCTAAGTACATAGCAGTTTACAGAAAGCTAAGAAAATCTTCCTCCCTACTGAATGAAATCCTCTCTATTAGGACTCAAAATGAAGCTAATACAGTTGAATACTTAGTTGCATAGTATTCCATTAATTAATGACTATACGGGTTGTACAAAATAGAAAGAAACTCATATTTTTTAGGAAAAAACATAAAAAATCAAAAACTTTTTTTATTTCTTTCTTCACAATATTTATTCACCAAACCTCCTCAAGATATCTTTGCACTTTTCATGCCTTTACAACTTGTTTCATCGTTCACAAAATAATTCCAATAGATCTGATTGTTGGACTTCCAACTACCCCAAAATTAAACACAAAGAAAACACTAATTTACTTAGCAACATTAATGTAAAATACTAAGACCCGCCTTAATTTGAATTACTAATGTTTCCAAGTCATGAATTTGGCCATCTAGGCCTTATTAAAAAATCAAAATATCATTCCCTAAACCTAGACCTTGATTACAAGGCAAAACAAACCAAACTAAGAAACTGAGAAAATTGTGAAGGTGCTCTGCGCTAGGGACCAAGCCAGTAGGAGCAAGGAAAAAGCGAAAAAAGGGTCCCCACACGGAAGACATCCACTGCCAAATGGAATGCGAGTAGGGAAATGCGGAATTCCAAGGGTGAATGGATGCTTAGATTTAGCTATTGAGTTGGTGGCATTCAGGGGACAAACACCCACAGGCGGAAGTTTGCATTGCGAGACCTGCAGGCATCCGAGATGGCTAAGAGTTGTGCCTCAGAGTTCTTTGGGACATGCGGAAGAAAGATACCAGGCCGTTGTCAAATTATTGTTGTTAAAAAAAGGCCCTAGAGGGACGATGGTCTACAAGAAATGATTTGCATAGGAAATCCCACAATGAGCCCAATACCCTAAGCTATGCGTTAACGACTCTCAAAATTTGGTGAACATATCTCTTGTGGAACCCACCATGCAGGCTGGTGTGAAATTTTTTCCATTAAAGAATGGCAATAGAGGAGGGGCCATTTGCATACAACCACCCACAGAGGCCGGACCACACGAAACTTTGACTTAGTCATTTGATGTGGCAGACTCCCGAAGATGGGACAAATGAAAGAACCAGAGTCCACAATGCGGGCGGACGGGGTGACCTCATCGCTAAAGGATGACGATCAGAGGATGGTGAGCCACATGTAGTAGCCCATAGGGGTGGTTGGACTTAGCAAATTTTGGGTGACGAGGTCGGTCCACTCAACGAAAAAGATGCATGTGGATTTCATGCCAAAGGGAGTCGGGAGGACCTGGTCACCGAATGACAATAAAACAACAACAATGGCCCACCAAGGGAGACCTGCAAATCCAGGTCTTCCAAGCTTGATGTATGCCTAGGAAAAGAGGCCAAAGGAAACCCACAGGAGCATCTCCGCTAAAACAAAAGACCTAGAAATTTTTGAGGTGGTGAATTTGGCCAATGGGATTTGATTGTTTTAAGGCATGTGACTGACTTAGGCTTTGGGATAGGGGCACAAAAAGTGAGGTGGGAGCAAAAAGTGGCCCGTCAAGAGTGAAAACAATCCGTTGGAAGTGAAAGCAAAGGGGGTCCCTTCCTTGAGTGGGGAATGTGTGCAAAACATGCACAATAAATGGTGACTTGTTGGGGAAATGCTCTAGAGCATTTCAATGACAAACTAGAATCATGAACCCAAAATCTCTGGTTCCAACCTTCACGCTAGAACAAAAAAATCGAACACTCAACCAAAGGATCAAAACCACTAGTCAACCCAACCTTATGCATGCTAGACATCCAAGTGTGTACAATTGTGTTAATTCCCATCCTCAAGCCACTATAGGAACCCAAGCTATGTCAAGTTAAGCTATGTGATTTATTCTAACTCCAAAAGCATCCCAAACATTTCCTTGCTACCAGTCAGGCATCCATAGCCCTGACGAGGTTGTTGAGCTATGATTCTCCCAAACATTGCTCTACTATTGGTTGGGCATCCATAGCCCCGGTAGAGTTATTCGACTACTCTTGAAAGTTGAATTTCTTTTCTTTTGATTTTCATCATTTTACTTTCTTTCTTTGCTTTTGATTTTTTCTTTTCAACTCTTTCATTTCAACTCACAAGCAACGAAGCTTGTGCTCAAGGTTGAGAATCACAGTGGCACTAAGCTAGAATTTTAGATTTTTCACTTAACTGGACTTGTAAAAGGATCCACAACAACCTCATGATTCTTAAGATGTGTAAAAGATATAAGATTTCAGAGTAAATCAAAATTGGATCAATCAATGACCTCATCCTCTTTGCATCAAACATTCGGATCACTTGAAACTAACAAAAGATCCTCACCATCCACTCTAAAAACTTGATTGAAGTTTACAGAAAAAATACATAGGACAACCCTCGGGCAATAAAAATGATTGTTGCACATGCAAACATGCTCGAAAAAAAACAAGGGAACTCAAGCAAAGCAACAAATGGAAAGAAAATAGAAAGAAAACAAAATGGAAACCACTCTAAAGTAGACTAACCTATGACAAACCAACCTAACCTAACAAAAGAAGGAAAGAGGGATATGTACACAAATCTACATTACCCAAAAACAACTATGTACATAGATATTTATAAAGGACTATGTTCAGGTAGGGAAAACCAATATTTACACCTGTAGGTCTTTGTAATGCATGCACTAGCAGCAAGGTGATCATTATAGTTCTAAGCGATGTGAATTCATCCTTATATTCAGAAAAATAAAGTTCCATGTTGCAACATTCAAATTCAAGAACACACTCAGAAAGAGTTAGCAGTTGAGGTGGTTCATTAAACCCGTGGTCAACCCATAAACAAGTCTATCTCCCCTCATTCCCATAATCAAAATGATAAACAAAGCTATGAGTATTCTTGGGAGTAAGTAAAGATAGAACCTGGATGTTGCCATGCGAAGGTGGCAACACTTGATAGTCAAGAGCGAGAACTACATTGTTAGTCACCACATTAATAGCCGCAGGTGGAGGAACTGGATGGTGCAACATCCTTGATCTCGAGCCTGCATAAGGTTGGGAGGATGTGGTAGAAAATACCGCTTCCAAGCTACTGGTGGGACCTGCAGCCTCTATCGGTTGTTCCTTGATGAGATAGACACTTTCTTGTTGGTCATTAGTGATCCTGGTGCCCATTTGATTGTTTCCCTCAAAAGGAAGCATGCTGTCCCATTTTGATTCCCTTGTGTTGAGCTAAATTTGTTAATAGTTCATTTCCTAAAAGCATGACATGCACAAACCTTTCTTGTTATAGCTCTCAAAATGCATAGGAGGAGCAACAATAGGTAAGGAGGAGAGATCCCCAATTGTAGCCTGTAGTTGGTAAGGCATATCATCTTCGTGGGAAATCAACAAGACATCCTCGCCTTAGTCCTCTTCTTTTGCAGTTCATGTGGCTCATTAGCTTGTTCACTCGTCTCCTCTTGTTCACTATCGTTGTAGATGGAAAAGGAGTTCCTCTCCCAATCTGGAAGCTCCAATGCTTTGTTGTCTAGAGGCTCAAGTAGTATATCTTCATCACCACCATCTTATGAAATGTACTCTTCTTCAACATTGGCATACCTTCGTAGTACAACTCCCAATGGAAAGAATTCATCAACTGATGATACCTCTTCAAAAGGATCAAAATTTACTATGTTATTTCCCTCCAAGGATTCCCCATAGATCTTGTCATCTATTGTGTATAAATTCTCAATAAGAGGGAAAGAATCTCGATGTCCAATGGATAAACTCCTCATTTTTTCTGCTTCATCATTCAGAGGCTTAGGACTATGTTGTTCTACTGTTGTTGTCCCAATATCTTCTTGGGAGTTGCCTTCAGCAAGGTTATCACTTGGTTCAGGTTCTTGGACCTCAGCTTCAACCCTAGCAACAACTGTAGGAGGTGGTGCGACCGGTTGTTTCACTTGTTCTTTAACTTGTTCGATGGCCTCTTGACATAGCTCACACACAAACTTTGAATGTGCCATATCATGAAGTTTGCACCAATTTTTCAGCACTAACACCTCCAATTCCACTTGGCATCTCAGCTCTAACCAATACCTCATGAGTCTTGAAACAAGTTCATTATATCTTTCCACCACCCAATCCTCATCATCACTTAGGAAAGAAGTTTGATAGTAGATAGTCGTGGCTTGTGGTTGTTCCCACTCTAAATTATCATTCTCAGATGCTTGACTGCTATCATTCATGAAGCAAAGGTATTCTAATATTATTTCACTTATGCTTTCATCATCATTTTCTGTCGTCCCCATAATTTCAACCTCTTCATCTTTCGGTTCTTCAATATTTGTGTTGGCTGCCTCAACATACAGTGTAGCGAATTTTTCTGATTCAACTTCAATACACAACCTTCAAACTGTTAGCTGCTCTTCTTTATGAGTGGAGGATTTCTCTTCAGTGATGGGGAAAATATTTTCTAATTCTTTTCTCACTAAACTTTCATCGAGGCTCCCTGCTAACCCAGGGAACTCAACTCCTTCCCCTTGATTTTCAACCTCCGTGTTTGTTGTCCCCTCAATTCAGCTTCATTGTGCTGTCCTCCACATGTTGAAAACTCTCTTGCATCATGGGAGGACTCCTCTTCATTGAGAGTTGGTTGTTCTAACTTATCCAAACAACCCCTTACTTGAGTGATGATGTCAACACATGATGGACAAGTAAATTCTGAGTGAGGTGCATTGTGGAGTTTGCACCAACTAGACATCAACACTTCTTCTAGTGTTAGTCCCTCCTTGTTATTCAAGTGTTCTTGGATTATCTCTTTGAAGGCCTTGGATGCCATGTTAATCAATTCCTCTTCTGGGTTTGGTTGAGCCAAGGGTTGGTATATTTCCCAAAAGGGAATTTATCCTTGCAAGACTCTTTCAATTCTGTCCAAAAATGTTAGACACTCCAATTAATTATGCCTATGAGTACCATGAATTCTAAACTTATTTGCCAATGCAAATTGTTGCAATGGTCTACTCAATCTCCTATTTAAATCTGCTTGTAGCTGAGTGATGTTGATTTTCAAATGTTGTTCCATTTCAACGTAGCTCTTATTTTTGTTTGCCTCTTCTTCAAACTTTCTAATTTTAAATTTACAACATATAGTGAGATCTCCCCATCTCATATTTTTACTTGAAAGTGCTTACAACTTCCAACTTTCAGCTTGCAACCTTGAGCTCAGCCAAGTCCTCCTTCTAGTGCTAGTTCTATTGATGGGTGTTTTTAAACCTTTTCAATACAGGCAATGCACAAGTGAAATACCTCTCTTGAAAGGTAATCTCAACAACTAAGTTGTTGAAATCACCTCAAGGTCTCTTGAGTGTCAGATCATGACAATGCTTGGAATAGTTCAATTGGTTGATCTGTTTTGTTGGTAATCACATGGTAGCCTTTATGGTTTATAAAGCATGGGAAGTTGGGTCTACAAATGGAGTTTCAAAGTGTTGGAAGTGAATGAACATTGGTTGCCCACTCAAAACAAGAAGCTGAAACTCACTTCAATCTCCAAGTTTGACATTTTGATGGTGCTTGGAATCCTACACTAACCAAGGACTAAAAGAAATAGAAAAAGAGAAAGGGTGAGAGAAGTTGTTCTAAATCTAAGCTATGAATGAGCAGTAACAATGGAGGGTGCTATAGTAGAAAAACTCCCATAAAATGGATTTTGCTTGACCAAGAGAAACCTACAAGTACACAAAATCAGTGCAATTTGATGGAACTTCAAATTTTTGAGAAAATTAAAGCTGGGGTTTTAGAGTTACTCATGGTAACCTTCACTATGGATTGGTTGAAACCCTCTTGTTATGTTTTAATGGTGACTTGTTGCCATCAAGAACCGGTCACTTAAGTGAGGTTTCATCCCTCTCAGGTTGTGCTTTATTGGCCCCGTTTCACCTGATTCGCCGATCTTTTTGGCGTAATGGCCTATGTTCTACACCACCGAGAATTTCAATGCGGGCCCCACTTGGATGTTCTGTCTGAGGTCTAACAAACCGTCCAATCACAGAATTGGATCTTGACCGCTTCTCGCCGACCTCATAGGTTTTCCCGCTGACGTCATCAAAGTGGTGCGAGGTTCGTGAGATGTCGCCACATGGTGTGAATGGATGAATGGGTTTCTTCCCGAGGTGTTGGACATGACATGGGGCTATCTTTTCACTGGTAATAGCCATTAATAACAGAGTAATTATGGTTTCTCGCACACCTCGCACAAGCGGAGTAACTATCCGGAGGGTGTTGCGAGGTCTGCGAGGGAGTGGCACGTGGATTTTCTTTTCTCACCAGTGGGATTATATGGGTCCCACTATGCGGTTCAGGTCTATTTTTCTGCAGGTTTTGATTGGATATGTTTTCTGAAGGCGTCAAGGTGGATCGTCAACATCCATTGACTTGATCTCAACCCTCCATTTGTTAGAGTGTCTTCCAAATCGGTGGTTCAATTGTAAGGAAGGGGTGTGTGAGTTGTCCGCGTGGCGTGTATTGCTTGGCTGTCACTCATGTCATTAATGATACGGTTTTTTTCTTTTCCTAAGGATCTTTACCTGATTTCCTCCTGCGTGCGAATAGTGCCATCCTACTGAGGGAATTCATGGTTATCTGGATCAGTTATTGTGTGAGTGCTTGAATTGCCTTCAAGTAATTGTACCCTTCATACTGGCCAACTCTATAAATTTTGACTAAGTTGTATGCATTCAACATTGCATTCTCTTGTGTCTATGTGCAGTAAGGTTCTTCTTCTGTTTGTTGCTGCGCTCTGTTTCTATCACGAATAAATTAGTTAAGCGAAGGAGTGCGAGGCTGGCTTCGCCAGTCATGAAGAAGTCTGATTCTCCCGTGCCTCATAAGGATATTATTGGGAACACTAGGAAGAGGCCAGTACATTGTTCGTCCTCAATAATCATCTCGGATTTTGATGAATCTGAGATTGATTCTGATTATCGGTACTATTTGGCTTCCTTGGCAAACCTTATGGGAGTGGACGAGGAGGTTCTGGAAATTGAGCCAGTATCTGCATTGACACCGGGTTCAGTTGTTCGGGGATGTGCTTGCAAGGTTGGTAAAGAGGAGGTGGTACCATCGCTGTTGCAGGCTTGAACTCGGAGCGGTTGCTTGTACCAAGGCCGTGTTGCTTCTTGATGATTACTGGCGGTGGGTCCGTTGGACGTGTCTTCTCTTTTTGTTTTATCAAGTGGATGTGGATGTGGATGTGGATGTGGATGTGCACGTGCTATGCACAAAATTTTGTTTCTCGACTGGTTATTTCATAACCATTTTTGATTCCTTTGTTCATGCACGGTATCATTATGACAAGGAATGTAAATTTGAATTTCATTTTTGTGTTGAAATTTAGTTTGGTGTCACAATGTAGCCTAATGCTTGTTGCTCTCCTATTATATAAAGGATATTTCATGGCTCATTGTGGGAGTTAGAAATTTTTTTTGGAGTCGGAAGCCTGGAAGTTGTACAGTCCTTTTTATAGTTAAAATGTTATGAACATTTTGTTTTAGGAAATCATCCTAGGTTGGGTTTACATACAGATTAGTGTGATATGCTTTTAAATTACTGATATCGAAAGAAATCTATAAATTTAAGATGGTTTACTCTCCTGTGTGTGTGCCATGGATTATGAATAGCTTTATCAAGGTTTTTTATCTGTTCAGTTTCAATAGTTAATTGAAAGTGTAATTAGTTTTCTTGCTTTAGCTCAAAGAGTTAATCAAATGGTTGAAGAGTCAATTACATGTTCATGGTTGTATATGCCCAGAATGCTTGAAGAAGTACTATCTTAATGTGCTAAAATATCTCATGATAGTAAGGCTATATGAGATAAGTTCATTGTATCAGGATTTTGTTTTGTATGACTCCGTAGCCTAATGGATGAAACATTGGATAATGTTTGTGTCATTTTATTAGTTCAAGACTGTAAGCTCTAAGCAGAGATATCCAAATATTGAACATGAAACACTTAATACAAAACCTTGCCCTCCTCTGGGAGGTATTGTAACAAATATATGGGTCAATTTCGTTGCTCTTTGGCACTGGTAGTCATTCTATGGTTTGCCAAAACCATGAAATGATCACTATCCCTTTGAATGTTTAGGAATTGTAATCTGTATATAAGAAGTGTTCTTACCAATCATGAAACATTCATGTGAACACGTTTAGGTTTACCCACCTTGGTCCTACAGAGCCAAAAATGTAGGAGAAGTCAGTCCTTAACTGACTCTCGTTAGTTGGCCATTAGTGGTTGTAGTTATCCTTGATAGGGGTTGGCTACCTCTTAGATATCCACAATCTCTACATGGATTGTTTTAAACACCAACAAGAATGGCGACTCTACTGGGGATTGAACTCAGTAAGTTCCAGTTGCAGACCAGTGTTGATATAGAGTCATATTAAATGATATGCTATTTTGAATTTACATAGTGAATGTTTGCAAATTGAACGAAAGGAGGTAGTTCAAACTAATCCTGCAAATTTTATGGTCAATGGTATCCTGCAAGCAACAGATTTAGGAGTTCTAGAGTTATTCAGTGAAGGATGGCTTCATTTGGGGAGAACTTCTGAGAAATTTAAAGAAAAAAAGGGAGAAAGAAGGCAAAGGAACCATAGGGAATGGGTTATGACTGTGAGAGATACTACTGGTGATATGGTGCGACTCTGTAATGGGTAATGAAACCCATAATTTGACAGAATCTAGAAACCAGGCTCTCAAAGTTCCTTAAAATATTGTCCTTTGAAAGGAGGTGGCGACTCCAACTGAAGAACTAGTGAATACATGAAGGAATAATTCCAGATTGGTACTATTTACAGTCTGGAAAAGAGGTTGATACATGTTGCTAACAACTACCAGGTATTTTACCAAATCCAAAACAGTTCACTACTTTAAAAAAAATAATGGGTGTTTTGATTAAGAATAAAAATGGTTCCAAATTTATATGTTAAGCATATACAAGGGAACAAGGATTTGTTTTACCGCAACTCTAGTAATGCAATATGTAAAAGGATTTATGAAACACATTTGTATTGCATGAAATCTTGGAAAATAATGAATACTTTTGTCAGTCATTAACAAATTCCTGATCGAGCTGACAAGTGATGTGCCTGATAGCTATATGCTATTGAATTGTCTACTGTGTGTAAGATCAAGCATAAATATGCCAGAGGAGAAAGTTATGTTAAGTCCTTTGAGGAGTTTTGTAACTCAAAGGTATATGCCTTGTATGTTTGATGCCATCAACAATCACCCTAATTCAATTCCTAAGAAAATTAGGAAATATTTACCTCAATACACAGGGCATGTAACGGAATCGGCTTCTAAGCATTTGCAACATTTTGTTGATGTAATGGGTGATTATGAAATTGATCATGAGGATGTTGTCATGAAATTATTTGTGCAATCCTTAAAAGGTGATGCTAGGGATTGGTTTTCTTATTTACCTGCTTTTTCTGTTAACTCATGGAATCAATTGGTGACTGTTTTTATGGAACAATTCGGTGAAAGAGTCAATCCCAACACATTGAGAAAAGGATTTATGGGAATTCACATACAAGAGGAGGAATTAGTCCCGCACTTTAATCTCAAGTTTTCAAGAGCATTGAGGGAGATCCCCAAAGAAATAATACCAAATGAGGTTGAAAGCTTGATTGTGTATCTAGGTGCCTTCAACAAGAGGATGAGCTTTTTATTAAGGGATAAAGAACCTACTACTCTGCCTCAAGCATACCAGCTAGCTATGGAAATTGAAAATAACATGAAATATTCAATGATGAAGAGATATCCGACTGCAGGTATTGATTACCCTTGCCTAACCAATGCTAGTGTAATATCTGAGCCGGCTATCCAAAAAATTGATGATAAAATTCTTGCTAAGGGTGTTGTAAGCCCAGAAATGCAGTTTGATGATAATGAGATCCAGGTTGAAACCTAGTCTGATCTGAATGAAGATGATCAGGGTTTTTGTGTATCAAAACTATATAATATGAGAAGGCAAGAGAAGGAATCATCATATGAGTTTTTTTTGAGATTTTTGGAAATCTTAATACACATTCCCATAGAGCAAAGACCTAATGATTATGAATGCATTGATTTGTTTTGTGAACTATATGAATCGGGACTGAGCTCCTTACCAGAGGAATTGGAACCAGCTAACTTGGCTCAGGTAATTCAATGGATAGAGATTGAAGAGTCTGTTAGGAATGCATCTACACAAAATAAAGGTAGTGCTCATTCATTACAAGATATTTGCATAAGTAATGAAAATATTGAAAGACAAGATGATGAAGGAATGTATGGAACACCTATTGTGTTTCTTAATTCTAATTGTGATTCTAGTGTTACTGAGATTCTGTGGCAAGTTAATGATTCTGATTTTAGGGGTAACAATGGTAGTACTGAGAATGTAGCTGAAATGTTATTTTTACCAGAGTTATGTGGGGATGAAGAGCCCCATGTTTGTTCACAAGAAAATAAAGGGTTGCCAAATGGTGAATATCTGGAGTGTAGCCCTAATATCTTAGCATTGGAACAGGGGAGTTATATAAATGTTGAACAAATTAAGGATGTTAATACCTGTAATCAGGAGAATACATTCAGAAGCGACCAGTATTGTGGTCCATACACTAGCCCTGTGGTTTTCCCTGAGTATCTATATAAAGTGGAGATGGAGATGTTACTTCCCCCTAGTATTGATGTAGTTAGTAAGGGGTATTCTGATTGTGCTGAATTATTCACTTATGGATCAACATATTTAACAGATAGTCCTGAGTACAAGAGAACCAATATGTATTGCTCTATCATTTCTGATTGAAGTGAAGTTGATGTTTTTAAACCTATCTCTGAGGGTTTTCATATAGAGATGGATGAAGAGGTACAAGAAAGGATGTGCCAGGGGAAAACTTCCTTGAGCTATGTATTGTCTTGGATAGCTAATGGAAGTAAGGATACTTTGCATACTGTTCTGTATGATAACTTTCAATTCAATATGCAGACCAAGGCTTACAGAATGCATGGTGTTGCAAACCAGGTAAGTTATGAAAGTTTCCATTTTGTGGAACAGGTGAGCCAACACCCTATAAAATATGACCAGGAGAAGGATAAAGAAAAATATTATCATGATCATACATTGCTTTTAAACTGGAGGGGCAGAGCATTGATTAAATCACTACAGGGGCAGAGTGGGGAAAGCTTCCATTGCAGTCACAAAGGTATTCGTTATCCCATGCACTTCACAACCTCAAATTGGGAATGTTACAAGCTTTTTTTTGTCAAGAAATGGAAAATTTTGTTTTTGATAGAGGTAAGCCTTGATTTCCCTTGTTTGGTAGCATGGGGTTACCATGTTTGTATACACAAGTCCAGTTGACAGAGCAAGGCAATATATCTGTTGAAAGGCTTGTGTAGTTCAGTAATCTGGTCTGCGAAACCAGAGATTCTGGAATCTTGCTATGCCCACAAGGGTCATACATCCCCAGTCGGAGCCATTGATGGAGCTTCAAATTTTTGAGAAAATTAAAGCTGGGGTTTTAGAGTTACTCATGGTAACCTTCACTATGGATCGGTTGAAACCCTCTTGTTATGTTTTAACGGTGACTTGCTATCGTCAAGAACCGGTCACTTAAGTGAGGTTTCATCCCTCTCAGGTCGTGCTTTACCGGCCCCGTTTCACCTGATTTGTCGGTCTTTTTGACGTAATGGCCTATGTTCTACACTGCCGAGAATTTCAATGCGAGCCCCACTTGGATGTTCTGGCCGAGGTCTGACGAACCGTCCGATCACAGAATTGGATCTTGACCGCTTCTTGCCGACCTCGCAGGTTTTCCTGCTGACATCATCAAAGTGGTGTGAGGTTCACGAGATGTCGCCACATGGCGTGAATGGATGAATGGGTTTCTTCCTGAGGTGTTGGACATGACATGGGCCCATCTTTTCACTGGTAATAGCCATTAATAACGAAGTAATTATGGTTTCTCGCACACCTCGCATGAGCGGAGTAAATATCCGGAGGGTGTTGCGAGGTTTGCGAGGGAGTGGCACGTGGATTTTCTTTTCTTGCTAGTGGGATTATATGGGTCCCACTATGCGGTTCGGGTCTATTTTTCTGCAGGTTTTGATTGGATATGTTTTTTGAAGGCGTCGAGGTGGATCGTCAACATCCATTGACTTGATCTCAACCATCCGGATGTTAGAGTGTCTTCTGAATCGACGGTTCAATTGTACGGAAGGGGTGTGTGAGTTGTCCACGTGGCATGTATTGCTTGGTTGTCACTCGTGTCATTAATGATACAAGTTTTTTCTTTTCCTAAGGATCTTTACCTAATTTCCTCCTGCATGCGAATAGTGCCATCCTACTGAGGGAATTCATGGTTATCTAGATCACTTATTGTGCGAGTGCTTGAATTGCCTTCAAGTAATTGTACCTTGCATAATGGCCAACTCTATAAATGCTGACTAAGTTGTATGCATTCAACATTGCATTCTCTTGTGTCTATGTGTAGTAAGGTTCTTCTTCTGTTTGTTGCTGCGCTCTGTTTCTATCATGAATAAATCAGTTAAGCGAAGGAGTATGAGGCTGGCTTCGCCAGTCATGAAGAAGTCTGATTCTCCCATGCCTCATAAGGATATTATAGGGAACACTGGGAAGAGGCTAGTACATTGTTTGTCCTCGATAATCATCTCGGATTTTGATGAATCTGAGACTGATTCTGATTATCGATACTATTTGGCTTCCCTGGCGGACCTTATGGGAGTGGACGAGGAGGTTCTGGCAATTGAGCCAGTATCTGCATTGACATTGGGTTCAGTTGTTCGGGGATGTGCTTGCAAGGTTGGTAAAGAGGAGGTGGTGCCATCGCTGTCGCAAGCTCGAACTCGAAGCGGTTTCTTGTACCGGGGCTGTGTTGCTTCTTGATGATTACTGGCGGTGGGTCCGTTGGACGTGTCTTCTCTTGTTGGTTTTTTAAGTGGATGTGGATGTGGATGTGGACGTGCACGTGCTATGCACGAAATTTTGTTTCTCAACTGGTTATTTCATAACCATTTTTTATTCCTTTGTTCATGCACGGTATCATTATGACAAGGAATGTAAATTTGAATTTCATTTTTGTGTTGAAATTCAATTTGGTGTCACAATGTAGCCTAATGCTTGTTGCTCTCCTATTATATAAAGGATATTTCACGACTCATTGTGGAGGTCATAAATTTTTTTTGGAGTCAGAAGCTTGGAAGTTGTACAATCCATTTTATAGTTAAAATGTTATGAACATTTTGTTTTAGGAAATCATCCTGGGTTGGGTTTACATACAGATTAGTGTGATATGCTTTTAAATTACTGATATCGAAAGAAATCTATAAATTTAAGATGGTTTACTCTCCTGTGTGTGTGCCATGGATTATGAATAGCTTTATCAAGGGTTTATCTGTTCAGTTTCAATAGTTAATTGAAAGTGTAATTAGTTTTCTTGCTTTAGCTCAAAGAGTTAATCAAATGGTTGAAGAGTCAATTACATGTTCATGGTTGTATATGCCCAGAATGCTTGAAGAAGTACTATCTTAATGTGCTAAAATATCTCATGATAGTAAGGCTATATGAGATAAGTTCATTGTATCAGGATTTTGTTCTATATGACTCCGTAGCCTAATGGATGAAACACTGGATAATGTTTGTGTCATTTTATTAGTTCAAGACTGTAAGCTCTAAGCAGAGATATCCAAATACTGAACATGAAACACTTAATACAAAACCTTGCCCTCCTCTGGGAGGTATTTTAACAATTATGTGGGTCAATTCCGTTGCTCTTTGGCACTGGTAGTCATTCTCTGGTCTACCAAAACCATGAAATGATCACTATCCCTTTGAATGTTTAGGAATTGTAATCTGTATATAAGAAGTGTTCTTACCAGTCATGAAACATTCATGTGAACACGTTTAGGTTTACCCACCTTGGTCCTACAGAGCCAAAAGTGTAGGAGAAGTCAGTCCTTAACTGACTCTCTTTAGTTGGCCATTAGTGGTTGTAGTTATCCTTGATAGGGGTTGGCTACCTCTTAGATATCCACAATCTCTACATGGATTGTTTTAAACACCAACACAATCTTCTAAGGTTTGCTAATTTTTAGATTGTGCATTCACCTCATGAATGCATAATTGAACTAAGTTGCAACAAATAAGTTAGCTCAGATTATCTTTGCAAAGTAATTCATCATCAACAAATCACAAAAAGCATGAGCTATAAGTGCATCTAATACTGTAACAATCAACACCATTAAAGACATTCAAGAAACTACAAGCTAAAATTTATATGGAAGTTGAACCATGCATGCATAATGAACAAACTCAAAAGAAACACCCATAAAATAATGAAATGCTTCTCTCTATTGCTGCAAAATTCCCTTTACACCAGTTTTCCAACACTTACAAATGAGGAGCAAGCCCTTATTTATATTTTTCCAAAAGTGAAATGAATGACCAAGATTAAATAACAATGTGTGGCCTAGATTTGTTACAAATTAGGGTTTCACCTACCCCCAAATATATGTAAATATAAATTACATCCTTTGTCTTTTCCCTATTCTGTCATCTAGTGACCCTGGCACTATAGTAGTTTTGTCCTATAGTGGCTACCTTCTCTGAACTATAGATGTAACTACCAAAGGCTGCCCTCTATCTGATGTGTTTGTTGCATTCTTTCAGCCAATCAAGTGTATCCTTTTGGTGAGAAGCAAATGTGATGCTCCCGATCTTGGTGGACAACTCTTAGCAATCATTGTCATCTGACATAAAATAAAACAACTCCCTATGGTTCCTTTTTAAAATTCTTTGTCAATGACTTCCCCGAAATAGGCCTCTTCTAACACCAGCTTTGTTGATGGGTGTTAGGAGGAGAGACATGCAATGTATGGAGCAATGTATTTGTCTCAACCTTGTCTCGATTCAACCTTCTCAATGGGCCTCCTCAATAGACCTGCAACAGGTTCCTTAAATCCTGCACATAGAGAGTGAAGTAAGTGTTTTCGCATATAATGAGGCAAAAATAAGCTTAATCCTATAAATCCAAAGTTATATCCATTCATTCATCATAAAAAGATCATAAAATTCATCATCATTCAACATTTAGGGCTGATTTAGATCATTTGCACAAATACAGGCCTAGGGGTGCAAGTTTCCCTAGGGTGAAAGCCGTCAGGATAAAAGTAGTGAGAAAATGACCTTGGGGCTATGGAGACCCACAAGCGACAACTTGCAAACAATAGTTTGCAGTCAATAGCCCACATATAGCAACTCACAATGAAGCTTCCACAAAGCCACAAAACGTAGTAAATTTAGGGTTTTCAATTTTAACATGTGGGAAAAGAGGTAGAAAGAGTGTCTAGACATATTTCCTTAAGATTTGGCTCATTTTAAAAAATACAAAAATTTGGGATGTGGAAGCCAGAGGGTCCAAGGCTATTTGCAACAACATCTCACACATAGCAACCCACAGACAGTAGCCAACCGACAACAACTTGCAGGCAGCAACCCATAGGCAACAATCCGTAGACAACAACCCACAGATAATAGCCCATACATGGTAGCCAATAGACAACAACCTGCAAATAGCAACCCGCAAATGACAACCCACAACAAAACTTTTGCAACTTCTTAAAAGTTAACGAAACCTTGGCAGTTCACTTCAGCATCACGAAAATATCCCAAAACCAAATGCAACATTTCCCTAGAGTCAAAAAATGAAGGCAAAATAAAAGCAAGTGAGAAGGGAGCAAGCCAACAGGAGCAAGGCAAAAGCGAAAAAAAGGGTCCCCACACAGAAGACGTCCGCTGCCAAATGGAATGCGAGCAGGTTAATGTGGAATGCCAAGGGTAAAAGGATGCTTAGATTTAGTTGTTGAGTTGGCATCATTCAGGGGACGACCACCTACAGGTGGAAGTCTGCATTGCGAGACCCGCGGGCATCCCAGATGGTTAGGAGTTGTGCCTCATAGTTCTTTGGGACATGCAAAAGAAAGATACCAGGCTACCATTGAATGCTTGTCATTAAGAAAAGGCCCTGGAGGGACGACGGTTCACAAGCAGTGATCTACATAGGCAAGCTTGCAATGAGCCCAATAACCTAAGTTATGCGTTAACAACTCTCAAAATTTGGCGAAGGGAGATACCTCCTGCGGAACCTGTCATGCGAGCTGGCATAAAAATTCTACCATTAAAGAATGGTAACAAAGGAGGGGCCATCCTCAAAGGTCGACCCGCACAGAACTTTGACTTAGTCATTTGATGTGGTAAACTCCCAAAGACGAGATGACAATGAAAGAATCAGAGTCCGCAATGTGGGTAGACGGGGTGACCTTGTTGATGAAGGATAACAATTGGAGGATGGCGAGCCACATGCAACGACCTGCAAGGGTGGTTGGACTTAGCGAATTTCAAGTGATAGGGTTAGTCCACTCAATGAAAATGATGAATGTGGATTCTACTCTGCAAGGAGTCACAAGAACTTGGTCACTGAATGACGACGAGACAACAACAAGGGCCCACCAAGGGAGAATCGCAAATGCAGGTCAGCCATGATCGACGGACGCTCGGGTAAACAGGCCAAAGGAAACCCGTAGGAGCATCTCTGTAAAAGAAAAAGACCTAATAAATTTTGAGGTGGTGAATTTGGCCAAGGGGATTTGATTGTTTTAAGGTATGTGACCGGCTTAGGCTTCAGGATAGGGGCATACAAAGTGAGGTGGGAGCAAAAAATGGCCCATCGGGAGCGAAAATAATCTGTCGGGAGCGAAAGCATATGGGGTCGCTGCCTTCAGCGAGGTGTGTGTGCAAAACATGCACAACAACTCCTTGTACATGCATGTTTTAGATGCATCCTTAATTAATAGCCAACTATTTGAACTCACATACACATCAATAGACCACACTTTGCCTCTACTTCTCTTAAATAAATAATACATATCAAAGATATAAAACCACTCATTAATTGATTGTGAAAATCTCCTTTCTCTTATTAATAGAAATATAATAACATAACTCTACTAAATCAATACTCAATATAAAAAACCAAAATTAAACCCAACCATACCAAATCTAAAAAATAACAAAACTCAACAAGCACATTCAACACACCAAAAATGTATATAGGGTATCACAAAAAATAAAATAAAATGTGTATTGAAAAATGAGACGTCAATATTATATCTGTGTTGCACCTTTCGAGGTCCGGACAGTTGAACAAAGGAAAGATCACTCAGATTGTACGAGATGCTACTCCAAAGTGTTTGTAATGGAAGTGTACCTCACACGTCTTAAGAATTTGAGCCTTCATACCACCAACAACTAATTCTTTTTCTTTTTCTTTAAAAATATGCAAACAACCACTTTGATGTTATTTTAAGAACTGGATTAAACGTACATAAATTATAATAAAACACACACACAAACATATATATATGAGCTTTCTAAGAAGAAAATCTAATTATTAACTATGAACTATATTATTAGTTTATGTAAGGCAGGAATCTTTATCCATCCCATTAGTAAAAAAATTGAGCAAAAAATTCTATAGCTTGTATTTAATTTTCTATTTTAAATAATTGTAAAAAATTCATTTATCTTTTTTTATTATTGGTTCATATTCAATTTTTTAAAATTATATCTATATTTACCTAACTCATTGAATCAAATGTCAACTATATTAATTGCTTGAATGACATGAACCTATTATATATGCCATACATTTTGACATTATTGTGTATTTTTTATTTGTTGATTTTAGAAGCAACCATTGCAAAAAGAAGTTGTTGTTTAATTAAAAAAAATTGTAATGCATTAAATATTTTGACTAAGTTGTCAACTCCATTAATGTTTTGAGTGACAAGGAATACTATTATAGATATGATAGGTTGCAAAAGAAATCAAATTTGAAAGCTATTTTTACTCGCAATGAAAAAAAATTATCATTCACTTTTGAAAAGAAATTGTAAAACATTATTTTTTTTGGTTAAATTGTCAACCCTATTAATGCTTTGAGTGACAAGGAATAGTGTTATACAGATAGGATATGTGGAAAAATAAATTAATTTGAAAGAAATTTCTACCTACAATGAAAAATATTTGGAATTAGTTTATAGACATGGTAGGTGGCAAAATATTTCCATTGGATTTAGAATACATAATTTTTATGGTTGAATTTCAATAGTATTAATGTCTTGAATAATATTGAATAATGTTGTATATATCATGATATTGAAAATACATATAAATCTAAAAATATGTGCAAATCTATGGTGAGATATGACACCCAACAAATTCAATCAATATTAACTTCATTGATAAGACATATACAATCTTGTCTTAAACATAATCTAAAAAAATCTTGTCATATAACTTCTAGAAGAACTCAATAATTATTTTAAATAATATGAAACAATACTTTATTTGTAATGTTTATTGTAAACAATTTTTTTAAGAAATAGATCTAATTTACCTATGGTGTATTCATACAATTAATCTCAATCTGTGCCCATAAATAAGATAACATACATTATAATAGACACATGATTATTTGAAATCGAATCATGCAGAAACTACTCTATCTAGCAATAACTATTGGCAGGAACCTCACACAATACGTTTCTTGTTAACATTAACAAACAAAGACCTTCTAAACAGTCTTGGGAGGTCGTTACAATCGATTGGGCCTCGTACATAGTCTTGGTGGAGGATGGTAGAATAATAGACTAAGATCTCGTCCTCTATTGACTTTTTTTGGGAAATAATGCTCTAGAAGCATTTTGGGTGTGCATTTTTTTAACGAAGGATTTTATATTATTCATCAATTTGTTTTTCTATTCAATATAAGAACACAATTCTATGTTGATTTGGCTAAGATCCAAGGACCGAGGGGTATCCATTCAACCAAAGTCATTTGTGTTGAAAAACACGAGCCCACATAATCATATAATATTACTACACAAATTAGTTTTGAAGAGAAAAAGAAGAGATAAAACAAAATAATAAAATCACATTTAATAAGATAGATTTACATGGTAAAACCTTGACAATATTTCAATGAAACATCCATGGGGCAAAGGTATCAGTATTCTTATTGCTCATAGCAAAAATTGTAGTCTTCACATAGCTACTATTACAAATTGATTTGCAATTTAAATCTGCAAAGATATATAATATCTTCCACTTAACAATCATCGTCAAACTTAGAAAAAAGTAGATTTTTCTCTTAACGAAAATGTAGACTTTTTTAAGATAAGATTTTTTGCTTTATATTGTTGTCACCCCAACAATTTAGGCAGTCTCATCCTTTATATTATACCTCTAGGGGTTTTGAATCTTGGTGGATGGCTTGGGCAGTCTCATCCATTTTTCCAAAGACCTACAACATTCATTTGGAATGAGAAGGCACACACTCCTCATTGATTAGTTTTATTGGCCTTCTCTTCCTAAACTTACACAGTCTAGATGCCTGATACATTGGTCAAGTAATGAAATATCAACAAATTTCACTCTATAGGTGGTGAATGCGTGATTTTTTTTACATTAGGGCAAGTGATTTTTCAAGAATCAAACTCATCAAAAGATCCCTCATCTAAATTTGTAAAGCTAGATTAATATGGCTCATTCTTTCTTAAGTAGGGAAAATGATTCTTGAAAAATATATTAGATCAACTAAGTCATAGTGTCGAGTATAATTTTAAAATTATCTTATAATATATATTTTCTATTTCTTGTATTTTTTTTATTTTAAATTTTTGGAGCTCTCTTATCTAGAATTTTGTGATGTGAGGGTTCAACCTTAATTATGCTTTCACAACCCATATTTATTAATTCATGACCCTAGATATCAAACACATACAAACATTGAATCTTGAATGACTTGATTAACAAGTAGGGATACCTAAATTAAATAGTTCACCAACAATTTAATTTTTTCTATTGGGTTTGTTCCAATCTAACTATACATTTCATATATGAAAGGCACACGTTTCTACCATGTGTAGTCCCTCTTACATTTACACCAAGAACCCTAATTTAATATTTCTAGTAAGTTTTATATTTCTTGTATTACAAATCTATATAGAATTTTTTCTGAAGCATGCAATACAAATATAAGGAATGTATCTCTCTTACAAAATTTGTCAATTTCTAAGAGTTCCTATTTAAAATAATAATATATATTTTTAGTTATTTGAAAATTATGGTGTTGTTTGTTTAGTTACTATTAGTAATACGTTAAGTTATAAATTAGTATATTGTCTTTTGAATTACCAAGAATTAATTTAGAGTGAGGTTTATTTTTATTAGATTTACTTTAGAAACATTCATAAAATGTTCATTTGTAAAGAAACACTATCTCATGAATTATAATATAAATTAGCTCTTTGGGAACCATTTCACAATTCACAAGCTAAAGGAAACATTTATCTTGCTATAATACAATATTTTTTTTAATCTTGATGAACCAAACAATCAAATTGTAGACCCTAAGATTACTTACCTTTTATTTCTAATGGTTTAAATAATCTATTAGAAACATTAGTAAGTCTTTGATTATCAATCCCATGCATTATTTTGAATGGTGGTGTCGCAATTTTTTTATATCAAAACTATAATATTAATTGTTCTTAGGGTGTTAATAATACAATTCATAATTAACAAAATTCATAGTTATTTCCTAAGTCTTTGTATGATTGTCATAGGGATTTACACATACTTTTCCCTTTCTTGAAATATACAAGTAGAATAAAAGAGACTAAAAATTAGCTATTGATAAGCACTTAGTGAAGTTAGGGCATCAAACATCTTTTTCAAATTAGGAGAAGGGTATAAATATGGCTCAAACAAGAAAAATAGAATATAAATTTAACAAAGTAGAGATTGTAAGGAGTGCAAGTATATCATAAACAACTAATAAAGTATAATCCAACACAGTGGAGGGAAGTTGTGGTCGACCTCAGCGATGGCGATGGCGATGGCATATTATGATATTTAAAATTATATATCAAAATATTCTAACAGTAGTATGATGTTTAAAAAATATTTACTAACTTTCTCTATTGTAAAAATTATAATAATATATTAATAAACATATTTAAAATAAACATAAAGTATAGTATATTTTATATTTTCATAATTATTTTTAAAAAATACTTCATTTACTCATTACTTTTTCAAAAAATCGGCATACTAAGTATGTAGC
The DNA here is from genome assembly GCA_007115665.2 of Sequoiadendron giganteum. Classification (NCBI taxonomy): domain Eukaryota; kingdom Viridiplantae; phylum Streptophyta; class Pinopsida; order Cupressales; family Cupressaceae; genus Sequoiadendron; species Sequoiadendron giganteum. The sequence goes on along the minus strand of CM021108.1, from coordinate 66,204,959 downwards.
ATTGGAATTTTTCTCTACCTCACAAACTTAATATTTTCGGGGTAGAAAATTTTATTTCGTATTAAATTTTAAACAAATATATATGAACTCTAATATTTTTTTAGTTGCGAGACACCGTTGTACTTTGCTCGAAAATAAAAAACACTGCTACAGGTTGTCCCTTAGTTGACAGATTTGTTAGAGCAGGTCATGGCATGGCAGACCAGATGGACATCCATTTTGTATGCTGCATAGCCTATTTTTTATATAATGTGTGCAGCTTGTTGGGCATCTAAAAATTTGCACCCTTGGGGCTCTTCCATTATTTTTCTTTGTGCAAGGACTACTATTCATGGATGTGGTCTTTTCCTTAGGTTTTCTTCCCCAAGTGTTTTCCTTTGTAACCAAGATGCCCTTTGCATTCTTTCACTTTGGTGACTTGTTCCTTCGGTTATTGTCCTTTATATTGCATCTTCATGTCCATTCGTTAACCGGCCCCATCACTTCCTCTCTTCACGTCAGCAAGTCACCTTTCTTGTCTTCTCCTTTACTTGTCAATGGTGTACTATAGGTCTGAATAGATTTTCTTGAGTCACAAATTTGCTAAATTGTCCAAATTTGTTTGAATTCCTTTGCTATCGTAGCACTATGTGCTTTTTCATTCACTCTAGTAGTAGGTATTGTCAGACCCATATGGTCCACGTGTCGGTTGTGGTTCCCTTGAACATCCAATCATATGACACATAGTAGTCTTCATGCTCATCACACATCCTCTTTGTACTGTAAGAGCATTCCTTAGCACCCAACTGCCAATGTGTGATGGTCAATACCATTAACGTGGGGCCTACCAGTGGTAGTCCTTTTTCCTTTGTCCTTTGTCCACATCATCTCTCTTATTTGAGTTATCTCTCCAGCTTTCCTATGTGTTGCCTATAAATTTTCAATGCTGAGGTGGCTCTCTTCTATTGCATAGATGGGTTCTCTTTGTATTGAAAAGTCCCTTCTTTGTGGAAATACTCACCCATTTAGTGTGGGTCACTTGCCCATGACACAATTGGTCCATGAAAGTGGCCAAACTCTCTTTTGCCCCAAATGTCACCATTATCAGTAACAAATTGCCATGGTTATGATTGATGCATGGTGTTCTCTCTAAAATATCTGCAAGATCTTCACATTGGTCTGTTCTAACTAATCTTAACTCACCAGTTGGCGAAATGCAAATATTGCCCTAGATCTATTTCTTAAAGTAATTCAATAGACAACTTCAAAAATATTTTTAAACAAGTTAAACATTTATAAAAAGGAGTCATTCATGTAATACCTTATTGCCATCAAACACAAGGAACGAATGGATTGCCTTACTCTGCATCGGAAAGAATTCCCCAGCTCATTTACTTTAAGGCAATGTTTCCAATTCAAATTAACAACTATCTAATTTAGAGGTGTCTTTCTTTAGCACAACTTTTTTAGTTCTAGAATTTGACATAGAATTAAGGGATTTATGTATGTCGTTAGACAAGCTCACTTTAATTTTTACTTTGAAAGTTTCTTTTATTTATTTGAAAGTTCAGCTTAGGAGAAAGATAACAAAGTCTCAATGTTTCTTATCAGAACTAGAAGTTTAGTTTTTCGAGGTTTTTTGATATTTTGAAAAAAACAGGGAAACCTTAGTTCAATCCCATAATGCCTCAATCTTTGAAAATGCCACAATCTTAGGATCTAATGGATCATTTCCCTAGAATGCCAAAGAAATTCAAAAAACCATCAAAGAGAAGAGTCTCCTAACCGGTCATTTCTAAGATGTTGCTAAGTATATAAAGACATTAAAATTTCAACCTCGATGGGACCTATTTGATAATTTCTTTAACAAATCATTCTAGCCTAGCTTAATAAATAAATTAATTGCCCCTAATTGCGTCTTTTGTGAAGGCTTACTAGGTTTCATATGCAAACAATATGACCAGAAGATTAAACCTTTAAAAGGGGAAATAGTGTTTAAAATTATTAGGGAATTGATAAAGGCTATGTTTGAACTAAAGCCCAATGCACCCAAAAAATTAACCTATTTTCAAGCTTACCATTGAATATCACCAAGGCATAAATAGTTATAGGGTCAAGTGGCCCCTAAGCCATAGAATCAAGGCTAACAAGCACTTAAGGATGGTAGAGATTATCTGAAGAAATCAATTAGAGCCCTTTGACATTAATGTTTTTGAGGGATATTTCATATTGACTTATCAAGCACTTTGTTAGGTTTTGTGAACACAATATAAGCAACAAATGCACATAGCCCTAATGATGCTTGCTATAGATATTTAAAGATTTCAATTAAATAGGCTATTTCATTATGGGTCATGGGTGGCATAGGGATTGCACAAATCTATTATAAATTTTAAAATAATCAATCCTCCTTGCACCTTCAAATGGCATTCCATCCTTTGCCACATTTTACTAGATATCTTCTCTGATGAATGGAGTAAGCAATTAGGTGTGCAATTGGTTTTAGACTTGGTCCTTGCTAGATATCTTATTCCTATCAAAATGAGGAATATGCATTTGGATATGCACTTATTTTTTTCCAATTATAGTATATTTGAGGATATTTTTACTACACCTATCTTGAATACATTTGGGTTTCATAAAAGAAAAATATTTGATCAAGTAATGAAGTTCCTTAGGCCACTTAATTTTACCCCTAAGGCCAACATTGACCATAATTGGGGTGACTAGATCTATCATGATAACTATATTAGTATTAGATTTTATGGTTCTCTCATGGTTCCTCACCAACTACTTATTTTTGTATTTGACCAAGCAGCAATTCTAGAAATACTATGATAGATGTATAAGATAGATAAATTTTATTTAAAATAATATAAGAAATTTGGTTTCCTACCTCCTTAGATCAAGGTTGGGGATTTTGCTATAGTGGGAAGGGAAGATTTAAAAAAATGAGGAAAAATGTTGGGAGGTTTGATAATGAGAATAAATACTTTGAAAGGGGGGATTTGGTAAGAAATTCCCTTATAAAAGATGAGAGAGATATTAGGAGGGACAATATGGGTAGGTGTTGTGCCTTGCACACATGCCTCATGATTTCACAAAAAAAATGGGCCCCCACATTTGACTTGGGCTTTTGAGTATGTTTCCACTCCCTTTTAATTCTCCAATTTATCTATATAGCATGGGTCTTGATTGATGGGTTTGATATGGTTCCTAAAAGTCCCAATTGATTCACATGATTGGATGCACTCTTGTGCTATGATATGTCTTACTTGGGTTAACTTGATTGTGTTTTTCCACTAGATGGTTTGGTGTGCTTTTGGTGTGAAGATTTTTTTGGAACTGCACCTTATCTTGACAAGTATATATGTTCGCATGAGTGAGTTTGAAAGTCTCGTGAACTCTTGAAGAGAGGAGGACATTTGTTGTGAGGATGAGATTGATTTTTATGCATCTTCCAAGTTTACTTTATTGTTTCATCATCATATGTAGGGTGATGATGTGGTCATGATGTTTGTAAGGTTCACGGATAAGTCATTGCTTTATCATATTTTGTTTCAGAATCTAATTTTTTCTTTATGAGTCTTCGCAAGCCTTGTAATTATCTTAAAAGTTTCTAACACCCTTCCCTAAGCCTTTAAGAACCTCATTCCCCTCTCAAAACTCAAACCAATCTCAAATTATTGCTATAGCCTTGAAAGCCCCTTTTAACCCCTTTTGGAAATCATTCAAAACCCTTTAAGTTTCAAAATTTGAAGTTTTTTTTTTAACCTTGTGGAATCCCCGTGACTCAACCCGGTGACCCAACAACCCTTGCCTTGGGCTTGCTTTTTGTGCCAAGTTTTGGGGTGCAAAAGAGGCGAGTTGAGGCAAGACTAGTCCACTGGGGCTGGCTAGGCGGGCTCAAACAACACAGTTAGTGCTTAAATCCGACTGACAAGAGTCGAACCTTGAACCTACATGAGAAGAACCCAAAGCCTTAACACAGCCAAACCAACCGTTCAAACTATCAAATTTCCTCAAAATTTGAAGTTATATGAAAAGGAAAATATTTAAATATCTATTTAACATTATCTTTGAACTTAAAATCAACGGTCTGATTAACATAGACAAAAACCCTCATTAGGCTCTCCAAACTCCCTTTTATTGGTAAGGGTAATTTACGGATAAAAAACTAATTAAAAAGGTTAAATTAATGTGAAAACGTCCCCTTGATGAGACCACACGTGCCATTAGACATCCTAGGCACCCGCACGAGAATAGGGTGGGCTAATAAAAAAACATTATTTAATTATTATTAAGTGCCTTCTTATCCTCCAAACAGCTGTCCTTTTGACTTTTTTCCCTCTTAAACAACTGTATGAATTATCAAGACCGTCTCATGTTTATGAGCTGTTATCTCATTTTTACCATATACTACTTTATGCTTTTGAATTAATTGTTTTATCAAGGATTCAATATTATTTTGTCATGACACTGTTATAATCCATCAAATCCTTATTATAGATTTCCATGTTAGGAAGAGAGATGTTGCTTTGGGTAAAAAGTGAGATCATTTGATCAAGTAGAAGATTTCTAGCCATCTAGGGACTATTACAAGTCATTTGAGACAATCATCACCTTTACTAAACAATCAAATGATTTTAAATTCTATTAGTATTCTTATATTGATTTATCCAACCATTCAAAGGGTTTTGCATCATTGGGTTCTCATAGAAAAGTCATCCGATTCACAAATTACAAGTATGAAGTCATGTAACATTGTTATCATGCTTATTATTACTTAAGAAATCACTATGAAAAGAAAGGTTAGGAATTGTATTAAGATGTGTAGGAGATGACTGAGGAGTTGTAAAGTAATAAAATAATAAAAAGAGAGGTCTTTCCTAAGTTTTAGGACTGTCATGATCCATACAATAATCTACTGTGATACTTAGAATAGTCTTAAGAATATTTCCAATATTTTGTCCAAGAGTCCTTGAATCTTTCACCATTAAGAGGATTAATGGAGGTTATTATTGCAAATTCCCAAGACAAATCACCAAAGGGAATACATAAATACATTGAAAAATACAAAAGATATTGTCGCAAAACTTTTAGAACTATCATAAGGCTGATTGGACTATTACTATGTCAAAAAGTCAATGACCAAACCACCAATCTAGGGTAAAGAGATATCATGATGATAGGAATATAAAAGGAGAAAAGAAGGCAAATATGATTGTTGTACAACTATAAAGAGGGCTCTTATGACAGTCCTAAATAGGACAACCTTATTGGCATATGTGAAAATGTGAATTTGGGTGTTTTGATGGATGATTTGAATGAACCTATGTGTCTTAATGTTGTATCAGTAAAGGAAAAAAAAATTAGAAAAATGATTGTTAAGCTTGAAACAAAGTCTAAAAATCTGTCAAAAGTGAAAAAATTGTTATATGCATGAATTTATTGCATTAGGTCACAGGCTAGGAAATTTTGGATTTGAATTGATATATTATATCATTTGCAACATGTTGAAATGGATAAAATCGAAAAATTTCAACATTTGTAAAGATTTATGTCAAAAATCAAAATTTGTAAAATTGTAAGATTGCAAAGTTGTTAGTAACATTGACATTTATTGTATTTTTGATTTGAATGGTAAATATAAAGATGCATAATAATTTTAAATGATTCAAATGATATTTTATGAAGAATTTTATTCTTTCTATATTTTTCTGCAGTATTTGATGATTGGAAACATTTTGGAAACATTGTTGACAATATTTTGACAACATTTGAAAACTCCATTATATTGATGATTTTGCACTGCTATCTAAAAATTGAAGTTTGATCATGTCAATAATGTTTTAAAAAAACATTTTAAAAATACAAAATAAAGCTATGCTACTGCTGTACATACAAATTTAAAGCAAAAAAATCAAAAATAAAGAAAACAAGGTCTTGAAGCTGAGTGAAGATGAAATGATTGATCATGTACCTGATTTGCAGCTTTGAAAATGACTGTAGCATCCTTCCAAGAGGATCCAAATTTCTGTTCCAAATTTGTGACGCAAGGATTATGACTGAAGATGATGAAAAAATGAAGAATAAGAGGCTCGAAATGAACTTTTGATGGTGAAATCAGTCACCTACAGCTGCATATTGTTGTTAGTATTTGGCAAATGAAGAACTACATATGCACATTGAAAAAGGTTTTCTACAACTGCTTATCTGGTTTTAATGAAGTCTCTTATCCTACAAGTCATGTCATACTACAAGAAGTTGTTGGAGTTGTAGTTTGCATCGAAAAATTACTTTTGATACTAAGTGAAGCTTGTTGAGGGAGCTACAAGGAGATGAGATAACTTGTCTTTGAAATTGCGCCTTCCATCAATATTAATTTTTTGTTTGAGATTCTAATTTGATACATTAGATCTAATTGATCTTATCTATTTATTGTAAAAGTAAAACCTTTGATTTTGAGAGCAATACGAGCGTTACTACTTTCATTTTTACTTAGTTTTCCAAACATCAAATTGTTTCTTATATTTTCATAATCTATTTTGATGAATATTGATGAGTTTGTGATGTGTGTCATGTCACCAGTTGTTGGCTGATTGTATGCAACCTCGTGTAACCAACTTGAACACCATTCTTTCAAATTATGGAGAATCTTATTAAATTGTGCTAGGAATTGGATTTTTAATGAAGATTGGTTCATGATTTGAAACTCCTTTGAAGATTGCACTATCTTTGTGATGTTATGAGTTATTTGGTTGAGTAAGGATTAGTTTTTTTCCAAGCCTATCCATCCATTGTTGAGGCTGAAATGTGGGTAAAGACTTGGAGTTTTAGTTAGTTTTCTCTCTAACCCTTTTCTTTCTTAATCTTTTGCAATTTTTTCAGATTTGGTTAGATTAGGATTAAAATAGGATTTCCAAATTTATATAGTATTGTAATAGAGTTCAAATTTTATAGATGTAAGTTGATATATTGTTGGTTATAGGTTGAAAAGTGATATTTTAAGGCAATATATGTTAGAATTAGTTTTTTTATGCATTGCTAAATTTGAAAACCAATCTTTATGTACAACTAACTTGTTTGTGTATTGGAAAATTTTTCTACACTTTGTAGGACCCTTAAAGAAATAAAAAAATACATCATACTATCGAGTTATCCAACAAGGCCAAGGCTTGGTAGGGAGAAACCTTGGGGTTATTTTTTTCCATATTTTGGGATAATATTCCTTTCAAGAGAAATAAAGTACTTAGTATTTTATCTAAGTTGAGGCTATACTAAAACACACATCAACAATAGGATTGCAGGAGTTGAGTTTACGAGGATGGTGAATGATCTAGGGTATAAAGGAGCTTTCAATGATATCAAAGACCCAGTGTAGAGATTAGAAATACTACTGCTAAGTGTTGATACACTTGAGATAATACCAATAAGGAAAAAACCTATGAAAATTAGAGATCCTACCCCTATAGGTGATGAGCAACAATATATTAAATTGGAGGAGGTTTTTGTGGTAGGACACGCCCTTGGTTAATTCCTACCAATTAGGCCTATCTTTCATCAAAGTAGCTTGACAAGGGAAAATCCCCTATGAAGGAGTTCGATAACTATTTTGTAACTGAAGAGATTGGAGAAAACATACCTAATGAACCAATAAGTTTGGCATCCCCTCCATGGTAGTAAGAATGTGATAACTAGGATTGACAACATATTACTATCTTAGAAAGAGACATTGCCATGGAAGATGTGAGATAAAGAGCTCGTGTAAAATTTATATTTGATGAAAATGTTCTAAAAAATATAGAATTTAGAATGTTGGTGTTAAGAATGAAAATGTAGATAAAAGTGGTTAACCAACAATAAGGGGAGAAGTCTAGGTCTATTCATAAGGACTAGTAAAAATCCCAAAACTTAATGAAAGATCAACCCTATATAAGGGAAGAAAATTATGAGACAATCGCTACCTATTATTGGTAGGGTGGGATATGGATTCAACTATTTCCTTGTGCACAATTAGAAGAGATATAGGGGCTAAAGACATTTTTTAGGAGATCAATCATGCAAATAAATTTTATTTTATCTCTAAATTTTAGTAATTTGAGTTGTTTCCCCTAAATATAATAAACCACATGTTTACTAGAAGATCCCCAAGAATTAGGAAGGAACCTAATTGTTAGAAGAGTAGGGGATACTTCTACACTAGACGATGCAAATTTTTTAGTCAATGCAACCATGTTTAGTGAATTTACCACTTAGAAGAAGATGGTAGTTAATTGTGACAAGTTGTAATGTGATCATGAAAAGTTTCTAAGTGTATTTAACAAAGAGAGGGCCACTAATGAAAGGTTGTGTAAGCAAGATATATGCGAAACAACAATTTCAGACTAAAACAATAAATTCAAACATTCAGATTTATGTTCAATTGGTGAAGGTGGATTAATTAAGATAGGATGAATTAGTTCAATGAGTGGATGAGTGATGATATTTTAGTGTCTACAATTTGAAGCTATACATTGAAGAACAACACTCAAATTTTTTCAAAGGAATCCCTAATTAGGTCTTAGAAGTTGATGCATTGCTAAAAGGAGATTAGTGAATTGAAAGAGAAATTATAAGTATATAAAGAAAGAGTCCACACTCAAGAGAAATTCCAAGGTAGGTATTAAAGTATTAATTAATTAAAAGTTTAAGGAGAGAATGTAAAATTATATAAGGATGGAAAATATAGTGTAGGAATATTACTACAACATATCAAAGGTGACCTCACATGTATTGGATTAGCTACCTCTTTGGATTAACATATGTAATAAGTGGCTTCCTAGAGAATCCTATATCAAAACTATTCATAGAAATGTTAATATGATCTATTATTTCTTATCAAGATTACTCCTACCTATGAGGTTGTTGAGTTAAGTGAAGTATCAATGTTTACGAGCCACATCTTTAGAGTCTTAGAAAAAAAATATGATAATATTAATTCTTTAGTGGAACAAAGACTACTAACTCTTTATGATGAGGATGGTCATATGAAGGGTATAGAAGAATAGAAGGCAAAATTTAGCTAGATTATGACCTAATTTGTCAAGAGTTTATTAGAGGATAAATTTAACCCCATCTTATGTAGTCTTAAATTAGACAAAATTCTTAAACTTGAGTTGGGAGTTGATAAAATCATCAAAGGAGGCCAAAATAGCACTTGATGCCAAATATGTCACTAGCATCAATAAACTCAATGATTTTAGGTGTCGATTCTCATATTCTTTTCCTTTGTTATAGAGTGAGATGGGTTTCCTTGGATGCTGGAAGCTTGAGATGATATGAAAATTGATTTAATATGATTTAAAAATAATGTCCACTTTATAGTGCAACCAAATAAAAAAAGGTCATAATCTAAATGAGAATAGTGACCATAAGGTCTAAATGGATTTTGTCAAAATTGAAGAGATTTCATAAGCACCAATCTCACATTAGAGTACGAGATTATTAAGGGATTCACGATGGTGTGGAGCAGGTTTGTGGCCTTTTAGGCGTGACCTGCATGTTAAGCTTGGTGCACACATGCATGTGAGGGAGTTATAGCTAGAGGGAGGTTGTTTCTTTGGGCTCAAGGTGGGGTAATTTCTCCTTGTAGGGGGTATACTTTTGTTCTGTTATGGGGGTGGGGTTGTTTCTTACTGAGAGTCATTTTGTTTGTGGTGCTATGGGTGAGGGTGTGAGCAGTGTGGTGGTCAGATTATGGCGAAAAAATAGATTTCTACAAGTTCAGTGGTGGTTAGAGGTGGTGCATTTATTAATGGCTCCTCATTAGGTTTGAACGCTCCGTAGTCAGAGTAGTTTTATGTGGGGGAGGGCCCCAAATTGAAGAAAGTGAATGGTTGTTTTCCTAGAAGCCAGGATAGGCTGGTTTTGGTCATTTCTCCTGAATCTGTTGTTGATGATGTCTCTTATTGTAGTATACATGCCCTTATTTGCAAATTTCTTGGGATCAATATTCCTTTGTCAGTTTTGGATGCTTGGATTCAACGTACATGGAAGGTTGAGGGAGACATGGAGCTTATGGTGGCTGCAAACAATTACTTTGTGGTTGTTTTTTTCCAATATAGATGATATGAATCAAGTTTTTGAGGGAGGACCCTACTTCTATAATCATGAGGGATTGTTTATCAAACCCTGGAATATGGGTTTTAATTTAGTTGAAGAATTGTCATTGAGGGTTCTTGTTTGGGTCCGTCTGCCATGGCTTCCTTGGAGTTATGGAGAGAAGACATTTTTACTATGGATTGCTGCTCTTCTTGGCAAGCTTGCTACAGTTGCTCAACAAACCATTGAGAAAAAGGTGATTTATTTTGCTTAGATCTATGTGGAGATAGATTTGAACAATCCTTGAAATGAAAAGCAAGAGGTGCATAAACACTTTCCTAATGCTAAAACCACATAAGAGAAGTGCAAAGACCGGTTTTAAAACTTTCAAACACTTAAGATGAACACATATAGGATAACAAGAGTAACAAAAATAAACGATCACAGAGATAACACCAGATTTACATGGGAAAACCCTTATGAGAGAAAAACCCAACACACCAAGTTAAATCACTTTGTATTATAGTAAAAATAATTTACATACAAAGTTACAGACTTGACTTGAAGATGTCAGCTCTAAGCAACATTCAATCAACCTCTTCACTGTTACAATGCTCTTACAACATACAATTGGATCTCGACTCTCGCCGTCACCTTAGTTTCTATACCTATGTATCCGACTGTTACAAGTCTTACATCTATTATTCTCCCAACCAACCAATTGGGTGCCATAATTATGCACATTCCTTTTGACAGACAAATTTGATCGCTTCTGACCAAGTCACCCTGCAATCACGCATCGGCCTGCCCAAACATTTAATTCTATTACAAAGAATTACCTAGATCGGGCTCTGACATCCGCCAAACCCGATCTCATACTAAATGCATGATATATCACTTTTCACCAATCAAGCTTTTGACCAATAAATGTTGTTTTGCAACAATGATGCAAAAATAACCAATGAAAACTTGCCACATGTCGATATGCCATTCGTCTGCTGCTTGACTAAAAAAGGATTGATCAACTACCTCTGGGCTCCAAATACCATGCTATCGCTAACTCCAACTGTCGTCATAGTTGGGGCCCACCATTACACATGTACGCTGCTAGTTCTCTTTCAGGGAATCTAAAACTGCATCCGCGATATTCCAATAACTTTCTTTGAAATGTTGACACGTGTCCGGAGCCGACAACACTCTACAATAATAACTCGGCACCCACCATGCGAGGTACGTGATAAGCGATCATCGCTAATCAAACTGCCATGCGTCAAGCGCTCAAACAATTCTACCTGACTCACAAGGTCCCATCGGTACTTGCCTCAAAACGGTGCGGAACAAAACGAGCACTGTCGGATTAAAAAACCATCACAACCTTAGATGCAAGTGTTGGCATATCGATGAGGCACTGCATTGCCTCCCATCGATAAGCGTCCATTTCAGCAATGAAGGTGAGGTAACTGCACCAACACATCGGTGAGACAACGCATTGTCTCCCACCGATATGCGAATAGTTCGCCGATGAAGCCGAGGCAAACTGACATAACATTTCACCAACTCCAAGCCTGTCGGCCCATCACTGTAACACCCATTGGAGTCTCGCCGACCAGACAAAGTCTTAGCGACCAAAGACCAAAATGACCACATGAGAACTCCGCAGTGTAGCGATAAAGGCATAAATTCATCAAGCCTTTAACAGAGGTCCAAGCCAGTAAATTGAGGCACATTTTCCAACAAGCTCCCACTTGACGAAGACTTACTAGCTTCCTCCAGACTTCGAATTTATTGACGATCATAGGCCCTAAGGCCCATCAAACTTGCACACCATTTGAACTTGTCTGTGCTCACTAAATTTGTCAAAGCATCAACAACATTCTTCAGAGTATCCACATTTTCTAAATAGACCTTTCCATCCTCCACCATATCTTGAACAAAGTGATATTGCACATTGATATGTTTCACATCCTAGCATGGAAAGTTGGATTTTTCGCCAAATAAATGGCACTCTGATTATCACAAAAAATAGTAATCTTCCCTGCATCAAAAGCTATATTAGAACACAAACGAACAAGCCAAACAACTTCCTTGCAGGCGTGAGTTGTTGTCATGTACTCAACCTTCGTAGTGGACAAAGCAACTACAACTTGTCGTTTGCTCATCCAACTAATTGCACCACCATTTAACATGAAAGTATATTCATTGGTGGATCTTCTTTTGTGAATGTTCCCTACCCAATTAGAATCCACATATCCATGAATGTTGAGTGTTCTCTATGGACCAACCAAATTTCCATGGTAACACAAAGCATATTCTGAAGTACCCCTTAGATATCTAAACACTCTTTTCACAGCATCCCAATATGTCCTTCTTGGATTTTCCATAAAACGGCTCAGAACTCCTACTACTTGGGCAATGTCTAGTCTTGTACATACCATTACATACATTAAACTATCGACAACACTTGCATAAGGCACCCTGGTCATGTCCTCCATCTCAGAAGTAGATTTTGGTTAATCTTCAATAGATAGCTTCATTCCCTGCAAGACTGGAACAACTAGCTGCTTGCAATTATTCATATCAAATCTCTCCAGAACAGTGTTAACATACTTACTCTGGCTAACCCAAAGCTTTACACTCGTTCTGTCCCTAGTTATTTCCATCCCCAGAATATACCTTGCTGCACCCAGATCTTTCATTTCGAACTTTGCAGACAACTGAGATTTAAGATCAGAAATCATAGTCTTACTATTTCCTATGAGCAACATATCATCCACATATAGGGTAATAATAAGCACACGATCATTTTCAGACTTGTAATAAACACAATGATTCAATTTTGATCTCACAAATCCCATAGACAACACAAAAGTGTCAAATTTTTGGTACCACATTCTAGGAGACTGCTTCAAACCATACAAAGATTTCTTTAATTTGCAGATCGGACTTTCTTTACCTTTTTCAACGAAGTGCTTAGGTTGGGACATATAAATTTCTTCTTCCAGCTCTCCATGGAGAAATGCTGTTTTCACATCCATTTGCCCGATCTCTAAGTCATACGCTACTGCCAATGAAAAAATAGATATGATAGATGTTAGCTTTGCTACAAGGGAAAATATTTATCCATAATCAATTCCCTCTATCTGGGAAATCCCTTTGCAACCAACCTTGCCTTATATTTTTCAACACTGCCATCTAGACCAGTCTTCTTCTAAAATACCCATTTACAACCAACAGGCTTTCGCCCTTCAGGCAAAGGTACCAAATCCCAGGTTTCATTTTTGTTCAATGATTCCATTTCTTCATTCATGGCTTCCAACTAGGAATTTGAATCAGACATGTTAATAGCTTCTTTCATAGTCCTAGGCTCATCAGTGCTAGTTATCAAATCATAGGCACAATTCAAATCTAACATAGAGAAACCATACCTATCAGGTTGTCATTTTTCATGTGTAGAAATTTTTACTAGCCGAGGTTGTGGTTCTTCATCTTTAGAACTCCCAGAGCTACTTGAACTCTCCTTTGTTTCAAGTACACCATGTAGTTCCTCTTTTTCTGGAGTTTGAGGAATTTCAACTACATCATTCTTCTTTTCTCTTTTATCTGTCTCCAACTATGGATCAACTATTGAAGGTTTCAACTCACAAAATATTACACTTCTATTGTACAAAACCTTCTCGATATCAAGATTCCAAAGATTTTATCCCTTCACACCAACGCCATAGCCGATGAAGATACATTTAACAACCTTGTTCTCTAACTTTGATCAGTTCTCATTTGGCACATATACATATGCCTCACATCCAAAGACACAAATATGTCTTAGAGAGGGCTTCTTACCAGACCACGCTTCCAAAGGTGTTTTCTCAACAAGAGCAAAACAAGGTGAATGATTTACTAGGTAACATGTTGTAGCCACAACCTCAACCCAAAAATTCTGCTCGAGACCAACACTGCTCAACATACTTCTCACTCTCTCCATTAAATTTCTGTTCAACCTTTCACCAATTCCATTATGCTGTGGAGTATAAGGTGTAGTTTTATGCCTTTTAATCTCATGGTCTTTGCAGTACCTTTCAAAATCTGCAGAACAAAACTCACCACCATTATCTTTCCTCTAACATTTGATTTTCTTTCCAGTCTAATTCTCTACCAAATTTTTAAATTCTTTAAACCGATTGAACACTTCTAATTTACTCTTAAGAAATTATATAAATGCCCTTCTTGAATAGTCATCAATAAAAGAAACATACTATCTAGACTTCGATAATGAAGGAACATTCATTGGACCAAACACATCAAAATGAACATAATCCAATACACAAGAAGATTTATGAGGACTCGAATAAAATGAAACACGGTGTTGCTTTCGATAAATACAGTGTTTGCAAAAATTGAACTCAAGGTTACAATCAACAAGCCCTTCAACGATTTTTTTTTATTTTCCAAAGTTTTTAAACCTTTCTCACCTATGTGACCGAGTCTACGATGCAACAACATGGTCTTCTTCGCTGGGAGTTTCACCCCCAAGGAATTTTCATCCAGAGGAGCATCAATCTTCTTCTCTTCATGAGTAAATTTTCCTAACTTTTCAGAGATGTTACATTGAACAAGATGTGCATCCAACTTGTACAGAGTTCTAGTACGTACACCCTTATCCAACACCAGAGCCTCTAGCCATCTTACATGCTTTACTCGAGAAATAAACTTCCATACCAGCATAATTCAACTTATTGACAAAAATTAAGTTACGAGCCAAACCTGGTATGTGTAGTATATCACCAATCCCTTTGATTCTTCCGTCAGGGAACTGTATTTTTTCTTTTCCACGACCAACAATCTCTAGTGTTAAATCACTTGCCAGGTACACCTTTCCGCCATCATAATTTTTGTTCTTAGTGAACCACTCTCTATGAGATGTCATGTGTAAAGATGCACCTAAGTCAATCAACCAGCCATCATATGATGCCCGAGTCGCCAAGGTTTCAATGAAGGCATCTGCATCACTCTGAGAAGAATCATTATATGAAGAGTTACTCTTCTTCTTCTTCTTCTCCTTACAATCCTTTCAGATATGACCAGGCTGCCCACAGTTCCAACATTTCACCTTGGAATTTTTACCAAGAGACTTTGATCTCCCTTCAGATTTTGATTTAGACTTCTTGTCCTTCTTCTTGCCTTTCTCCTTTGATCTACCTTGAACAATAAGAGCCTCTTTGGCCATCTCTGAAGACTTCCTTCGCATCTCTTCTGACAACAACGAAGTAACCACGTCTTCCATCTTGAAAGTAGTGGTCATACTTCCAATAGCCATTACAAGATGATCCCAAGTGTTAGGTAACAAACATAACATGAGCATGCAACGATCCTCCTCCTCTATCTTCACACCCACATACGCCAACTGAGCAACACCCATATTAAATAAGTTCAGATGGTATGCAACATATGCACCTTCTTCCATCTTCGAGTACAAATTCTTCCTCAGGAATAACTTCTTTACTAGAGACTTTCCCTGATAAATATCACCAAGCTTCTTCCATAACGAAGCTGCAAACTTCTCCTCATGGACATACAGGAGTACAAAATCAGCAGGACTAAGTCTTATCAATCCTCTTGCTTTTCTATCTGCAAGGTCTCAATATTCTTGCTTCATACCTTGTGGCATAGTTCCAGACACAACAACCCAGAGGTCTCTATCCACAACAAAGTCTTCCATTTTGAGTTTGCACAACTCAAAGTTGCCGCCATTGAATTTTTTAATTTCTACTCTACCTGATGTACTCGCCATCTCAAACAAAACTAGGTTCTAACTTTGCAAGACTCCCACACAATAAACAACCTTACTAAGAAGGATAACACAATTGGCTAGGCTCTAATACCACTTGAAAGGAAAAGAAAGAGGTGCGAAAACGCTTTCCTAACGCTAAAACCACAGAGGAGAAGTGTAAAGACCAGTTTTAAAAATTTCAAACACTTAAGATGAACACATACATGATAACAAGAGTAACATAAATAGCTGATCACAGAGATACAATAGATTTACGTAGGAAAACCCTTACGGGAGAAAAACCCACCACACCAAGTTAAATCACTTTGTAGTACAGTAAAAATAGTTTACATACAAAGTTACAGACTTGACTTGAAGATGTCAGCTCTTAGCAGCATTCAGTCGACCTCTTCACTATTATAATTCTCTTACAACATACAATTGGATCTCGGCTCTCGTCGTCGCCTTAGTCTCTATACCTATGTATCCGACTGTTACAAGTCTTACATCCATTATTCTCCCAACCAACCAATTAGATACCATAATTATGCACCTTCCTTTTGACAGAAAAATCCGATCGCTTCCGACCAAGTCACCCTGCAATCACGCATCGATCTACCTAAACATTTAATTCTATTACAAAGAATTACCTAGATCGAGCTCTGACACCCACCAAACCTGATGTCATACTAAATACATGATATATCTCTTTTCACAAATCAAGATTGCGGCCAATAAATGTTGTTTTACAATAGCGATGCAAAAACAACCAATGAAAACACACCACGTGTCGATATGCCATTCGTCCTCTACTTGACCGAAAAAGGATTGGTCAACTACCCCCGGGCTCCAAATACTGTGCTATCGCTAACTCCAACCGTCGTCATAGTTGGGGCCCACCATGACACGTGTACACTGCTAGTTCTCTTTTGAGGAATCTAAAACTGCATTCGTAATATTCCAATAACTTTATCCAAAATGTTGGCACGTGTTCAGAGCCAACAACACTCTACAATAATAACTCGAGACCCACCATGCAAGGTATGAGACAAGCGATCACCGCTGATCAAATTGCCACACATCAACCGCTTAGACAATTTCACTCGACTCACAAGGTCTCGTCGGTACTTGCCTCAAAAGGGTGTGGAATAGAATGAGCACCGTTAGACTAAAAAACCATCACAATCGTAGATGCAGGTGTCAGCATATCGGTGAGGCAGTGCATTACCTCCCACCGATAAGCGTTCGTTTTGATGATGAAGGCAAGGTAACTGCACCGACACATCGTTGAGACAACACATTATCTCCCAACGATATGTGAATGTTCCGCCAATGAAGCCGAGGCAAACTGACATAACATTCCACCAAATCCAAGCCTGTCGGCCCATCGTTGTAACACGCATTGGAGTTTCGTTGACTAGACAGAGTCTCGGCGACCAGAGACCAAAATGACCACATGAGAACTCCGCGGTGTAGCAATAAAGACATAAATTTGTCAAGCCTTTAACAGAGGTCCAAGCCAGTAAATTGAGGCACATTTTCCAACAATCCCTTACCGATTTCTCTAAAAATTTGTCTTGGTTCTTTTTCTTGGGTTCAACAGCTTGATTATGAATCCCTTCCTTTTTGTTGTCGGATTTATCATGAGTATGGACATCTTTAGAAGTAATGTCCTAGGATTAATAATATCTTCCTTCTAATTCCTCCCCTTCGTCTTCGGCTCCAAAATTTATTAAGGAGGATAAAGGGAAAGCTTCCATGATGGAGGGTGCATTAGATAAAGATGGCTTTGTTCCTGTTAACCCTCGGGCTAAGGGTCATAGTCTATAGAGATCATTGAAGGATAGGCAACTGAAGATTACTTTAATCGGTTTGAGGTGTTGGACACTTCCACCTTGGAGGAAGGAATCCCGCTAGATGTGCCTTCCAGTGCTGTTGGTATGGGATGTGATGTGGAGTAGGGACACAAGTTTGATCATGATCTTCATTTCTCACAGGGTGGGCAATATTAGCTGGTGTCTCTAAATGGTCTTATACAAGATGATGAGGATATTGTTTTGGCCAATTTGGAAAAGGAGAGGTTAGTTTCTGGAAAAATCAAGGGGTCTTCTTTTGCCTTGGGGGTGAAACAATGTATGCTTATGAAGGGATCATCTGAGCACTCTTCTAAAAGTGGCTGCAAGAAGGATCTCAAGAAGATTAAGCATACTAGAGATTTGTTGGTGGAATGATCTAGGTCTAATAAACCCATTGATGCTCACTTTTCTCCATCTCCTCCATGATTGTTCTCTCATGGAATGTAAGGGGGTTGAATAACACCTCCCGTTAAAAGGCTTTTCATGATTTGGTTGATGTTCATTCTCCGAACATCTTTTGTGTTCAGGAGACTAAACTTTCAGTTGATTTCATGCTTCAATGTGCTTCTTGTATTTGGTAATTTGGTCAGTGTCAATGCATTGGTTCTCAAGGGAGCTCTCAGGGTTTGGCTCTTTCTTGGAACCCAAGAAAGATTGCTCCACTTTGGTGGATTTCTAGTCATTCTACTATTTCCATGGTTGCCTCTTCTTTGGAAACAAGTGAGACCATTTTGGTTACTAATGTTTATGCCTCGACTAATATTCAAGTAAAAATCCGGCTTTGGGATCATATAAGGTATGTTAGATTTTGTGCTCCATATCTTCCTTAGATCTTAGCTAATGATTTTAATTTTGTGTTGAGCTTGGAGGAGAAAAGAGGTGGGTTGCCTTGGCCTGGTCCTACTTCTGATCTTTTTTGGGAGAATGTGGATTCACTTGCTTTAATTGATGTTAAGCCTTCTAATGGGGTTTTTACTTGGACTAATAGATGGAGTGGGGAGGAAGCGATCTCTGAAAGGCTGGATAGATTTCTTGTTTCCTATTTTTGGGTGAGAGGTAGATGGGTTACTGGTTCTGAGATTCTTTATTGGAGGGTTTTTGATCATTGGCCAATTAAACTTTCAACAACCTCTTTTACAGTGCCTAAGAATCCTCCTTGTAAGTTTTAACAAATGTGGATTCGAGAGTCTTATTTGCATGATCTTATGGCCCAATGGTGGCATGATGGTAGCCTTGCTTATGGTACAACTGTGTATACCTTTGTTAAGAAGCTTCAATATGCCAAATTTCACGTTAAGAGATGGAATAGGATGAGTTTTGGAAATTTTAAGATTATGAAGAGGAATGCTTAGGCACGTCTTGATGTGATTACTCTCCAAATTCAGGATTTTGGTTTCTCAGATGCGTTAGGACAAGCAAAATCCCAGGCTACGAGAGTAGTGGAGGAGTGGGGGCTTTGAGAGGAGATTTTCTGGAAGCAAAAGGCTCAGATTGATTGGCTTCAAGAAGGGGACAAGAATTATTCTTTCTTCCATCACTCTGTGCAAGCTCATCGAAATGGAAGTTTTATCTCCTCTTTGGTCAACATGGATGGGATCCACATATCTTATTTGTAGGCTTTGTCTCGTGAGGCTAGATGATTTTATTCTGCTCTCTTTTTCGAGGATTCACCCCATGCAGATGATGAGGATAATTTGATCCTTACTTGCATTCCCTCCCTGATCTCCAAGGAGTTGAATGACTTTGTTATTTGCCCGATTTCTCTACCTAAATTGGAAGAGGTTATTTTTGGGATGAATACAGGTAAGGCTCTGGGTCCAGATGGTTTTCCTGTTGGTTTTTCTTTTACGATTTTTAGGATATTATAAGTTTGGATTTGTTGGATGTTGCCCGAGAATCTCTTCATAGTAAGAAGATGCTTCGTGCCTTGAACTCTACTTTTCTGGTTCTCATTCCTAGAAAGGAAGGTGTTGATTGTCTCAAATTTTTTAGACCTATTGCTCTCTGTAATGTGGTGTACAAAATTATTACTAAATTGATTGCAGAGAGGCTCAAAGTTTGTCTTCCTTTTGTGATTTCTAAGGAGCAAGGGGGTTTTGTGGCTGGTAGACATATCTTGGATGGGGTGGTGGTTTCCTTTGAAGTCATTCATTCTATGGAAACTTCTAAGGAGAATTCTATGTTCATCAAGTTGGATATGGCTAAAACTTATAATAGAGTTAAGTGGAGGTTTTTTGCAGCAAATTCTTTTAGGTTTTGGCTTTAGTCCAAATTTGGTTAGTTGGACTATGAGTTGTGTTAGTTCTTCCTCTTTTTCTGTTATTATGAACGTGGAACCTTTTGAGATTTTTGGGGCTTCCAAGGGCCTTCATCATGGAGATCTTCTCTCCCCTTATTTGTTTATTATTATGGTCTAGGAAAATTTCTTAAGTCATGGGTTTCCCAAGGCAAGATCCAAGGTTGGTGTTGGGGAAATGGGCTACCATAGCTCTCTCATCTTTAGTTTGTGGATGACACTTCTCTTATGGGGAGGGCTCGCCTTCAAGAGGCTATTTATTTTAGGCGGGCTTTGGATATTTACCTTGCTGCTTCGGGTTAGAAAGGCAATGAGCACAAGTCATCTACCTTCTTTTTTAATACTCCTCAAGCTATTCAACGATAGATTGCTAATATTTTACAGTTTCAGGTTGGGTCTCTTCCCTTTGTCTATGTAAGAATACCTCTTGTTTTTGGTAGGAATACCAAGTCTTCTTGGAAAAAATTGCTTGATAAGCTACGTAGTAAAGTCACTCAAACTTCTCCCCTTTTGACATCAAGGGCAAAGGGTTCACAATATCAAACTTTTTGAATTACACCAACTGTTCTCCCTTTTTTGCAAATATACATGTATGTACATGAGAATAGATCCCCCTTACTTCTTCACTCCTTACTCAATAATTCTTCAACAACTCACATTAGGGAAACTCCCCCTAACAATGTTATCCAACAATATTTTCTAAAATTGTATTGTAGTACTCTCTAATACTTTCGCATATGTACAAATAAATCATAAATTGCATAAATAAAACATAAATGTAAATTTTCAACTAGAAGAGGGCAAAATAATTTTGTAAGACACCTTTAATTTTGCAAGGTGTGCCTCCCAATCCTTCTTCCCAACTTCCCAATCCTTCTTGGCAAAGGCAATCAGATTGCACTAGCTCTCAATTTGAACAAGGAGATCTTCTCCTTCATTTAGAGAGTTGAGTACCAAATCCTTTTGTGTCATCTTTTATGCACTTGCTATCACACTAATTAAGGAGGTAAGCCTTGCCATCTTTTCTGCACTTGCTATGAAAAATCATAAATGGAAATACAAGAGTGACGAAGAGACTAACTTTTCAATGGAATTTTTATAAGAATTTTGTGAATGGTTAATTTGTAAATTATAAATAAAAAATAAAATATGAAATAAATTTTACCCTAGAAATCCAAAAATGATTTCTCTCAATCAAGAGGTGGCCAAGATGAATTTTGATGCTTGTGTCTCTCGAGAGGTGTGTGGAACTTGAAATAAAAGAAAAATCTTCAAAACCTCTTTCAAATGAAAGTCCTAGATCTAGAATATTGTATAATATGACTTGTGAGTGGGAAATTATTAATAAATTGATAGCACAAAAGGGTGAGAGCAATTGTGGGGGGGCTTATTTGGAAACTTAGTATGTAGAAAAATAGCCATTTGGTAGTTTGTACATGAGGAAAAAGATTGGAGGAGATTTGGTTCGAACATGGGAGCTAATAGAAAGTTACATTGGGAAGTCATAACATTAACTTGTAACCAATATATCATTTTGGGGTCATCAAAATGTGCCATCATGAATCTTTTAAATTT
Organism: Sequoiadendron giganteum; assembly: GCA_007115665.2. NCBI lineage: Eukaryota > Viridiplantae > Streptophyta > Pinopsida > Cupressales > Cupressaceae > Sequoiadendron > Sequoiadendron giganteum. The sequence continues at coordinate 66,183,406 of CM021108.1, read as the reverse complement.
AATTTTTTTTTTTAATCTTTTTCATGAATTCTAGTGTAGGTTGTTGGTTTCAATGTAGGGGAATTAAATTCTAAGAGATGTGATATGAAAAGTGTGACATAAACCCCCCAAAAAAAGAGAAATAATGAGGAAAACTTAATATTTTTTAGAATTAACATAATTTGGAAAAATGGGTTGGGTCTAAGGCTAATTTAATTGGTTTAGTGCAACCTAAGATATACAATAGGATTTGATATTAAATTGAGTGCAATTTGTAGTATGGAAATTATAGAGAGCATGTGATTTCCAACAATACAACTAGTATCATATACTATAATAAATAAAGTGTTATTGTGATCTAGGCATCCAATTCATCACCAAAAAATAAAGCATATTGAGATCAATATGTATTACATCAATGGCCTTATATAGGAGCATATCATAGATCTTTAGTTTTATCCCACATCAAAATAGATTATACAAATTTTCATCAAACCTTTTACAAAGAGCACAAATGTTCATCCTTGAGCTCTTTTAGAGGTGCAAGACAATACTATTGTTTGGGAATATTTAGTCCTCCTCTCTTCCTTCATTTCTTTTTGGGGTTCACTCTCTATACCTTGTTTTAGATTGCACATGGATACCTAACACACAATATATTTCTAAGACCCATTTCTTTTTTCCTTAAGTTGAAATTAAGGGGCATGCTGGTGTAATAATATATTGCACCTTAAGTTTAAGTTTACATAGGTATTTTATTTTCTTTACATGGGTATAATTGAAAATAATGAGCACATATCAATCCCTTGGTTGATTGTAGCTATGTACCACCACTCCCTCATCAAGTTGACTTCACTTGACACCATTACTCTCATATATTGAGTTAGTCCAGTGAATCACTGTGATTAACTCAACTCCTTAGGAAAACATGTCATCCTAACTTGTGCATTCCCAAGTCTATATTGTAGTCATTTCCTTTTGTTTCAATAATGAATACCAATATTGAAACTTCATTATTTTTGTTTTGTATGCTTTTGAATTTATCATATCATAATGTTACTTTTTCTTAGGATAAATTTATTTTTATAATTATTGCTTCATGTAAATCATTTAATAATATCAATGTATTGTTACAATATTAATGTCTCTTAACTCTTTATGTACATGTTTTTACCAATCCACCACCTCCTCTAATCAACCTACTGAATTAAACATATTCCTTTAACTTTTCTAATAATAATTCAACCTCAACACTCACATTTAATTTACTTAATTTGAAATTTGAAAAGTAAATAATACTAATATTTTTTAGTAAAATCAAATTTAACAAATAAATCTGCTTTTGTAATTAAAAGTAAAACAATTTTACTATAATTATTTATTCTTATCTCACAATAATAGTACTATTATAAAGTAATGAAAAAAAAGTATTGAGTAAAACAATTTTACTATAATTATTTATTCTTATCTCACAATAATAATACTATTATAAAGTAATGAAAAAAGAGTATTGATTAAAAGCTTTAAAAGTACCATCAAAAGTTAATCACACCCTGATTGGAGGCATTAGTGGTATTAATAACAAAAAAAACAGGGGGAAGAAGTGGTATCAAGAAGAATAACTACCATTCAAGAAAAGTATGGTGGCAAGATTCAAGGCTAACATTTACTAAATATGGCTCTTTGTAAGGGATTAATCTGTAGAATTAGTTTTTACATTGTTAAGCAAAATACACCACAATAAATTAATCCCCCAAAACCTAAAGTATACGTTGGCCCACTCATGCAATGTATTATCCACTTTTATCATGCAACTAGACGTTGGGCCTCACACTTGTTCATGTCTTGTCATATGTTGGCCTTACATGAATAATAAATATAAGATATGTCCCTAAAAAGAAAAATCCTTTTCAAAGAGCCAAATCACAAATTAATATTGTTTAAATTTCTATCCACTCTTATACCCAAAGTCTTTTTCCTTGATTGCTAAAGTCTTAGTGGAGCCCTAACAATTGTGAAGGTGAAGAATCATGGTATCCTGTGAAATTAAATATGCATGCAAACAAGCTTGTTAACACATTGCCAATTTTTACCTTGCTCTATTTTTTCTAACATTGCTTTCAACTACTTTTTCCATTGGTTTTTGTCACTGTGTTTTAGGACCCACAGTTAAACGCATCTTCTTCTTTATTTGCAAATTTGCAAAGCATAGGCAGTTATATTCTATCTTCTTACTTGTCTTTTCTGTTTCAATTTATACTAGTACTGCAACTGGTCTACAACTGTGTCAGTTGCCAAAGAAGGCCATATCTTTGTTTGAAGAAGAGGTGGTAGTTCTGAGCTTTTGATCCGCACAGCCTGATTCTGGGAGCTGCAGAGAATTCTGTACTCAATTCTTTGACTAATGGTTTTAACAGTTTTTCTGCTACTGTGTGTAAGTGGTTGAAGATTCTTTATATAGTATTTGCAGTATGTTTTCTTGTACTTCTGTTGGACGATTTAGATTTTACTACATAGTCTGTCATTTTGGAAACCACCCATCTTAGGAATTTCTCTCTGGACTAGCAATTTCATAACCACCCATTTTGTATACACATATTTTAGGTGCTCGTTTTCTTCCCCAAATCAGTTGCATTTGCATAATTTGAATGGGTGAACACTACTTTGGCTAAACAAAACAATCTTTCCATACAAAAGTTTCCAAAACTTTAACCTTGAATGAGATTTGAAATATTGAAGCTTATAACTCGTAACATTGAAAGTCTTGCTGGAACAGTATAGTTAAATGTGTTATTTCTCTCTCAAGGTTCAATCTTGGTGGGTCTGTGATTTTACCTGGTTATAGAATAGTATAGTTATATGTGTTATTTCTCTCTCAAGGTTCAATCTTGGCGGGTCTGTGATTTTACCTTGTTAGTTCTGTAACAATTTCAAATCAGTTAAGCTGTGGAATCAGGATATCTTAAGTGTGAATTCAATCATGCCCACAAATTATTCTTGTAAATTGATTTTGGGAAATCAGGTCGTGTTGATCTCAGAAAGTATTCTCACCAACTCTCAGTGTAGACCAAGACTATGCGTGAGATTGTTAGTAAATGCGAAGGAACCTTGCTGAAGTAGGTTTTTAGGTTAAGGATCCATGAGTAATTAGTTGATTCAATGTATTTATAGAGTGGTATGAGTTTTGAAAAGTTAGATATTTTTCATTTTTGACAGAGCCTTATGATAAGTTATAACTAAGAGATGCATTGAACTTGCAGAAGTAGAGAAGGATTTGAATCTGGTGAAGGACAAGCTTTTTGGGGTTATGAAGTTTAGAAACATTCAAGCTTGCAGGTAGTTTGAATTTATAGTTTTTACTATAGCCTTGGTTCCGCTGCTTCAGTAGAATCTGTTTGATATGATTATTTAGTAAATACCGCTGATAATTCTGGGCTATGTGCTACTGCTGATGTGGGTTATCAACTTTGTTGGCAATGGAAACAGTACAGTACAGCTCTGAAGTTCATATTCAATTTAAGTGATTTATTATGATTTTGACCTGGTGAGGCTCAGGACTAAAACGCTAACCCTGTTGAATTTTTTTGCTGTGGTGAAGTTTCCAGTAACGCGATATTGGTAACTGCAGTGGTCCTAAGCTTACACAGGCTAAGGCTGTACGTATCGATACAAGATGACAGCAGCAGCTCCTGCATTGATTACTCAGGCATTTCTACTGTTAAATCTGCTGTTCAAAGTTACAGAATCCCTTCCAGGATCATGGGAACTACTTGTTGAGAATGTAGGGATTGCGTCAATGCATACTGCAGTTACCCATTATGGAACAGTAGTGCTTCTGGACAGGACTGATATAGGGGAGAGTAGGATTCCCCTGCCACCTGGGAATTGCAGAAACAATCCTAACGACAAAACACAGCAGCATGATTGCACCGCACATTCTGTACTGTTCAACCCTGCCACCAATAATGTCAGGCCATTGAAAATATTTACAGACACATGGTGCTCTTCTGGACAGTTTCTTCCTGATGGTACGTTGTTGCAGACAGGGGGGGACCTGGATGGAAACAAAAAGATCAGGAAGTTTGTACCCTGTCCTCCAGAGGAACTCTGTGACTGGACTGAGCTGGAGGATGAAGAGTTGAAAGAAGGACGTTGGTATGCGACAAATCAACTTCTTCCCGATGGGAGGGTTATAATTGTTGGAGGAAGGGCATCTCACAATCTTGAGTATTACCCTGCCAGTTCTTCCGATCCAGTCGCTATGCCCTTCTTGTCTCAGACTGGAGATCTCCAAATGGACAATCTGTATCCCTATGTGCATTTACTCCCCAGTGGGCATCTCTTCATCTTTGCCAACACAGAATCAATTCTCTATGACTACAAGACCAACCAAGTCATTAAAAACTATCCTCCATTGGAGGGTGGTCCTAGAAATTACCCTTCTGCAGGGTCATCAGTGATGTTGGCACTGACACCAGAGGATGATTATTCAAAGGGGGAAGTTGTTGTATGTGGGGGTGCAAGATTTGGTGCTTACCTTCAACGGGTTCCTCTCTCAGCCAATGGCAGCTGTGGAAGAATGGTGGCTACAGACCCTGAGCCTTCATGGGCTATTGAGGATATGCCATTTGTGAGAATTATGGGGGACATGGTTATGCTTCCAACTGGTGATGTTATAATTATAAATGGTGCCCAGGCTGGTTCACAGGGCTTTGAATTGGCATCCCAGCCATGTTTGAATCCAGTTCTGTACCAACCCTCTGCAGCTCAAAGTCTGAGATTTATGACCCTCACTCCTAGTACAGTATCACGAATGTATCACTCCACTGCAGTTTTGTTACCAGATGGAAGGATACTGGTAGCTGGTAGTAATCCTCACTACTATTACGTTTATGATGAACCTTTTCCTACTGAACTCAGAGTTGAGGCTTTTTCACCTGAGTATCTTGGACCTGATAGGGCTAATCTCCGTCCAAGTATTATCCAGTCTCCTGATGTTGTTACATATGGATCCACTTTCAGCATTGTGATCTCTGTTGAACTTCCTGTTGTAGGAATAATTGAGGTCAATATGGGAAGTGCTCCATTCGCAACACATTCATTTTCTCAGGGTCAGAGACTGGTTAAGTTGAAGGTTTCATCTGCCATTCCTGCTGGTGCTGGTGAATCAACATATACTATAACTGCAACTGCTCCTCCAAATGCAATTATTGCTCCTCCAAGCTACTATATGGTTTTTGCTGTGAACCAGGGAGTTCCTAGTGTTGCTAAGTGGGTGAAGCTGGTTAATCAGCAATAGCAAATTTCAAATGAATGTTTTTATTATCAGCATCATCTTATCTTTATGATGATGCTCTGATAAACCATTAATCTTTTCTATTGTTAACAGTATATCACCATCAGAAAGTCTCAATAATTTATTGTATTTGGTAATTTAAGCGAATGGATGACCATTGATAATATTATTGATATCTACTCAATAATCTATCAGAAAGAGGTTAGAGGACATAACTGTAACTTTCTTGTATCCTAACTCCTAAGTGAGAAGGATATGCAGTCTGTAAACCATAAATCAATTCGGTCATGAAAATGTTCAATGATATTATTTTTGTTCTTCAAGTCCAGTGAAATGTGAGTTCTTTCTTTGAGGTACCATTGTTCATATCCTAACTTTTGCCTGTATGTCATATTCAAATTTAAGCATTGAACTGAATGTATAACCTTTTAAGGATGGTTATTGGTTAGTACATTCTCGAAAGCATTTAATACTTGGACCAGTTCCAAATTACCATTTCTTCTCTTTATTTCATTTTTCTTTTTATTTCTCATATAAGGGGGTTTGAGAATGCCAGGGAATTGAGTCTTGGATCCAGACCTTTTGTGGAAGATTAATTAATCAGCACCTATTGAAATGAGTTCTTCAGGAACGAGATGAAAATAATTCATTGGCTGCATTGAAATACCTGTAAGACTGAATACAAATCACAGATACAGTCTAACCAGTTCTCATTTACAAATGACAAACCACATAATTCAATTGTCTACCAAATTTCTTACCCAGATGAAGGCCTGGCAAGATGATAATTTATAGTAATTTTCAAGGCCCATTTTATTTTGGAAAGTGAGTGCTGATTATTCAATGGAATTCAGTATTTAGTAGAGTCATCCTCTTAGTGATGGAGGAAAGGTATTTGGCACATATACAAGTGTGTAATAAGTATACAAATCAAACTACAGCCAGAACTCTCCAAAATACATAATTGTACCCAAATTTCAGGTTCATTAAAAGACCTGTCAAAGATCACAAATCAAACTACAGCCAGAACTGTCCAAATACATACTTGTCCCCAAATTTCACTCATGATTCATGAAAAAACCTGTCAAGATCACAAATCAAACTACATACTTGCCCCCAAATTTCAGACTCATTAAAAAACCTGTCAAGATCACAAATTAAAGACATTAGATTTCTACAGTATGAATATTGAACATTTTGAAGAAAACTTCTGGATTGAACTATGTAAATATTTTTTTATTATTTTTTTTAATTTCTAGATGGAAGAAATGTTTACACAATCAAATCCAAAGACTTTCAAATAATCCAATATCACAATCAGGATTTTAAAGGATGAAAATTCCACGAAAGAACAATTGAATGAATAAAAGAAATAAATCACAAACATAACCACAGAACAATAATACCAAGAGATGAACAAATCATCATTTATCACGCTGTATACATCTCTTATGCTATATCTTTTGAAATTTTCAGTTTTAATGTCCATGGAATTTTCATGAATTCATTGAGCAAATTTTCTTTTCTAAGTTTAACAAGTTATCCTCTCTTGCAGGCCGTGTTTTTCATGCAAGAAATGTTAAATAAGTGCAAATTTTCACATCAGCTTTGGTCAAACTGTGTTTATTCATTTCAGGGGACTAGTTTTAGATTCATAGAATGTGTAGGGTTAAAGTGAAAGCAATTCTTTATTTGATATGGACCCAGATCTCGTAAGAACATTATTGTGAAATGGATTTGAAGTCTTCGTTCTCAACAGAAATTTCAAGCATTTTTCTAAAGCAAGTACAAATGAGTGTTTTCCTTTTTAGCTTGTGCAAGAAAGGGATCAAATCTCTATATCATGATCAAATCTCTGAGTCATGATAAAAAAAAATATTAAAAAAACTTGAGAATGCTAGTTATAATTTTTTTTGACAGGATTCAATTCTTTAGGGGAATGGATCTATTAGTTGAGCATCTTAACTTTGCACCTCTCAAAATCATATGTGATGATTTCAAATCACTACCAATTTTTTATAGTGGCTTATTTGACAAGACCCTTACTTAAAACTAAGGTTTCAGGCTCACATCAGCCTGTTTTTTGTTAAGGTGTCCAAAAGACTCCAAAAAAGGGTAGACCGATATTTGTGCATTAAGTCACATTTTATTGGTATGCCAATATGACATCACATGATTTGTTACTTTTGAGATCTAATGAATACATTTCATTCAATTGTAAATATTCATGATCGACACTAACAACTTTAAAGTCACAACTACTTGTGCTATACTACTAAAACTATTGAGCATTAAATCAACAAATGCTATCATAACTATTGGAACATGCTCAACTACTGGATCCTCTCTTCTAATTAGATAATTACCTCAGAGAAATAACTATCATAAACCTATATACTAAAAAATTAGTTGATATATTTGATTTTTTTTTGTTTTTTAATATTTCTTGATATTTAATTAAATTATAAGTTTCTTGGCTATACTCTACAAATATATAGAATTTGAATTTTCGTTGTTTTGTGTCAACCTATAATCATTGCTGATAAAAGATTGATGGGTCCAAAGTGAGATTCAAAATTTTGGAATATTCAAACTTTGTATAATTGATTATGGGTAATAATTCAAACTAAATGTAGTTAACTTTCAAATTATTAAGATTGTACCCAAAAGACACTTACATTTACAACTGATATAACACGTCTAATAAGTCATAGGCCTTCATGATCTTGTTGAAAACACCTTTTAGTTTGAAAACATTGACAATGATATATTGGAATCATCCTTACTATTCAACAACATTTAAGTTCAAACATATGTTTGAAACTTGTGATAACTTGAATATTTAATACTTACGTTTCTGCTCGGTAATTGTAGCTCACTTGCTTTACAGCTACTCTTAAATTAATGAGCTACTTAAAAATCAACTTGCAATAGTTATCCTACATTGGCCAAACAGCTTTTAATGGTCCAGTTAATATGTGATTAAAGGCCTTATCTCCATTGTTTGTTCCTAAACGAATAATAAAACTGAAAATGTTTTGGAGTGTCATCTTTCAAACACAGATATTAACTATGTCAAAAGCTTTTAGGATTTCTAAAGACATGATTATAACAAAAAAACAAATTGATGCCCATGAGGTGGAAGATGCCACAGTACTCTCAAACGGTATGATTTCATTCCCACTGTAAGATTTGCATGCCCCTGTCAAAACATAAGTACATTAGTTAAAGTAGCTTTAGATACATCAATAATTTCATTTGGGCAGCTGTGGATTTCTCCACTGCTTCAAGCAAACCAACATAAAAGGAGGAATCCCTTATAACCGGATTCTGGTCTTAGCCATTGGATTCCACAAATTAATAATCATTTGACTTGTACACTAAGAAACCATTGATGAAGGAAACTTCCTTGTGTCAGTATAGAAATTGCCATCTGGGTTTCTTACTCTGTTGTAATGGGTGTCATGTGTTGGTCTCTTTCAGTACAGCCAGCCTTGTATTTTACTACACGTTCTTTTCTGCAGGACTAACTTTGGAAAACAATTTTGAAATCAGATTCTCATGTAAAGTTTTCTTTTATATGGCTTTTTGTCAATGTCCACATTCAAACCAGGTCATTGTTTTTCCATTGTGCAGGACAATTGACAGCATATCTCTTTTGTCTTTACTTAGACCAGGTTTGCTCTGATGACAAGATAGGAATCCCAAACTTATTTTAAATTGCAATTTAGTATATTTCCTAATAAAAGTATTAATATATTCTGCCTCACTAATGAAGGGAATAATTCTATTCGTAAGTTCTCTTTAACTGTCTAGTGACGGTCACCATGTCTATGGACTTGTGCTCTTGTTGCACATTATACCTAAAAACTTACAAAAATCTGGAATTGATTTAGAAAGCAGCTCAGGGCATTTAAATGGCAGTTTTTGAGAGATTTCTTAATTTTTTTTAAAAATTAGATAGAACTAGGCTGAGTACTATCGAATGGTAATTTGAGAAAAAATATTTAAAATTTCATAAAATTTTCAAAATTAAAAATATATTTTTTAGTTTGATTTTTAAATTGAAATTAGCTGAATATCATATAGTTTTTTATAATACTTAATTTTTAAGCACATTTTGGGTGTCTTTTGTATGTAGAGGGAAGTATGAAATTGTAATGCCCCAAGCTTTTGCTTGAGACATTAATGGACAAAATTGGATGAAGAAATCTTTCATGTTACAAAGGTGACTAAATGTGTCACATTGTACTCCTACATGTGCAAGATGCCATATTACAACAAAACAACACACTTGACATGCACACCAATGTATTATGCATGGTGGCACAAGCAAAATACTTACTAACCATGGTCAAAATCACTATGAATAACTCAAGTAACAAAGTTTGGTGGAGGGTTGGGGTTCCCATGCCAACTTATGAACCCTTGCAACTTAGCTACCAAATCTCTCTCATGACATCTTAGGATTTAGACAAGATAGGACAATTATGCATTAGCCCAAACTTTAGGGGATAGTTTGCAAAAGCTTAGACTTTGGAATTTAGTGAAACTTTTACATGGCTTGGGGTTCAAGATATTGTCTACATAATCTTAGATTTGGGAGTTTGAGTCACGCCAACTTAGACATCAAATTTTGATTAAAAATTTCAACACCTACATAAACACACCTCTGCAACAAGCATTGAGCATCAATAATAGGGAGCTCACATCTCATACTTCACGGTTTGAAGAATATTTTGCACAATAAGAATTTGTTAGAGTTAGGTTCAAGCTTTGACCTACTTTTACTTTGGAGTTTGAAAGATAGATTACCACATGCATCTAAGACTTCAAAGTTTGATTAACAATTAACAACTTGCACTTTACAACTTAAGATCTAAACACCAATTGGCATGAGACTCAAACTTTGGGTTTGACCAACACTTTGCATATTGGACTTTGGGTTCCGAGTTACATCAATTAACATGGAACTTGTAGACTCAAGTCTAAATTTTGATATAATTTCACTTTGAGCTTCAAAGGTCAAATTAGATCATGTATTTGAGACTTCAAGGTCTGATAAGCATTTGGAAAATATGTAATTCACAACTCAACATCTAGAATTCAATGAGCTTGTAATTTGGACTTTTGAGTTGAATCTACAACTTACATTTTGGACTTCAAAGTTTGATTTACATTTGTCAAATTATGCAAATTTTAGGTTAAAGGCTAAATACTATTAGGCTTGCAATTTAGACATTATGATCCAACTTGTATCTTGCAACTCTACACAAAATACAAGTTTGAAAACAACAACCTCTAATTTTTTGAACAATCAAGCATGGTTTCCTTGGTTTGTGCGCTATGCAAATATAGTATAGGCCAAGAACTCAAGCACACATGGAACCTACATTTTTCAAGCAAGGTTTCTCAAGGACCTCAAAATTCACAAAAAACCCATGGCCACACTCTCATACCCTCAAGGATCTACTTAGGGCAAGGAAATGGTTTTCCAATCAAACAAGTTCATACTTATAATATGAAAGAAAACCAATCATGCCTACTAACCATATTTTTCAAAATTAAACCAACATGGGAATTCCATTATACCAAACCATACACATTTGAATTTGAGATCAAACACATCACAAGGATGGATAGATTTCACACCATCTACGGGGTGGATTGCAGTTAAATTTACTATTATACATAATCAATTATGTTTGAATTAAATATAAGGACATCAAGGGTCTTGATTTATACCTTTTTCCATAAAAGTACAAAATGAAAAACACTATAGTTTCAAGGTAGATCTTGTCCTTGCATGTTCTCCCAATTTCACCAAGAGATCCAAAAGCCTCAATAGTGGTTCGATGCCACCCAACCATGTGAAACCCTTAGGACCACCACTTTGAACTAAGAGGCAATCAACCAAGTAGTCCACCATCACACACACTAAACATGGGGGTTGAATATACATATAATACCACATCATATACATAGATATTCTAAGAAATCATAAATGAAATATATATACAATCACTAGTTAATACATACACAAGTAAGCATGTGCATGAGGGTATAATCAACACCATCAATGTATAATCATGAAATTCCAACACATCATACAAGATACAACCATACACATTATTGGGAAATACACCAATCAATAATTTGCAAAGAAATCACAATCACCCATTACATGTGCAATCCAAGGTACAAAATGGAAGAGAGGGGTTCTCATAGGTAATAGAAATGGAGTGGTATCACAAGTATCAACCACATGGGAGTTGATGAGTTCATGCTTCCATCCCATGGAGGTCATCAATGACACTAGTATTGGAATGCAAATTTATCCCAAGATCCATAGTCTAGGAAATGCTAGATCATCCTACCTATCATTTGTGGTCCATTCCATGTATCCTTATAGGCATACATAAAAGTCTCGTGGTTATCTTTCATCAATGTCTGAGTATATCATCCCCATTCATTTTAATTATCTTTTGTCTTAACCTCTCCTTGCCTCAATCTCACTTAACATATAAGTTGATGGGCATGAGAGTCCACTCTATTCTAGCCTAGAGCCCTCCCATCTCATGGTAACAAAATCAAAACATAAATACAAGACAAAAGAATGGGATCCAAACATGACACACACATTGAACCACAAGACTCCCTGCCCTAATTCTATAATAGTTTGTCATTCCCACAAAACAAAAAGAATACATAGTGCATAATTTAAATTTTAAATTTTCATCACATTCAAGTTTTAACAAACACTCCATTTTCAATGGTAAAATTTCTAGTTTTTCAAAAATCAAATTTCCATTTTCCAAGAATTACCCTTTTGAAGCATAACATCTCCAACACATACTTTTTACATCACATAAAAATTTCAAGAATTTTTTCCATATTTTTAGCCCAAAATTCAAAATTTCCAAAATAAAATAATGAGAATTGTTAAATTGATTTCAATCAATTAAACAAACCTCCCAAACACTCTTTCCTATGATATGGAATATCAAATGCATCCACTTAAGGTGGGCATGAAAAAGGCATAAGTTTAAGCATAAAACATGGAAGAAACAGGGGATGAATACATCCAAAGCATGTTCTTCACAAATGAAAAATTTTCCTTGCTATTGTTCCACCACAAGACAACAAATTTATCCTCCAAGATTTCCAATCCCCAACAAATTTTTCAAGCTTTAAGACCCCACACAAAGGGAGAAGTGGAGAAGCAAGAAAAAGGGAAAAAATAAATCCCAAAATCTAATGCCCAAAACAATCCCGTAATTTTCCATGCCCCCCAAATGGGCCTTTTTCTTTTCTTTTATGCAAATCTTCCCTTTTTGAAACCCTCAAACAAATATAAAAAGGTATTTTATTAAACATGACTTTGGCATTTCATATAATTGCATGAGCCTGTTTTAGTTTCTTTTCACAATTAAGCTATTGAAAAAACATAGATAATTACTCATATGATTCTCCAATTATGTAATAAGCTTTGACATGATATAAATTTTACTTTACTCAAGCAATTTACACACATTGTGGGACATAATAACTATAATTTAATTCATTGCCAACACACTATTCATTTCATGCGCACACAACAATTTATAAAATATAGTTAAATATATTTAATCATATGAGTCATGCAAATTTGATAGAAAACATGTGAGCACATTTACGTGTTTTCACATGACTCATGAATCCAAAATTTATAAATTTAGATTTAGGCTCTCAAGGCCACATAAGACCCATATCATAACTCAGACTTGAGTGAGAAATAAATATAATATAAGATTTTTACCAAAGTCAGTTGTCTCTGATTAATCACCATTAGGAAACATATACTCGCATACTCAAGGAAAATATTAGGAATACCTATCTAATAAAAAATAGCCACAACACAATATATAAATATGTACCCACCAATGATATAATGTCAAAATATACATCTAATTCAAAATATTCTAACAGTAGCATGATTCACATATATGCATAATAAATAATCACCTTGTTGAACTCAATGAAAACATGCATAGTCACACATCTTAGTAAAAATAGTGACATCGAAAGATTGCAAAACCAAAGAATATAACAAACTACACATATAAAAATAGGTACAATAATCTACACATTGATGGTAATTGATAATAACATCATTAGCAAGTATGAAAATAGTACCAAAACATCACATGAATCCAATACATACATATTTGCACATATAAATCTAGGCACATGATTTATACACCTTGATGGAAATAAAAACTAACATCACCAACAAGTAAAATACAGTATTAAAATCCAACATAAAAGTGAGAAATAGAAGGAGGCACAAACTCCCTTAAGGAAAATTCTTCAATATTGAGTCAAACCCTTTTGTTGATGTTCAAGGATCAAAGACACATAAGACACAAATGCACAATATCTATGATGATCAATGTACTATTTATTGATGTTGATGCAATTTTGATGGATGTTCTTGATAATGCATTTTTATTCCCTTTTCAATTCATCTTCTTCATGATCACTAATAACCTTAGAGGGGATCAAATGTTGATGCAATCTTGATAGATCTACTTGATAATACATTTTATTCCCTTTTCAATTCTTTTTCTTCTCAATCACTAATGACCTAGGGATTTTCTTTCATACAAGATCTTGGGTACTCTGTTTGAATCATTTTAATGCACAAGTCAATAGGCAATAGTCAAATACTGATATTGTTAGCCTCAAGAGTGCTAAAATCGAAGTTTAAAAGGATGATACAAGACTATGCACATGGATCCATCTAAGGGACAATTATACAAATGAGGTTTAGTCTAGTAGGACAAATCGTATGGATTTTGACAAGTATAATTTTGTGGTTGGTATATTAGTATTCAGAGTAATAAATGTTGGGTTTTGGTTAGTGTATGCACATAACATTCCAATTTGAGCATCAAGATAGTGTATTTATGTTAGGGAAAAAATGAATATGAAATGAGAGAGTATAATAGTGAAGCATGTACCTTTATCTACATTTCCCCACCTTGGCATGAATATGAGCTACATGAATCATGTATCTTAAAGTAATGGAAGTAGTAATTGAAATAAACAAGAACATTCAAGGATATAAAATATGATTTCTTCATGCTTTGGTAGAGCCACATTTTCACACCTATGCATAGATCGTTAATAACACCTACAAAAAAGGATCGGTAGCATAAAGTCATAATCATCGTTGTTTAAATTTTATAAGCATGAAATTAATCCAATACACGAGGTAAAAGAGTATAAGGTTTGAGTTTTAAAAATGGATCCATGGGGATATGATAGAGTTATTCCCCATGAAACCATGTAAAATATTAAGAAAATGAAAGATGACATTTCGTGTATGGATGTTAAGGAGTTGGAATTAGTGTGACCCCCTCAACTTGCACAAGCACAAGCTAAGAATGAGAATATAATTTATGTGGCCCCTCAATTTAACAAATGTGAAAGGGTGTAAATATTGAATGATATCATGATGCATAAGGTTGTCAAGGACTTGGAAATAGTGTGCCCCCCTCAATCTGTGCATGCATGAACATATTTATGTAAAATATGAAATACTATAAAGGGTGTAATATTCCCCCTCAAATGAAGTACATACATTGTTATGGAGTCAAACTAAGGAGATGAAAATATTTTATGGCCTCATATGACACTATGTTGGCCCTATAGTGTTAATCAAAAGATAATAGTGTGAAAGTGAATGTTAATGTAAGAATTTTTTTCCCCAAGTGCAAGGGTGAGGGATATGCAAAATGGCCTGATTCCAATATGTAAGCATTAACTACAATAAATATGTCATGAAAAATATGAGTGTGTAGAATGGTATGAATATGGTGCTACATGATATTAGCATGAAAGTACCAAAAAAAGTGCCATAACAATATATCATGATGTACATAACTATGAAAAAAAAAACTACATAAGACTTATGTAATCATGAAACAATATCAATCTAATGCCTCCAATCATGGAATCCAAGTAATTTCATAACTATTATTTGAAAAAAATGCATGGCCGAACACTCTTGATAAAGAAGTTTCAAAGAAAGCATTGTGGGAGAGCCATAATTTTTTTCATAGCTTGAAGAGTGTGTCTCCAAAACTATGTGCTTATGAAATGGCATAATGAGTATTGCAGAAGGAGTGTATGTGTAATGGTGAAGTAAGTAGCATGAGTGTTAAATTTTCATTACATAATATTTTGTCATGTCAAAATAAGACCATGTATATAATGTAAGATATCATCATGAGAAAATGATATGCGATAGTGATATGAAATCAATGTAGACTATTTTGTATATGAAAATGACATGTATGATAACATAGTGGAATAATTAATATAACCATTGCACATATAGGAGGAAAGATAGGATAAAATGATGGCTTATAAATTTTTGTGTAATAAATACCCTTTGGAAGTTAGGTAGGAATGACAAGGTTTTTTAAAAACCATTTAGAATTATCAATAGGAAGAAATAAGTGCACAAGAAAAGTAAATTATGCATTGCCAAGGATGTTAGGTTGAATCCAAAAAATGATATAAAAATAGTATCAATTTTATTATAAATTATCCAAGAAAAGAGGTAAAATTCATATTCCTTGTCACACTTCACTTTCACCATCAAGGTAAAATTCTATCATTGCTACAATGGCTTAATGATGTATTTTCATGGACAATAGGAGGGTTAGGTATGAGAGGAAATTTCAACTAAAGAAAAGCCAAATGTAATAAGTAGTTTTTCCATTTTTCTTTTTTATTTTATATTTACAATTTTAAAAAATATATAGATGCATATTTTTCTATAAAATTTAGTTCACATGGTTATGTCCTTGTTCCTATTGGGATTAGGTGTCATCCACCTTGCATTCCTAATGTTCATATTTATTTTTTAAAATTTATATTAATGTTGTTCCCACATAGAAAAGGGCATCCCACTTTAAATTTTATATTTGGTAAGTTGTAAGTGGCACTTAGTGTCATAAATGTGACTATGACATTTTTAAGGTGCTCAAATATTGCTTTGGTAAAAGATAATGAAAAGAGGGAATTATGTGTTGACTAAAGAATCTAAGATTCCTAGTTTATGCATGAGATCATCTTGCAAAATACTTGTATCACATCTAGAAATTTCTTACTGTTTAATAATACTTGTTTTACTCTAATTTCTCCACACCTAACTATAATATATAATAGTCTATATTAATGAATCACATGCGGAGATAGTAATTCAGGGGGTATAAAATAAATATGTTTAATAGCCATGTAAATCACACCTCAAATGTGCATGCCTAGGTGTACAACTAGTTTGTGTTATAACTAAGGCATGAGATCAGAAATAAGACTAGGCTTAGTGTGAGATGAGAAACATGATGAATCATAAGCCATATGCCATGTAATTTCAACATAGGATGTTTTATCAACTTAGAAATATAATGTATAATTACATTATGAGTATTTTTCATAGTAGATGTGTCATAAGTTGAAGTGTATGAAGGAGAGGTGCTTAAAGGTAGAAAACAACTAGAATCAAGCACACTACTATTATTCTCCATATAAGAAGTATGTAGTACATGATGATCATGGAGAAGTGAATTATTCATATCTCCTTTAATGTGTGTAGAAGGTATAGGTACATATCATTAGTGATAGAAGAAATATGACAAACATAAGGCTTACCAATATGATAGTAATTGTAAATAGGAAAATCCTAAATCAATACATTTATCACTAGGTAACACATGTTCCCTCATCACTATATATGTAAGGATTTATTTTAAGAATCAACTGAAGAAGGGTCCATAGATTTACAAGAAAAATTATTAAATACATTCATGGATGAAGTAGCTAGGTCACATAGGGCACCAAATATATATCACATAGGGCACCAAATATATATCATATAGTGTAGTAACACAAGAAGAAAGTTTGGTAAGGAAGGATAGAAGAAGATCCATGATGAAACTATGTATGTGGGAAGGTAGAAATATTAGATAAGAAAAATAAAAAATGTATAAAAAATGTATATATATATATATATTGATCGGTAATAGAGTTGATTTCTATTAATGAAAATAGAAAATTTTACATAGCAATTCTCCTTACAAATTCATCTTGAAGTACCCTTACATCACCACATGGTTTCATTTCAATAACCCTTAGCCCTTCCATCTATCCATCCTACAGACCCTTAGCAAGAGATACAAACAAATTCATTACATCAAACAAAGAATCTCCAAAAACAGTCATGCCAAAATAATCTACATCCATAATACCCCTAAACAAAGACCTATTAACAGGTCATTGGTTTGGGGCTTAAACTGGTCTTCCCTTGGTTTGAGACTGAAGGACCATTGTAAACTATTTCTTCGTTACTCTATTTTCTTTCTTCCCCTTGACAGTTTGCCAACCGTCCTCCACCCTTGCAACCTCCTGCCATTCCAATTCTTTATCAAGAGTGCTTCTCAAATCTCCATTCAGACTACCAATTGCTTGTGTATTTTTCCCTTCAGCTTTCCGTTTCCCAACTTCTTTCTCTTGCGACCTCATCACCCCTCTTTTTGCCTGACATTTTGGTGTTGTTGCCCCATTTTTAAAGTTCAACTCCTTTTCACTTCCGTTGGAGACAACATTATCTCTTTTCCTAGCCGAAGTCCCTTCCTGTGTCGTGGTCTCACTCGTTTGTTGTTGGTCCATCCTTCTAACATCAGGTGCTAATTTCTTTCCTTCCATCACCTGAGACCCAAAGATCTGACCCTCCACTTGCCTACCTTCCAACAGATGGTTCTCTTCCCTTTCCACCTTTTTTTCCACTGTGTAGTGCTAGGGAGTAGCATCCTTCCACCAAGAAGCAGAATTTTTAGTTATGCGTTTGGCATAATGAGGAACCAAGTGCCCTATTTGAAAACAAATTTTGCACCTAATTGGTGTACCCCTTCAAAATCCAGAGGCTACACCCAACAACCTTTCGAAGTTTTTATCTGGATCTCTTCCAAAATCTCATTGGATATGTCCATTTCCACCAAAATCCGAGCAAAGGTTGAGTGCAACAGATTTGAAGAACCCTTGTCTACCATTAGGTAGCTTCCTAAGGAGTACCCTATAGCCTCCAAGTAGGAATCAAACTAAAATTACAAGGGAAGGTTAGTAAGTCTCACCCAGAGAGGAACCCTCTCAAATACTTCAGTGGCTGGGTTAAATGTTAGATGCCATGGCTTTAACAACAAAGTAAAATTTTCTCCCTAGTCCTAGTGGTATTCACATTAAATATTATTTCTATCTTGCTCTTTTTCAAAAACCACAATGAAAAATCCTTTATCCATGGGATATATTTGAACATACCCTTCCAAAATAGGCTCCCGGTAATTAGAAATCCACTAGTGCAGGTTAGTCAGGCTTGGCCGAAAACCCCTGAATCTCCCAATCAAGCCCAACCCAATTTTTTTTTTCCATTGAAAGTCACTTCTTGATCCAAATTGTTATCTAGCTCCATTGTGACTATTTTGGCAACATGAATTGAAATGGGATCCCCTCCTCTCCTCCCTGCCGAGATTTTTCCTTTTTGTTTCAATGTCTGAGAGGGTCCTTCTTGCCTCCCATTCTCAAGAGTCTTGGTCCCTTTTGTACTCCTTCTCCCCTTGAACCACAAGCATCATGATTTCCATTCTTTTGGCCTTGCTGCGAAAGCAGGTCACCCCTGTCCAAACCCAAACCATCGCCATTTTGACCTTTTATATTCTCTGCACACTTTGCTTGACCAACACTGCCAATCTTTCCTCCAATGCAACCTTCACTATTCTGAAAGCCACTGAGAAATGCCTGCGTAGCCTTCCCAGGCGATCTCAAACCAAATGAAACCCTAGTCGCCACAACGGTAGGCTACAGTCGATCGTGGCCCTCCACCGCGTCCATTTCCTCTCCATCAATAATAAAAAATGTATATTGAATCTAAAAGAAAGTACAAAATATAAAATCCTTCCAATCTAAAGGTGGATGTAAGATAAACTATATATATGCTCACCAAACCCTAGACTAAAAGATAAGTTAGTATAGCACAAGGGCACAAAATGATGATTAGATCAAAAAATAATATGTAAATCAATAAAGACAAATTTTGAAAACCCTAATGTTGGGTTAGAAACCCTAGAGAAAAGATAGGTTGTGTGTGATCGAATGGGTTCACGAAAAAGAAAGAAATTAAGATTTCCTTAAGTTTATTCTAGACATGATGAAACACACACACACAAGCACAATTAACCTAGAATAATTAATTATGGAGTTGAATCAACCTAAATTGATCATATTAATTGAAATGTGTAGAAATGTAGATAGAGAACAGACATAGTTAGCTCTATAATTGATGAATGCATAAAGAATAATGAAGATCAAGATTTGATATGCCTCAAGGTCAATAATAGTAGATGATAATTGATAATTTCCTTGAAATAAAATTTTTATGGTGACTATATGCAAGGATGAGTCTAGTGACAAGAGACTCGTCTACACACAAACTTGTTTAGCATCTACAAACTCATCCTATGTATTATGTTGATCTATAACTTTTAGTTTGTTTGATAACCTTTGATTTCTTCAATGTGTTTCTTGAATATTTAGGGACTAGACAATAATTAAAAAAACTTGAAGTGTTGTTGATTATAATAGGGAGTCAAGTTCTCCTAGATCAAACCATAGAAATTGCACAATGGTTGAAAATAATAATATTTAGTTTAAAATTAGATTCATTTAGTGCACCAATTGAAGTGTGTAATGTGAATGGTATACCAGTGTACCTTTCAAGTCATCAAATGATTAGAATGAATGCATTGAATGCCTTTAAATGCATGGGTATCATAACATACCACACAAACTTACGTTTATTTATCCCCGGGTAGGAAGGGTAATGGTGGGCAGTCAATCATAAATATGGATTTAAAAATTTAAATTTGAGTGGGAGGAGTTTGCAAGCATGAGTATGATAACATTAGCAAAAACTAGTTCTAAGATTAAAAAAAAAAGACTAAATATCAATAGATGGTATGTGCATGGAAATAAGTGCAACCACAATAGCAATGGACAAGTGGATAGGGTAGATGTATAAAGGTGTGAGAAAATGAAATAGAATAAATGGTAAATACATAAAAAAAAATATTATGAAGAAGGTGGATAATAGAAAACAAAGGACTCAACTTCAAAAAGATCATATCATTTGTCAATATATTAATATATCAAAATACTCTCCTCAAAGTATATACAAAATTAAATAAGAAATAATATAAATATACAAATTTCACCATTACAAATATACTCCATAAAAATATAACAACAAAATAAAAAAATAATACAAAACATTTCAACTAAAATTTCAAATTAAATTTTAAAATAAAAAAATAATACAAAACATTTCAACTAAAATTTCAAATTAAATTTTAATAAAATTAATATTAAAACTTAACAGATAACAAATACAATGATTTGTATTAAACGAATGTCAAAACACTAACTTACGAATACAATCATCTTCTTAGATTAATTATAACCAAATTTCCATGTGATCCACCTTAAGTCTAAAAGAGCATAAGAAAATTCTAAAGAGATCTAATCATTCCATGGAAGTGAAAAAGTTAAATGGTACTACTTTCCAGAAATTATAAAGTTCATTGAAAATGCTATTCACTTGATAACCATGTGTGACTAAATTTCCATGTGGTCCATCTTAAGCTTAAGAGGATATGATCCTCTTTTGTTGTTGGCATAATTTTCTTTTATTATGCATGCATTGACCAAACCAAAGTCAGGGAAAGAACTTAAAGGCATAAGTAAAGAGTGCACTGGAACATCTTGTATAGAGTACCCAAATAAACATTTAATTATCTTTCAGTCATGTGGATTTTTTTGATAGTAAATTGTGTATTTTTTTTTTAAATTGACGTTTTCGATCATATTTAATAATTTTTTCATAGATCGTTGAGTGTAATCCAAAATGTAGATTCAAAAGATTTCTACACAATACTTCTACAATTAGATTTTCATAGACCGTAATTCAAAATGTGGATTCAAAAGACTTCTACATAATACTTCTATGATTAGATTTCCATAGACCGTAATCCAAAATATTGATTCAAAAGACTTTTACACAATACTTCTATGATTAGATTTCCATAGACCGTAAAAATATCAATCATTACTCGTTTTACTATGGATGTTATTTATAATTTTGATTCTGGACAGTTACTTGGTTGGTGGTTAATGGCAGCATGTGGGTGAATATGTTCATTAATTGTTTGTGGTCTGTTTGTTGGACAGCTGCTTGTTGACAATGAAAGGTTTGGATATGGCTTAGTTTGTGAGCTAAGCACTGCTTTTGTCAGTGTGCATGACAGTGCCTCATTAAACTGCATTGGTATGACTGTGTTTTGGCAGTGATTTCAGTCATGTTTATTATCTATAATGAATTTCTTACAGAGTTTAAAGAAGATATTTGGTCCATGATAATATCCTTGGGCAGGAGGAAGGAAACATGGGACCTATACAACTTTTTCTTTTAAACTTGGTTGTTAGAGAATAAAGCCATATCTGTAGTCTAGTCGGTCACAGAGTAGAAAGAAAAGGATAAAGGGCAAAGTAGAAAAGAAAAGAGTGAGTTTGTTGTAAACTATTTTGTGTTCCAGATTCCATGTATTTTGACTGGTTGGTTGGTTGTCTCTCATCATCATCCTTTGCTGTTCTTATTGTGTTCCCAACTTTCACTTTCTACAGGTAAGAATATGACTTCTGGGACAGCAAAGGAAAAAGCATTTAGACTTATAAAAACAATCTAGTAAAGCTAATTATTATTCAATTGAATCCCTTTAAGGTGATGGGAATCACATAAATGTATTGTCCTTTGGGAATGAAAAGCTGATTGAGTTGCAACCACTTATATGGATTTGAACAAGCGTTAGGAAACAGCTATTCTCCATCACAATTTCAAAAAGTTTGGAAATAAGACATCTTTATATGGTACTTTTGTAATATAAGTTTATTTTTTTCATCATTTGAATTATTTATTATTTATAAATATTATTAAAAAATCAAAATTAGATTTGCACTTATTTGGATTAGAAAATATATTATTTTTATATACATTTTCGATAAGTGTTGTATAATAAAATATTTTCATTTATATTCAATATAGATTTATGGAATATTTTTTGACGTAAGGTTATATTTTTCATGATGTAAATTATCTATTAATTTTAGGTAATATAAGAAAAAAAGGTTAAGACTAAACTTGTATTTCATCATTATTTTTAAACATAATTATATATCATAATGTGAAATGAGGAAAATAATTCATACCCAAGTTTTCTTAATGTTCTAGTCAGAATATAACTTGATTTGATAGTTATAGATTTATTAGAGATTACATTAGAAAAATATTTTATTTGCATATTATACTAATAAAATTATAAATAATTGTGAAAGAAGGATACTTATTTAATGCTATTTTTAAGGTTGTAGTGGTGAAAATATCAGTCTTATGCTCTTTTCCCTTATTCTTTGGGTCCACTTCAATTAGATTGTCTTGTATGTAATAACAAGTTTACAAGTAACGTATTCTCACACTAAATTTAGAACTTATGACTTTATCCTAATCTATCCACGACATCACTTATCTTTAGAAATCAATTTTGATCCTTAGATTTTTTATTCACTATATAGGTTCAAATTTATTGAGGTCACTTCTATGTGTGTGGAGCTAAATCCATAACTTATAAATCTCAAAATTCAAATTGAACCTTGTTACCATTTTCCTTCTATCCATGCGAGTCAACACAATGCATTTTGAGTGTTATGTTGTATGAATGTCATTTCTTATTCATTTTGAAATGATAGAAGAATAAATCTACAAACTATATCCAGTAGATTCTTGATATATATATGGAGAGCATCAACATTGTATCATATGCTTACATCATCCTAGCCATATTGCAAGCTTACCTACTATCTCCAAAATTCGCTTATCATCATTATATCAATTCACTTAGTGGCTTGACCAAAGGAGAACAATTCCTTGCCTAGAAAGTTTCAAGATTGTGTCTCTCAACACCACCCACTTTAGAAACATGCAAAAAAACCCAAGGCACATCTGTAATAGTTTTCAAATCTTTACTAGTTTATTTTCATAAGTTCGATTCATTTATATGTACTAGGTGCAATTATGCAAACACATAGTTTAGTTTCCAAGATGTGAATGTAAACCATAGAAAGATATAGTCAATTTATAGATTTTAAGGTATTTATCCAACATGACCTTATATTTATACACATTAGTGAATTAGTTCTAAACATCTTCTACAATATATTCCTTAGCTAAGTGAAGAGGCCAATGCAACAACCAAATTTGAAGAATATTTTGATTAAGAGCTTACCCAACTAGAGGACAACTTACCCTTATTAAGAAAAATGGCTAGAACAACAAGATTTGCATAGTAGAAATTTTTTTCCAAATGGTGATCTAGGGATGCACATAGAGTGGTTTTAGACCATTAAGTATAGGGTAAAAGTGTTAAGAGCCTACAAACATAGATTAGCCATGACAAAGGATGTTGTTGTTGGGGTTATGGTAGAAATAAATAGGTTTATAAAAGTCATTCCTTGCACATTTTGGGAAAACCCTAATAAGGTTTCCCGATCTAATACTATCATTGTGGAATTCATTAGATTAGTGAGGAGACAACATGTATTTAGCTTAAAGATGTGTTGTAGAAATGGAGGAAATGACATCCAATTTATAGTTTTTTAATGGAACAAATGAAAGGTTGGGATGCAAATTTGATGAAGTGTTGAGAATTTATAAGAGTAGTCATGTGATGAGTGACACAAGGTGGAAGAGAGGAATTGGCTTGACTGAGACAAGTGCCATTGAGATGTAAGAGTGGGTGTGCTCACATATGTGTTGGCACTATGACATGTGTAAGAGGTAAGGTGCCTACACATGTGGGAAGATCATTCTCACACATGTGTGAGCAAGGTACTAGGCATAAGTGACATATGATAAGGATGACTAAGATAGGGTAAAGTCAAGTGTGATTATGTGGAAGATTGGTAGGATTTCAAGATTTCAAGTTTACATGCTCACACATGTGTGAGAAAAATAGTGGGTTGAGGTGGCATGTTCAAATATATGGGGCCATGAAGAGTGGGTAGGACACTTGTCATATGGTGGAGATTTTGAAATATTAGGGATTCAAAAGTATATGGGATATATTAGTGGGGGAGATAATTAGTCTTAATTAATTAATTAATTAAAGTAGGAAGAATTAAAGGGGGCTAAGATCGACTTAATTCAATTAATTAAACTTAGGGAGGAAGTGGGGAAGAGTAATTAATTAACTAATAATTTATTATTTAATTAATTCTCATTTCCATAATTAATTAAATAAAATTCTCATTTTCATAATTAATTAAATAATTCATTATTTACATAATTATGAAAATATGGTGGGGTTGATCCCCTAGTGCGATGGTTAAGTGGTGACATTGTACCCATGGCCACCAAGGTTCAAGTCTTAAGACTTAACCCTCTGTTGTTGGCGTTCATGTTGTGTGTGCCAGGCATTAAGGCTTGAGGCCCCTCCCTCGCTAGGATACCATGCTAGTGGGTGTGGCTACCTCTCCCTCACTGGGCTAGTGTGTTCACTGGCCTTGAGCCCTTGTTGGGCTACCGTGCTAACGGGAGTGGCTATCATTCCCTTGCTAGGTTGTGCTCCCAAGAGTGGCTTTCTCTTGCATTCATGTCGGGGATGAGGTCCCTTGTTTGTGGCCTCACTAGTCTTTAGCTCTAGTCAAAAGCGTGAACCAATAAAAAAATACAAAAAAAAGAAAAAATAGAAATATGGTTAATTGGTAGGATAATTAATTGAATATTTATTTATTTAATTAATTAATGAAGAAATTATGAGTTAGGAGTTAGTGATGAATTTCATGATGTCTACATTTTTCTCTCTTTGATACAATATCATGACTATAAGAAGTAGCATTGTGTCAAACAAAAATAATAATATACCTTGGTTGGGTGGAAGAAATAGTGAAGAAAAAATAATGAAATGATGCCCCCTTGAGAGGTTTCTTGGAAAAAATTCATCTAGGTGAGCTCTCAAAATGAATAAACAAAGGTGAAAATTAGATAGATGAGAAAAAATGATGATAAATGGAAGAACAATGGAGAAAAATAGATAAATATTCGAGAAATGTTAAAGAAAAGAGTGAAAGAGGTAAAATATTAAGGCTTGGAAGGCCTAGAAATAGGCATGGGAGGGGTGTGAACTATTCATTTACACTCCAAGAACTTAGGAGATTAGAGTTCATAATGCATAGAGGATATAGGAGAAGATGGCAAATATCCCTCACCACACCCACCGAGTAGAGCGAGTGAGGTAGTATGAGCAACAAATAGAGGTAGGAAAATTGAACCCTTATACTAGTTTTATGTGTAATAAATATGGGTTAAAGATTGGAAAATAGAAGTGTTGATTCATAGATTATGATATGTGGATAAATTTCGTGCTTTCATGAATAAAATAATGATTTTGCAAGGAATTGTACTTTTGTGGAGGAAAGTTTGCATATGAGGAAAAATAATTGACTAGGCCTTTTAGTGATTGTGATGGTAAAGCAGTACTTTCATGGATTATTTCTTGCACTAGTAAAGTGGCACTTGCATTGACGAAGCAATTCTTATATAGTTTGGGTGGGATAAGATAGAATTTAGATTTAAAAGGGTCTAACAAAGTGATTTAGATGGATGTAGGAGTGGTTGATGCCTCTTTAGTCATGGGAGAGATGATAAAAAACTATGAGACTAAGGGTGAGGATGACTAAGATGGATCAATAGTTTTTAGAGGCTATATGGCTTCATGAGGTAGCATTCATTCCTAAGATTTGGGCACAACGGGCTATGATGATAGCCCTGGTAGAGAGGTGGTAGAGTGACACTATCTCTTTCCTCCTATTAACTGAAGAGATGAGAATGATGCTAGAGGATGTGTGGAGGATATTGCAGATTCCCATTTGTAGTCGTATAATGGAGTATCAATTGGAAGGGTTTGAGGTGTGTGTGGAGAGGCTATTTATGATAATGGACCTACCCTTGCTATATGGGGAGATCTAGATTTGATGATATATATGGGATTCTTGGGGGATTTTATTCTATTTTTGTGGGTCTTGTTAGTGGCATATTGCTACTTGACAAGAGGTTGTGAGGGTTTTCAATTATATGTGGTGCAAGAGCATCCTTGGTTCTTGAAAATCTTGCATCAACCAAAAAAATAAATACCTTCATTTAGTTTTGTTCTTGTTCTAGTTCGAGTTGGTAGATTCGGTGTTTCTTCATGTTTGCTCACCAGATTGTGCGTACCTAGGATTTCCTTGTGGACATGTTCAATCTTCATTTTCCAAGTTTTCAACTCATTTGGATCTTTTTTCGGCAAGTTATTGCTTCCGGTGTACGTGATAATTTTTGAGGCTGGCCCCGGAATAACTTCAAAACCTAACGGCTAGTTTGATCGATCGTAAACCTTTCCCATGACTTACGGATCCTCACGATGTGTTAAGATTTTTTCCATGAAGTGTCCCCGACCTTACACTTAGGTCCACACTTCATCATACACATCTACCATGGATGAATTTCAGATTTGAGGCCAACTTGTTCTTGCACACGTTACACATTTCTTCTCGGAGATTGTAGTGATCTTTGGTCAACGTGGATGTTTCTAGACTCGCAGATATGATATAAAGCTAGTATTGAATCATTAGAAGAGGAGTGATAGATTATTATGAAGGACATGTTGTATATTAGATCCGATCTGTAGGATTTCGCTCGCATGTATGAGCATTGTATTTTGAGCATGTTGTAATCAGGCATGTGTGCCAAATTTGTAAGCCCAGATGTGGACAACTATATGTAATCAATATTTCAAATAATGAGAAGGTTTGCACTTGCATTTGCCTCCATAAATTGTGTTGCTTCTATTGTGTTACTCTTGCTGCATGGTTCAAATTATTCTCTTTGAGGACCCTCCCTACCGTGACTGCATCAATTGGTATCAGAACGAGATTCATTCCTTGCAAGATCGTTAGAAGTTGTGCAACCTTGTTGAAGATTTGTTGTAGGGTGGTGGATTGAGGATCCGACCTGCAATTGCAGAGGAATTGTGTAAAGATGGTGGGAAGAAGAAATGGAGTGCGTGAAATGAAAACCATGTTGTAATGGAAATGTTGAGAGGAATTGCTTGTAGATTAGAAGCGGTTGAAACAGCTCAGAGAAGAGGTCAACCAATTGACGATGTAAGTGATGGAGAAGTAGAAGAACAAGAAGAAGTTGCAAGAGAAGAGAAACCTGGTCTTGATCAGGGAGAAGAGAGGTTCATAAGAGTCCTAACTAGAGTAAACACTAAGCCACATTTCAATCCACTAGACTATAATGGTAAGTTGGATTCAGATGAATTGTTGGATTGGATAACAAAAATGGAGAAATAATTTGATTTTGAAGGTACCCTAGATGATAAGAAGGTGAAATTTTTCTGTACAAAATTGAGAGGACATGCATCCCTTTGGTGGGAACATTTGCAGACATACATAAAAAGAAAATGAAAGGAGAAGATAAGATCATGGGATCAGATGGTGAATAAATTGAAGACAAAATTTATGCCTGCAAACTATTAGATTAGTTTGTTCAAGAAATTGTAGAACCTAAATTAGAAAGAATCAAGCATGACAAAGTATACATAGGAATTCTATAAGTTGATTACCAGATTTGGACATTCAAAAGATGGAATTGAACAAGTAGCCAGATATGTGAATGGTTTGTGGTCATCCATTCAAGATGAGATCAGTTTGATTAAGTTGTTGAGTGTGGAAGAGGCATATTAGTGTGCCGTAAAAGAAGAGGAGAATTTGAATACAAGACATGAACATAAACAAAGAGGAAGAGGTGGAAGATTTATGAGAGGAAGAATATTTACTGGAGGAGGAAGAGGAACCTTTGTAGATCAGAATAAGGAGGTCAATAAGAGTGAAAATTCATATCGAAGAGATGATGGAAACTTTGATAGAAGAGGAGGATATGGTGGCTACAAAAATGAAGGGTATAGAAAAGATGACTGAGGACAAGAGAAAAGAGTATTTAGGGGAACTTGTTTTAAATGTGGTGGAGAAGGACATAGACCTTTTGAATGCAAACAAGGAGAGTCAAGCAGAAAGACTGAGAACAATAGGAGAACAACCCTTGTTAAGGAGGATCATGCTGGATCATCTAATCAATCGAAAGAAGGAGAGGTATTGGTGAATAGGAGAGTATTGTGTCAAAGTGAATTGGAGAAATAACCATTGTAGAGAAATAATTTGTTCAGGACCAGATGTAAGGTAGCTGGTAAATGTTGCAAAGTGATCATTGATAGTGGAAGTTTAGAGAACCTGACTTCTAAAGAAATGGTAACCAAATTGAAGTTGGAAAGGTTGAAACACCCTAAACCCTATTAGATATCATGGATTCAAGATGAGCATAAAATACTGGTAAGTGAACAATGTTTGGTGAAATTGAAGATACGAAACTACCATGACAAAGTCTTGTGTGATATTATGCCCATGGATATATGCCATATCTTTTTGGGAAGGCCTTGGCAGTATGATTGACAAGATATTCATGATGGAAAGAAGAACATATACACCATTGTTAATAATGGGATGAAGCAGACTTTGTTACCCTTGGAGGATGTTCCTAAGGCTGAGATTTGCACGACTGCTAGAATCTGTTTGGTTGATGGAAGAAGATTTCTATATGGAATAAGACATGATAAATTGTGCTATGCATTGGTACCTAAGAAATTTGAAGACTTGAAGCATGTAGAAGGACAATCGAAAGAGATAAGAGAGTTGCTGATAGAATATGAGGCTATCATTTCAGATAATGTACCCGGTGGATTGCCACTTGTAAGGAGTATTAGTCATTGCATGGATTTGATTCTTGGAGATAATTTGCCTATCAAAGAAGCACATCGGATGACACCGACAAAGAATGAAGAATTGAAAAAATAAGTGCAAGAGTTGTTGAAGAAAGGTTTGATCAGAGAAAGCTTAAGTCCTTGTGTAGTACCTATTGTGCTTGCACCTAAGAAAGATGGAGAATGGAGAATGTGTACCGACTCTAGAGCCATAAACAAGATCATGGTGAAGTATAGATTTCCTTTGCCCCAGATGGATGACATTATGGATTGTTTGAGTGGAGCTAAGTACTTTACAAAGATAGAATTGAAGAGTGGATATCATTAGATCTGAATCAGAGAAGGAGATGAGTGGAAAACAAAATTCAAGACAAATGAAGGATTGTATGAGTGGTTGGTGATGCCTTTTGGGTTGAAAAATGCACCGATTACTTTCATGAGGTTGATGAATGAGGTATTGAAGAAATTATTGGGTAAATTTGTGATTGTATATTTGGATGACATTTTGATTTTTAGTAAGACTAGAGAGGAACATTTGTGGCACACAAGACAAGTTTTGCAGAGGTTGAAAGAAGAACAGTTGCCGATAAACCTAAAGAAGTGTAGTTTCATGAAGGAGGAATTGTTATATCTAGGATTTGTGATATAAATGGATGGATTGAAGATGGATCTTGAGAAAGTGAGAGCTATTGTTGAATGGCCAACACCTGAAATAATTGGAGAGGTAAGATTATTTCATGGATTAGCTAGCTTCTACCAGAAGTTCACTAGGAATTTTAGTTCTATTTGTAACCCCACGACAGAGACGATGAGAGGAGACATGAAGGATTTTAGATGGACATCTGGAGCAGACGAGAGTTTTGAATTGTTGAAGAAGAAGGTGAATGAGCAGCTTGTGTTGGCTTTACCAAATTTTGATAAGGTATTTCAAGTAGACTGTGCTGCAAGAGGAAATGCAATTGGAGCAGTGTTAAGTCAAGAAGGAAGACCAGTAGCCTATTTCAATGAGAAGTTGAATGATGCAAGGAGAAGGTATTCAATATATGATCAAGATTTCTATGTCATAGTTCAAGCTTTGAAAATTGGAGACATTACTTGTTAACTAAGGAGTTTATGTTGTATACAGATCATCAAGCTTTACAATATTTGAACAGTCAAGGTAAGTTGAATCAGAAACACATGAGATGGGTAGAGTTCTTACAAAGTTACACTTTTGTCTTGAAAAATATGAGCGATAATTCAAATAAAGTTGCTGACGCTTTGAGTAGGAGAAAGAATTTACTGGCACAAATTGTCATGCCCATAATTTTTTTGCTAGAAAAACCCAGTTTTTTTTTTTTTTTTTTTTAATGTATATATATATATATATATATATCATAGGTTCACAACTTATTACATACACGACCAACCACCGTTGCACAATGCAACTTCTCAAGCTTAACAATATATGATAGTATCATATTGGACAAGGAAATTCACCAAGTTAAATTAGTTAAAGAGTCATGTTGACCATCTTCTATAGTTAGATGCTATATATGAATGACTTTACTTCCTTACTAGTGATTTGACACTAATATAGTTATTTTAAAATTTATGTGATCCAAATTCAAAATAAGAATACTTTAATATAACTCTCTATCATTATCATTCACTCAAAGATCAATGCTTGTTATTATTGACGTACTTAATGTTGGATCATATATTTATTATTATTATTATTTGGTTAACAACATTGTCACTATTCTTAGTGTTTTACCCATGCTATTATTAATGTAGTTAAATTAACATCAAGATTCAATTGTAACATTAATATTATTGTAATTGATAGTGAAATGAGAGTGGAGGTATTAGGCTTTGATGAAATGAGGAACTTGTATAAGGAAGACCCAGATTTTGCAGAACCTTGGAGAGCATGTAGAGAACCAATCCTAGAGGATAGAAGTCAATGGTTGGATTATTTCATCCAAGAGGACATGTTTAGAGGAAACCAGTTGTGTATACCCCAAAGTTCAATGAGGGATAACTTGGTAAAAGAGAAAAATAATGGAGGATTGGCAGGACATTTTGGAATTGATAAGATAGTAGCATTGGTGAGTGAGAACTACTTTTGACCATGGATTCATAAGGATGTAAGGAGATTTGTGCAGAGTTGCATATTTTGTCAAGTTGCAAAAGGAGGTAGTCACAATGTTGGATTGTATAAGCCACTAACGGTACCAGAAGGACCTTGGGAGGATATCAGTATGGATTTCATACTTGGTTTGCCTAAGACACAAATAGGCAATGATTTAGTATTTGTGGTAGTGGACAAATTTTCTAAGATGGCACATTTCATACCTTGTAAGAAGACAACGGATGTAGTAGATGTAGCAGATTTTTTCTTCAGAGAAGTGGTCAGATTGCATGGTTTACCTAGGAGTATTGTTTCAGACAAAGATACAAAGTTTGTTGGCTATTTTTGGAGGACACTTTGGAAGAAGTTAAAAATAGATTTGAAGTTCAGTTCTACTTTTCACCTACAGACAGATGGACAGACAAAGGTAGTGAACCAAAGTTTGGGAAATTTTCTGAGATGTTTGGTTGGAGAGAAGACTAGAAGTTGGGATCTAGTCCTGGAACAAGAAGAGTTTGCCTACAATAATTTAGTGAACAAGAGTACTAGAAAGAACCCTTTTGAGATTTTTATAGGAGTTCATCCTAGAGGTATATTAGAGCTAAGAGACATTAGTAAGGAAGATAAGAGGAGTGTAGAAGCATAAGAACTTGTAGAACATATGAATACAGTGCATACTCAAGTGAAGCAACATTTGGAGAACATGAACCAAAAGTATAAGGAGAAAGCAAATGAAAAGAGGAGACATAAGGAGTTCAGAGTTGGAGATGAAGTGATGGTGTACTTGAGGAAAGAAATATTTCCAGTTGGAACATATAGTAAATTGAAGATGAGGAAGTTTGGACCCTGTAGGATATTGAAGAAAATTGACCCAGGGAATGCATATGAAGTTGAGTTACCAGATGGCATGAGTATATCACCTATATTCAACATTGCAGACCTACATCAGTACCATGAAGCAAAATTCAGTGAGGACAGTAAGATGAAGTTGGAAGAAGAACTTCCTAAACAACAATCAGATGAGATAGACAAAGTTTTGGATGTTAGAGATGGGAGAAAGACTCATGGAAGGTTGTATAAAGAATATCTTGTGAAGTGGAAAGGTAGACCAGTGGAGGATTCTTCTTGGATTTATTAGGTTGAGGTAGACTGTATTGGTTTTCCTTTGGCCCCAGAAAAGTGAGAGACTCACTTTTCATTAACCCCGGATGTTTGATGTAGGAGCATCTTTGGTTCTTAGCAATCTTGCATCAACCAATTTTTTTTTACCTTCATTCAATTTTGTTCTTGTTCTGGTTCGAGTTGGTAGATCCGGTGTTTCTTCATGTTTTCCCACCAGATCGTGCGTACCTAGGATTTCCTTGTGGACATGTTCAATCTTCATTTTGCAAGTTTTCAGCTCATTTGGATCTTTTTCCAGCAAGTTATCGCTTCTGGCGTACATGACAGTTTTTGAGGTTGGCCCCAGAATAACTTCAAAACCTAACGACTAGTTGGATCGATCGTGAACCTTTCCCGTGACTTGCGGATCCTCACGGTGTGTTAAGATTTGTTCCATGGAGTGTCCTTGACCTTACACTTAGGTCCACACTTCATCATATGCATCTACCATGGATGAATTTCAGATTTGAGGCCAACTTGTTCTTGCACATGTTACACATTTCTTCTCGGAGATTGTAGTGATCTTTGGCTGACACAGATGTTTCTAGATTCATGGATATGATATAAAGCTAGTATTGAATTATTAGAAGAGGAGTGACATATTATTATGAAGGACATGTTGTATATTAGATCTGATCTGTAGGATTTCGATCCCATGTATGAGCATTGTATTTTGAGCATGTTGTAATCAGGCCTGTGTGCCAAATCTGTAAGCCCAGATGTGGCCGACTATATGTAATCAATATTTCAGATAATGAGAAGGTTTGCACCTGAATTTGCCTCCATAAATTATGTTGCTTCTGTTGTGTTACTCTTGCTACATGGTTCAAATTATTCTCTTTAAGGACCCTCCCTACCGTGACCGCATCAAGATGGGATAAGGCTATGGAGGAGATGATGACAAAGGGTTTTGTGTTTGCATAGGGTTTGTGTCTACTAGAACAATTATACAATGACATCTATATAGGATTGTAGGAGCTTAGGATATGGGGTGATATTATTATATGTATGGGCCTAGTAGCATATTGTTGTTCTTCGACCAATGGTAGCAAGATAGAGGGTATGGGGACAATCATATATATATATGGGGGATCTATGAGGTAGTCATAGATACAAGATAACATATTAGAGATGAGTTATCAATGAGATTGATGAGGTAGAGTGGAGGCTATGAAGGGAATGTGAGGCTTGGTTGAGTGAGAATCTATCAAATGTATAGATAGCATGCTTCCTCGTAGGGTAGACATCACAAGTGGAAGAAAAGTATTTATTAAATAGAGTGTTGAGGGAGTTTTAGTTACCATAGGGTAATCCACTGAGATAGGTGATTTATTTCACATGACCCATGAGATAGGGCCATGGGGATACCGATAGATGGATTGAGTGGGTTGGGTGTAACTTCAACCAATACCATGACTGCCACAACTAGATATAATAACTATAAGGGTGATGCATGATTAGATAGAGTAGTTGGAAACACATCTTTTAGTGAGGTTGATTGTGCTTGGGATGGAGGAGGAGGAGATAATGGAGGGGTAGTAGGTGTTGTAGATAGACAAATTGTAGGAGTTGGAGGTGATGGAACAATAATAGGATGTGTTGGAGATGGGGTGGGTCCATTATAGGTCAAGGTAGGAGAGGGTGAGGAGGAGGGATAGGAGATGGAAGTAGATTAGGGGTATGAGGAGGAGGACTTATAGGTGCATATAGCTATAGTTCTATTAGAGTTACATACATACCATAGGTAGAGAGATGAGGCCAAGGAAGTGTTAGACTAGGCTATAGGGGGGAAAGTTAAATTATGAATGGCAACAGGGGAGAGGGATGCATTATTGACATAGAGATAGGCTATGGGAGGAGCTAGATAGATAAAGAGTTGGAGGAGAAAATATCTAGGTGGAGAGGGATAGGCTCTAGGTGTTATATGCAATGGGGAGGGAGAGAGATACAACTCATGCTTAGGGGTAGGTAGGTGGAGGAGGTTGTGGGGATGTATAAGTAATAGAAAAAAGGGATGCCCTATCTATTCAAGTGTCTAGCTATCCTCTTTGATATCTTGGTGTGTTGATTACTGATGTTATGATGATTTTTCATGCTTCATTAGATTGTGATCTATGAGTTATGTAATTTGTAGGTGTGTACAACCTATTTTATGTAGTGAGATGACTTGGATGTGGACTATCTATATCCGCGAGATTATTACAATGTTTATGCAAACTTGATAGTTGGCCTTTTTTGTGGTCATTTGTATAGTGGTATGTTGATTTGAGATAAGAGGATGGATACACAAAGACTTGATTATAGATTTTGGTTTGGTATGTTGATGGAATGTTGATGATATGTTGATTATAGATTTTGTGAAAAATGGAAGTGAATTATGCAAATTCTCTATAATGAATGTGTAGACCTAGATTTTTTTTATTATAACAATAAAAGTGTTCCTAGCATACTCCCTTAATGCCAAATGATTAGATGAGAAATTGAACGCTTTCAAATATAAGGATTTAACAATAAATTATGTAAAACATGTGTTCAATTGACCCTTAGTGGGAAATGAATGGGTTGGAGTTAGTTAAAATTGAAATGTTGAGGGTCAATTTTGTGGGTGGAAGATCAATCCGGCATCTACAAAAATGAATTGAGACATGAAAATGGTCAAATCAAGGTGGACAATAGATACATAGAAATGGATGTATGAATAGATATAATATATGTACAATTTAAGAAAATATATCCAATATGTATTTATGTGAAGACAAAATAGAAAATGAATGCGTCTAAAGAAACAAATAAAAAACATGTAGAAAAAAACCTCATTTTACATAAAATTATTCTATCAATATATTATGATATTCCTTCAAAAATATTCTGATTCATTGAATCAAAAATATATCTGATTCATCTATTAGTCTTCTGAGATATCTTTGTAATGATTTCTTATCATATTCACAATTTTTTCTTCCTACGCATGAATATGTCTCCATCATTAGGGCCGTTTACAATTAGGCTCCCATCCTGGTCACACTTTCCCTTCTTAAAAGTGGTCTAATTTTTCAAATGAATTGAAGAACGGCATATCTGAAAGGCAGCTAACAAGTGGGAACAGATTAAAGAAAGTAGCCCCGTTTACTCTTACTGCCAAAGCTGCGTGTTACCTGTGATAATCTGACAACAAGATAATAATGACAACACTTGGTCATTGCTGTAATAAATTTCACAGATATAATTGGATATCATTTATAAATTTGTTTTGTTATTTGATATAAAAACATGAGTTTATATTGATATTTTTTTTAATAAAAATTATAGATTAAAAGATATTTATTTCATCAAAATTATTCGAAACATAATCTTAACCTCATTCTTTATATTATATCTGTAAAAAAATTAATTTTGATAAATGACATAAACAAAAAACTCACCATCGATCTCACCAATTATATTTCTCATAATTATTTTAAAAAACACTAATTTCATCCAAAACATTAAATACCATCTTTATCATTTCACTTATGCCATAAGAAAATATAGAATCTTCTTATTATTTTACTACATATGAATTGTGAGGTGACTTGGAAATTTGCAGGTATGTCGGTCTCTTTTAATGCAGCCAAAATTGAAACCTATTCTGATTCTCATTATCTTGTATTAAGAAAAATGTTTGATATATTAAAACAATATTAACAAAGAAAAAAAAAAATTATTTGAAAAAAACATTTTGCGAATTGTGAAAATTATTACTTTTTATGATTTGTATATTTCTCAATATATTTTTTACTTTCTATCATTTTATGTTTTATGATTTGTATATTTCTTATTTCAACTTTTACTTTTTATCATTTACAAATTTTCTAAATAAATAAAATAAATTTTACTTTCTATATTTGTATATTTTTCAATTTTTTTTTTATGTTTTATGATTTGTATATTTCTTACTTCAATTTTTACTTTTTATCATTTACAAATTTTCTAAATAAATAAAATAAAGGTAAAAAACTAAATTCTAATGTATAAGTCATAAATAAAATTTTACTTCTATTTTATTATCAGGGTATTATTTGTTACAAAAATGTTTGCATGTATTTTATTTTTCAATTGTTTTTTAAAGACATATTTTTTTTATTAAGAAGATTAAATTATTAATTATTAATTATAGTATAGTAAATTTTTTCATATTTATAATTTTTTATATTTTATAATTTTATTTTTAAATAATTGGTTAGGATGCCTCGCCCAAGGTTAAATTTTGAAAATGAAGAACAACGAAGAGAACATCGAAGATAATATGCTCAAAATTATATGAGACAACGACATGAACAAATCAATAATTTACAAAGAGAAGCAAGAAATCATCAAAACCAAAATGATAGACAAAGACGTGTTAAATGTAGGGCGGATATGACAATTGAAGAGATTGAAGCAGAAATGAGACAACATGCAGATGAGATGAGAATACATCATGTACGAGCATCTGAAGAGGAACAATATATATTAAGAAGAAGATTACAAACAAATAAGCATTTAGACCAATTTAATGAGATATAAAAACAACACATATAAGTATGTAATCATGAATTAGTTGAAAGGAATTATGAATCTCATGAGAATATAGAGGGTAAATTTGAAGGAATGAATTCAATTACAATAGACCATGTGTTACAAACACCAGATAATAGAGTTCAAGATGCAATAAATGTTAAAACTGAAAATCATGAAAAATGGGTTGACTTTTGTTGGTTAGAATTATTGTTGTACAAGCCATTTCATAACATACAAAGAGATATTGGACTTGATGAGGCTAAAATTGTATCAAATTGGGAGTCACTCAATTATAATCCATGACATTTGGAACAAATGAATATTAGAGATGAGATTGAAAATTATAATGATTCTGAAGATGAGGATGCTAGACCTAATGATCATAATACAATTGAACATGAGTGGGAGATCATCACAAGACTACACCGTGGACAAATTATGGATGCAACAGAGGTAGATATGTTGGGTAGAAGAGATGTTGATAGACAAACTATATGGAGCACTGAATATCAAGGAGAAGATTACACAAGGAAAGCAATAAGGTTTATCAACACCATGAAAGATAATGGATTATTGTTACCAGATGATACAATGCCAACTATTTCATATGGAAACTTAGGTACTAAGCAAAAAAAAGCACTTGATATTATTATGTCACATTATTATCAAGCTGAAAAGGTCATGCCACTGTGCATGATAATCCAAGGAATAGCTGGAACAGGTAAATCATATCTAATTCATGCAATTCGTCAAGCTCTTCAGGATGCATCAACACCATAACTTTCTCCCCTATTATTACTAGCACCAACTAGAGTTGCAAATTTTAATATTGATGCATCGAAAATTAATTCAATACTAAGAATTCCACTTAAATATTTTGTTGGATTAGAAGGAACAAGGCTCACAACTTTCCAAGAAGAACCGTGACATATAAAATACATCTTGATTGATGAAATGAGTTTGATTGGACAAAGATTGCTTACAAATATTGATTCAAGACTACGCCAAGATTTTCCAGAAAAATCAAACATGAGTTTCAGAGGAAGATCAATCATTTTGGTAGGAGATTTGGGACAACTACCTCCTGTTAGTGACAAACCTACTTATGATAGTAATGTACATGCAAAATTGTTATGGGAAAAATTTAAGATAGTTGTTACTTTGGATAAGATTTTCAGACAAGAAGGTGAAGGTAAGGACCAAAAAAGGTTTCGCCAACTACTCACAAATATTAGAGATGCAAATCCAACAATAGATGACTAGAAATTATTGATGACAAGGACAAATGTTTCATTACATCAAATAGTTCAGGAAGACTTTGATAACAGTATGCATCTATTTACAACAAATGATAATGTATATCACCATAATAAGAGGAAATTACATTCATTAAGAAGACAAGTATCTCGTAGCATTGCAACTAAAGAATGTAGTAATAATACATAAGGAAGTCAAAATGATGAATTGGATGTTGAATTATTAATTGTGAAGGATGCAA
The DNA here is from genome assembly GCA_007115665.2 of Sequoiadendron giganteum. Lineage (NCBI taxonomy): Eukaryota > Viridiplantae > Streptophyta > Pinopsida > Cupressales > Cupressaceae > Sequoiadendron > Sequoiadendron giganteum. The sequence goes on along the minus strand of CM021108.1, from coordinate 66,144,815 downwards.
GAGTCATGTTAATATCTAATCTATGGATAGAAGTAGGCCTTGTAAATGGACTCTTGGGATACATTCAAAATCTCATATACAAACCTAGAAGTGCCCTACCAGATCCACCAACATATGTTATGGTTCAATTTGATAATTACTTGAGAATGCCATTTGAAGATGCATCTCTAGATATAGTTCCAATTGCACCAATACAAAGGGGGCGCACACGTCAATTGCCATTACGACTAGCTTGGGCACTAACAAATCACAAATCACAAGGATTGACTCTTTCAAAGGCAAAAATTGATATAGGACTGAGAGAGAGAACATGATTAACATTTGTTGCTATTTCACGTGTTAAATCCTTGGATGGACTCAGAATCTCACCCCCATTTTCATATGATCACTATGAAAAACTGAAAACAGGGAAGCAACTCACCAAAAGGAGGGCCGAGGAAGAAAGACTCAAATATTTCGAAGCACAATAAGTTTATGTAATGCATATATTATTGGATATCATTCTTCTATTAAACTCTATTGATATAGCATGAAGATTATTTTTTTGATTTAATGTGAAATATCTCATTCAATATTTGCAAAGAATAAAAATATTTTTTTCAAACACATGCTAAAGTAATATTTCACATACGGCATTGTGGATGCTACTAACTTATCTATCTTAATATATTAATCTATATATTATACACCGAGAGATATCATTTTTGAGGGGTATTTTTTTAAATTCAAAAAGTAAAAAAAGCAAAAAAAAATACGCCTCGAAATTGAAACATTGCCCAAACTTTGGATGGTTAGGCAACCTCTTTTAAAATCTCCCAAAGTTGATTATCTTTATATTTTCCTTGCATTCCCATTTGCATTGTCATAACATACCAAAAAATACTTAGTATCTCATCATTTGTCATTAGACATTCCTTTTAGTCCTCATTATCACTTTGCATTGTCACCTTACATCATACATTATTGCACTCCTTACTCCAAAAAGACCAAAAACATAGTTGCATTATCATTGTCTCCTTATAAAAAAAAATCCAAAAAACATGGACTAAGTTCATATCATTTTCGTCTATAGACATAATTCCATATCATTTGCATTACCATCCACCAACATGTCTTTCGTTCACCTTGATATGCTTGCTAGTCAAGTTGAATACCAATTAATCCGCATTGGTTAATACCAACAAGCCATAGACTTCAAAAGACAATTTATCCAATCCAAATGCCAATCAACCTCAACCCATGGTCAACTACCCACATACCCTCCCTACCAACAATCCTTAAGTCCTAGTCATTCAACCATCTACTCTCACTATCAAGAGTCACTTGACACAATCCATACCATTAATCCATGACAAACATCTATTCATCATAACCATCCTAACCTTGATAAGGGAAACCAACCATACACTATTCCCTTCCAAGCCACTCCCTCTCAATCAACATTTAGTCATGAAAATATATCTGGTTATGGTCTCAAAAGTCACCTTCCATTTACTACACTTGAGAATACATGTTGATCGGAAAGTCCAAAGCATGACATCATGGATTCACCTTCATGTGAAGATCAAAGAAGTCCATCCCATGACCCCATCCTTAATTCCATTCAAGAAGTCCTAGATAATCTTGGCATCCAAAATACACCTACTCTTGATCAAGATCCCATTCCCAACCATGTTGTCCAAAACAAATCCATCTTTGACCAAGACACCACCATTGATGAAGAAATCCAATGATCCTCTCATCGACCTTTATTCTATTCATGATAAAACACTTGAAGACAACCCTATCCAAGCTTCAAACATTGAAACTTCCAAAAATAAGACACTTGCCTCCATGGGACACATATATGATCTTCCTCTAGAACAAGAGTCTCCTAGTCTAGACATATTCGCAAATGATCAAGCTATAAATGAATTCACTAGACTCTATGACAATGACCATAAGGATGGTTTCAACATTGAATTGGAAGCACCAATAGAATCATCTAAATCCGATAAGTCACAAAATCTGACCAAAGATGTTAATAAAAAATCTATCCCACATGTCAATAAGGCTAAAAAATCTTATCAACTAGGATTAGCTATCTTTGTCAGAGTAGGCTTGCTTACAAAGGAGAAAATTCTAAGTAAAGGTTTCCAACTAAACAATGATGGGTTTGCATCTTTCTTTCAAAATAAGAAGTACCCCATCATGGACAAAATATGTCAAAACATGCATTATCAAGGAAAAGGACTCGGCCTACATGAGCAAGGAATTCTAGAACCAGTACAACTTCAGGCAAATTCTAGACATCAAGGTATTGGATATTCTTCTGTCAAAAAATTTAATGATGTTAATGGTACCTCCTCGATATTGGGGGCAAATTTATCTGATACACACATCAAAATGGGGGCCATGATTAGTCCTTGTCATAAGGTTTTTACCAACACTCCTTCCATCCACACCATAAACCGTCATTCCAACATGAATAAACCTTCCATTTGGAACCAACAAAAATAAAATTATTACAGATCCAAAGTTCAAAATAAAATTTCAAAGGCTATTGAATCAGACAAAAAGCCAAGTGGACAAATGACGTTCAGATGAATCCCAAAGAAAAATGGATCAAGCAAAGAAAATATTCAAAATCCAAAAGTCAATCAAAATGTGGAGCCACAAGAAAAGAGGACTCCCACATATAATAAATGTCCATCTCCTTCAAAATGATAATCAAGCAAGACATATAAAAGTGTTGGTTCCAAACACTATCCTAATCAAAATTCCAAACTCCACCATCCAACACCTAAAGTTTGGAAAATAAAAATTGCTACATCCAAACATCCAAACAATCCTTCCATGCCTACCATCATCTGACATACTCCTACATCTTACCTAAAGTCCAAAAATATCATGTCACAAATTTTTCGCATCTTGGAAACAACTCTTTATCATAGGGACTCTCATGGCACTCTATCACAATATGCGTATTCTAATAAGGCCAACTCTAGTATCAACAAGGATCAGAATTACATCAATCGATTGTATGCAAGCACTATGATCCTGACAAGGCAACTACTTCATAAAGGTCATTATTGGCATATCATGGCACCCGTCTCTTCATCAACACCATCAATAGATTCAACCTAATCAGAGATCATATAAAGCATCAAGGCTATCCAAAAAATAAAAATAAATTGTCACCTTGATGAAACTAGGAAAACATGCATCTTGTGTGACATCAAAAAGAAAAAAAAAAGAAACTAGTAAAGAGAAAAATGTCGTCCAAAAGTGAAAACCATTCTTATGGTGCTTTGGATAGGTACCATGATGAAAACCTGGAAAACATGTGTCATGTGTAAAATAAATTATCTATGGGGACCATTGCACTTGGGGGCAAGTTGTCTCATCTCCCTTACCATTCGCTTGACATTTCTTATGACATTTGCATCTGTCCATCTAAGCCCTATCATTCCCATCCATTTCTCACCTACTTTGATCTTGATAGGGACTAAGGTACAAACATAAATCATGCTTTGGGGAAAATTTTTGACATGTCTATCCTTTGGTGATACTTCATTGATGAAATATCATTTCATTTCCTTCATAACATTATCCAAACCCATACCTTGGAGACAAAAATTATCCTTACGCGACAGAGTCCTTGGAGACCATATAATAATTCTTCTCGCCAATAAACCTCATGTCTCCTATCTTTTATCAAATCCATCCATCCTCCTTTTATACCTATCACCTATCTTGGTTTCCCTTGTCAATGGTCTAAGGATCCTCCATCATCCCATCTAGTCCTAACCAAGTCATTCCAAATACCATCAATCGTAATCCATGCAATCCAATCTTGCGACCTGAAATATGATCCAAAAAATTCCTTGGCCTTATTTCTAGCCTTGCTAGAAACCTTGATCCTTTAGTCACATTATCTTCATCCTCATGTTGTTTCAGGATGTGTCCTTCCCATGCCAAACAATGTTATCATTATCATCACTTGTCAATGGGTATTCAACTTGACTAGGGGAAATATCATGTTTTTCCTTAGATTCTTGTGCATGCTTGATCGTTTTCTTGTAGGCAAATCATTCAGATGCATTTCTCATGATCCTCATTAAAAATGATAAAATACAAAAAAAAATCAAATATCCAAAATCCAAAAATATCATAAAACCTCAAAAAGACAAAAAAATTTAAAAAAATGTCAAAACACAAAAACATTCAAATGACCTTCAAATCCCAAAAACGGAGTCAAATTGAATCATGGCAGTCAAGTCATAGTTAGAATGGTTGAACTATGTTGTCTCTATTCATTGGCTATGTAGGCAAGGTCATCATTTGATGTACCCCTGAGCCCGCCCCTCCCCCCCTCCCCCCCTCCCCCTCGCCCCTTCCCACCACCACATTGATCAGTCCTTTAGGGATCATTGCGTCAGTCAAGTAAGTCAAAAACTGCCAACGTAGACACAAAAAGTCATTAAAACATCAGTCAGGTCACACCTCAACAAGATAAAACAAGTCAACAAGGTCACTCAATCAAATCAAACAAATTATCAAAATTTCCAGTCATAATCAAACTGTCAACCAATCAACATATGTCTTATACAAGATGTGTCCTTCCTGAAACTAGACATTGTCATTTAGTCAAACCATCATCATTCACCTTATACAGGTGGTCACATGATCAAAACTAGACTCAATGTATTATATGACATGTGTCTTCTCCAAAACCAGGCTTCGTCAAACAATCAACCTGTCATTTAAACCTCAAACAAATCAATATTTGGCAAACACTCTTATGGACTGTTGACATTGTGGTTTGTCTGGTATTGTCTTTCTTTGAGTCAGTTTACTAGTTCATCGAGGATGTCCCATGAAGGATTTAGAGGAGCAAGGATGTCTCATGACTCTTTTCTTTGACTATTGTTTGTGGATTGTCTTGGCAAAAAGATTGGGGCAATTTTGCTCTTAGTCTTAGGTAGGACATTCCTTGTTTGTGACTGTCTGTTTTGCAAATGGATGACCTTGCACACCTTGGTCTATGTCATACCACAATTTTGTTTGTCCATTTGTGTCATTTTACTACCCAATGATGATTAATGAAACACCTATTAGTACTTTGGCAATATATTGAAGGTTTCCTTCCCCATACTAACATCCATCTCTTTCGCGCTAACATTTCTTCTATGCCACTTATCTATTTTCCACTCATCTATTTCAAGAGCACACTCATGTTCTTTGAACCCACATGTCCTCTCGAGGGGGCATACCATAAACCTCTTCGTCATCCTTCCTCATCCTCTTTACATCGGGGCATATTTCCGAATTAAAGTTCTTTGACATAATGCGATAAACTGCATTCTATCAAAGAGGGGCAAAATCTAGACATTGAAAAATGTCCTAGACCTACTAATATCATAAGTCTTCTATTGATTAGATAATTATTTAATTATTTAATTAATTCATTGCTATGTTTTATTTCCTCTTTGATTACTTAAATAAATTTTATTTATTTAATTACGTCACTAATGCCCTTGTCTTCTATGATTAAATAATTTATATTTATTTAATTATTTATCATCTTTCCACTATAATTGAATAGTTATTTTAATTATTTAATTATTCATTTTATCCTCTTCTTCTACAATTAAATAAATTTTATTTATTTAATTGCTTATTTTGTCATCTTCTTCCTATTTTGAATTAAATTATTATTTAATTCAAAAAACATCTTGTCACATGTCCCACTTTTGAATTAAATTGATATTTAATCTAATCTGTCACATGACCCCACCACTTTTGAATTAAATTAATTTTTAATTCAAAAGGTCAAAATCACCTCTCGAATCAAATAATTTTAAATTCTTATTTGACTCTCCACTACCCTCTTTTTCTGTGCCCAATATCTCCTTGTCACATGCAGTCTTGACCTTTAATTTGATTTTCAAACAATCAAATCCGAGCCCTTCATTTCAAACTTTAACCTAAATTTTCCCTAACCCTAATTGCTAACTTTGTCACATGCAATTTCAGCCTTTGATCTTAGGACTTTGTCGACTTTCAATCTTGGCCATTCATCCAAAATGGAAAGTCTTTAAAAGGGATTTTGCAACCTCATTTGGAAATCTCTTAATCTCTTAGCATCTTGAATCATACTTCATGCTTTCAATTTTTGAGTACACTTGCAATTTCATAATCAAATCCTTCAATATTTGCTCGAGTCTTTGCCATAGGTCATAGTTGCTCTTCAAAATCTGAGAGAAAACATCATTTTACAGAAAATGGAGAAGGGCAATGAAGGTCAATCATGGAGGGCATGCAGGCTGTTTGGTAAGAATTTTCTTTTATTTATGTTATTTTCCTCCTTTGTGCTTCATTGTTTAGCTAGGGTTTATTTTATGCATTTTATTTTATGCTAACCTAGATTTTTTGCCTTAGTTACACTAACAAGTGGGAATAGATTAAAGAGAGTAGCCGCATTTACTCTTACTGCCAAAGCTGTGTGGCACCTGTGATAATCTGACTACCTAATAATTTAAAACATCCATACAAAGCCAACAAGATAATAATAACCTAATAACATTCAGTATTTGGTCATTGCTATAATAAATTTCATAGATATAATTGGAATACCATAGTTGGCATTGTTGAATAGTGATTAATGTTGAAATTATTAATAAAGAAGGACAAATTAACTTGCCTAGATCATCTACACACTCTTTACATGACAATGCCAACACTTAAACAAACCTGTCTTTATATATCCCCTTTGAACTGGCTAGTACTTTGGTTTTCCTTTAGTATGAAATTTTTTAATGGATAATTTTATATCATTTATGAATTTGTTTTGTTATTTGATATGAAAACATGAATTTATATTGATTTTTTTATAAGAATTAAAGATTAAAGGATATTTATTTCATCAAAGTTGTTCAAGACATAATATTAACCTCCTTTTTTATATTATATCTATACAAATTTAAATTTTAATAGATAACTTAAACAAGAAACTCACCATCAATCTCACCAATTATATCTCACATAATTTAGAAAAAAACACTAATTTCATCCAGAACATTAAATACCCACTGCATACCACTTGTCTTTATCATTTCACTTATGCCATAAGAAAATATGGAATCTTCTTATTAGCTAGGCTACATATGAATTTGAGCTGACTTGGAAATTTGTAGGTATGTCAGTCTCTTTTAATGCAACCATAATTGAAACCTATTTTGATTCCCATTATATTCTATGCAAGGAAAAAAAATGTTATACATAGTTCAGATGATTGATTAAGAAATAATTATCGATAATGTATTCCTTGCTTCCATGTTAGACATTTCTTAGGGGCTGCTCCATAGTTATACAAAGTTTACATAGGCACAAACAAAATTTCCAAATTCCCATAGTTACACAAGATCTCATCCGTAATTTATGCTTCAAAATTAAAATTAAGTTCTTAAGGGTGGGGTTTCATGGAGGGGGCTTCCTAAAAAATTTCAGTGGGTGTTGCTATGATTTTTTAGGATTATTTTAAAGTGGGTGGTCCCATGAATTTTTTTTATCATAGTTTAAGATTAAACGTTTAAGCTTATTATTTTGCATATTTAATTCAACAACTTAAATAAATAAAAAATTAATTGGTGATAATTTTAAACATTCATATGATTAACAAGTGGCAGAAAAAAGCCTAAGCTAGTTGGGAAAATTCTAGCCCCACCTCTTTTGCACCCGCTTAAGTTTTTGAGTTAAAAAGTAGGGGCTAGAAACAAGGCAACATGAGTGATTGGCTTCAACACACAACATCAAATTATGTTGAGAAAGAGATAAGTTTTGTAATTTGAGTTTTTTTGGATAATGAAAAAATAGTAGACATTTTTCCTTGGTAGATGTAGCCCATGTTGGGTGAACCACATTAAATTTTGTATTATTGTGTAATATATATATATATATATATATATATATATATATATATATATATATATATTTGTAATTTTCATTATAATTGATGTTATTTCAATTGCTTCAGTCTACTTGTAAATCCTAACACATGTATGTCTTGAAAAATATCAAGCTAAAATAAATAAAATTTTGAAAAATAATTATTTATATTAGTAAGGAATATATAAATAATTTGGTCGCCAACATGAAGGTCTTGTAGGAAGAGCTCAAAAAAAGGAAGATAGATGAAACCAATGGACCTATCATGAGAACTAGATCAAAAATTATCCTTATTGGCTTCACTCCTACCTCCTTCAATTTGTATTGGCATTGAAAAAGATGATTTACAAGTGACCTTAAAAGACTAGGGGAATTTCCTTACAAAGGAATGGAAAGATACCTCTTGGCTTAAGAGTTTTGCTGATTTGAATTAGGTCTCTACTATGTTTTTCTCTTATTTTGGGCTTTTTATCCTTTGTTGTTTTTTACTATTATTTTTATTTCTCCCTTATTGAATTTATTTAGACCCTTTCAAAATAGTAAATATGACCATGAAATGGCCACCATTGGATCTCTTTTAGTTATGCATGATGAAGCTCACAAGTATCACTTCCTTGTTGGGCAACTTCTCATCCCTACTTATGATATCCGTGATTTAAACATGATTTGTGATAGTTTTGGTCTTGACACTCCCTAGTATATGGACATTTATGCTTACCTCCAAATCCAAACCATCCCTCTTGACCTATCACCCACCAAACATAAATCCTTTATCTAATACACTTCTCATTACACCATTACTAAGTGGGTTAAATAATTTTCACTCACAAATATGCAAATATCCAAGCTCATTCTCAACCATCTCATTTATCATTTTGGTAATTCATCCACCATTATTATAGAAAATATATCTTAAAAACCATGAAGCATGATCCCTATGCAAGAAATTCCATATCAATCACAAGTGGTCCACCCTATATAGCCCAGAAGGTAATGACCAAGCTAAGGCATCTAATAAAAACCATCATAAAAATATTCAATAAAGTCATCAATGATATTATTTGTGACACATTTCTAAATTAATCCCTCCCTCTAAGAATATTGCACCAAAAATCACACTCTCGTTGGTACCACACCATATTCCCTCATCTATGGCGTTGAAGAAATATTTCTCATTGAGGTCAAGCTACCCTCTTTATGCAACCTCATCCTAAAGGGGGATATTGAATGAAAACTAAATGATCTTGAAATCTTTAACGAGTTTCATTTCAATATTCTTAATCAGCTCAAAGAATATGAACATTGGTTGTGTCATGGATATGATAAAAACATACACAAAAGAGAATTTTAGGTTGGATACCTTGTTATTAAGGAGAACCAGAAGAATACCACTATGAGACAAAGAGAAGAAAGGGTATTTTGAGCCAAATTGGTTGGGTCCCTATATCATCATATCCAAATTTGAATTAAGAGCATACATCTCAAAGGATTCTAGATGAACTAGATGAACCCATGGAAATTATACATCTCAAGGAGAACATGAACTAGATGAACCCATGAAAATTATACATCTCAAAGGCTTCTATGTCTAAGCCCTCAATAGTAGTCTTCCAAAGAAAAAATCCAAAAAACTAAAAAAATAGTAAGAGAAATAAATTCATCCAATGGTGAAAACCCCATTCTTATGATACCTTGAGAAACTACCTTGATGAAAACCTAGAAATCAAGCATCATGTATACCAATAAATCACTCTTTTCTATGAGTATGCATAACTCTATTCATCCATATCATTTCATCCCCTCTAAATATCTTCACTCCCTCACCCTTACTCTCAAGGCATATGCTCAAGTTTCCCATCCATCATTTCTTATTATCCCCTTTTCGTAGTCCATCCCTCTCTACTCCTTATTTATATTCCACCCCATCACCATGCAATCCTCCATCACTCCATCCTGTTTCATCTAATTACTCACTAAATGACACTCACCCCATTTATATAGTTTCTTTCTATCCCACCATTCCTTCATCTGTTCTATTTTATATCCACACTCCTTCAATAGCATGTCACCCTTTCCTTAATGTTATGCTCAAATAGTGTTTTTCCTTTACTGGAATTTCCTATAGAATGGTTATTTCATATATCCCCACTAGGACATGAACTTCCTCCATTAATATATCCTCACATTTCATCATTTTGGGTCCTTACACTATGAATTGGTCATTTATTAAAATCTTGCCCATCTCCCTATTTTCCACCATCCTCCCTCACCGTTGTCCAAACCATCCATCCTAAAATGCTTACCCCTGCTCATTCATATACCTCAGTTATATATCACCTCCATCACACTACCATCCCCTCATCACCCCCTTGGCATCATTATACCACTAGATACCAACTCATGTGTTTTCTACATTTTTTTTAATTATTTGTATATGTTGTGTTTTTTTTGTTTTCTACAATACTAGTACTCCATACATAACACTATCATAGTCACCCTCATTCTCCATATGATGGTGTGCCTTGAAAAAATCATTTTGGACCACTATCCTATTTGCAACATAGTTTTTTGTGTTAATCCACATGCAAATGGCACACTATGATCGTGATCCCTTATAGCATGGTGCATAATGATAGTGCTACAAAAAATAATAGTTTTCTCTTTGCACATGATGTGAATTTAAAAACATTTATTTGTAATCCATTTTTTTATCATTCTCATTCATTTTTCCTTCCACTCCATCTTCTAGTCTCCTTCTATTCATCTGTTCTCTATCTACAACTTATGTGTCATCTTAATTGTACTAAATCCCTTTGAGACATCATCATCAAGAATGTACACAGGTATGACATCTAAAATAACCTAATCCAATCATCCAACTGAAATCCATCATCATGTCCAATCCTCATCCATCATTAATTCTATATCAATGACACATACATCACCCTAATATGATTTCTACCAAATAATATTTTATCCACAACGACACAACTTCTCATATTCTATTATATTTTTAAGAGACTCCCCAAGCCCTATATAGCTTGAAAGATCTTTTGAGGGGACGTTTCCTCCATCACCTATACTATTCTAAAGTGACCAAGGTGATCTACCACCAAAGCCTCTTCATCTCTAGTTTTTATTCTTTTTTGACATGATGCCACTTAGTCATAATGTCATATTAAGGAGGGGGAAATGTAGACACCTATTATTCCTAGTACAACCTTATCTAAAATTAACTAAATGATTAAATTATTCATTTTATCTAACTCACCTAATGTACCCACTTAATTAAATTATCTTATTATTTAATCAGTCATTTTCCCCCTCACACATAATTAAATATCTTTACTATTTAATTATGCTATTTCCACCTCACATGGCTAAAATAATCAAATAATTTTATTACTTAATTCATCTATTTTACCTCCACCATTTGCAAGAATAAAGGAACCACTAAATGCATTTGTCTCTCACATTCTTAAGGTTGGAATGAATTACTATTTTTAGAAATGCAATCTTACCTTTTTATTTTCAAACAAATTCAACCATGAAACTTCTTCCTCTCATTCATTCTTTGCTATTGATCTTTCAATATCACATTCATTTTCCATCTTCCCTCCCAAAAATCAATAAATAAGAGCTAAAAGCCCTAATTTTGACCATCCACTTCCATGTTAACTACATGCTATAAAAAAGGTAACTTTTATGAAAAGGGCATCCACATCCCAATCATTTGGAGAAAATATAATTGACAAAAATGAAGTGTATGGTATAAAAATTTGAATATTTACTTTTTTGAACTTTGTTTGTACTTCATTTATGTGCTCTATTTGAGGTTTGTGGTAGTTCACAATAGGAAGCATATCATTTGAATTTGTTTTCTAATTTAGAACATTATGAGACCATGCTTTTTTTATTCCAAAAAAAGTGAATTTTGTGTATTATTTTTCGTGTCACACTTGTTAGTGAGTTTGATGAGCCTAGGATGAAGGTACTAGAGAGGGTTATGGGAGTGGCTCCCAACATGTCCCTGACCCAAAGTGGCTTGTAGGTTGATCATGGGTGGGGAGTCATTTGATCAAGTAGAAATGAATGAAACACAAGTAATTAATTAACAAAGATAATAGATGCCCCTCTCATGCCTTGAGTTCTTGTAAAGGGAGTCTTGGGAAGAAATTCCAACTTAGGGAGCTTGGGTCTTGTAAGATCAATTATCCTTGTTCATATAAAATGAGTACTAGATTTTGTGTGTGTCATACCAATGTACACCATGATGACACTCCCTAACTAGCTCTCTAACATCTTATCCTAGTGTCCAATGTGTTTGTGTTCCACCATTGGTAGTTGGCCCAATGATGATCCTTATGCTTTGACTAGTGGTGAGTTACCTATGATGACCACATGTTGTAACATTGGTGAGTTTTCAAAATGATGATTTGTGATGTGACATTGGTGAGTTTTCCCAATAAGGATTATGTGGTGTAACAAATTGGTGAGTTTTCCCAATGATGTTTTGTGATATTCCATTGGTGTTTGTGTCCAATGTGGACTTGTATTTGATTTTATCCATGATTAATCCATCTTGTGATATTGGACGAGTAATTTATATGATGTGTATGTTGAGTGTATTATTTATGTATGGTGTGAGTGTAAGACTTCTCCCAATGTGTTCAGTGTGAGTGTGTGCTTGCACAAGCCCATGTGACTATATCCTAGCATGGTATGAGTGGATCTTTTGATTCCACAAGGCTGGGTGGCATGGAAACCACCATTGGGGATCAAAGGATCATGGTTGGAGTTGATGATGGATTTAATTTGGAAAAGGTTTCTCATGCTTTATTTCATGTTTTCTTTAGTTTGATTCATTTATATGCAAATTGTATATGTAAAGGACATTTGAGTCCTATTTGATGTAATTGTAATAATGTGATGTTTTGGTTATCTCTTCTTGAGATGGATTATAATCCATGGGTAATGGATAGTGAAAGTAGTCTTAGTTACATGAATCTGTGTGGAATTGAGCACGATCGATTATGTATGATTATGTGCTTATGTAGTGTACTGGTAAAAAAAACTTCGTAACATTTCATTTGGGCTTAAAACGAATGTAGAAATATTTCCTTTGGGTTTAAAATGAATGTAAGTGTCTTGGAGTAGTCTTGGATGGTGTTGTGGAGAAATCCAGTACATGTGTTGACATTATTAGCTAGTTCTCACTATTCCTAGTAACAGAGCAAGGTATATCTTGAATCATGCATTTTTCGTTGTTTTGAAAATTTCTCTATATGTGTACACATTTATTTTCTCTTTCACAAGATTAAATTAGGAATTCCAAGCTCTTCTAATTTTTTTTCTCATTTAGAGATAATTATCTTTGATTCTATGTAGAAAGTTTCTTTATATGGGTATGTTATAATCTCTTTCTATATCTCTTTTACATGTATTTATATATGTGATGCAATAACACATCTATTTTTTAGGTTTATTATGCCTAGCATCCTTGATTCTCAAGATTTTTTTCTATGAAACATTTATTTCCTAGATTCTTGGAAGGGTGTAAAGAACTTCTTGCTTGAGAATGTTGTTGTATATCATTATATGTTTCCTCCAAATATATTTATCACTTTAAATTTTATACTTGAGCTAGCTTGCATCATCTTAGTGACATCAACCCACTAAAGTGAGGGAAAAATGTAATCTAAAAAAATACATGTACCTTATAGTTATCACATTATGTTCCATATTTAATTTGGTATACATCCTCATATCATGTTTTAGGGTACATTTAGCTAGTAACTTTAGCATTTCTCTCACTAATTATAATTTTTCAATATATATACCCTACTTTTCTTATCTTTTTGAAATAACTTTTGAAATCTTTTCCTAAATGACATTGTGGATGCATAGGCATCTATAGAAATATGATTTCATCTTATCTATTCAAAAACTAAAAATGTTTCTTTTATTGTTGAACCCTATTGTAACACTTTCTTGTCAAATAATTGTTTAGTATTTGAGAATATAAACATTCCTTTCTTTTGCCACCTCTTTTTAATCCCACTTATTAAAAAAAGGGAAGGACATGAAAAAACTTACTGTAACTTTTCACTTTGATTTAAAAGCCTCTCTTTGGATATTACATTAGCTATTCATAAATTGATGTTTCATAGCACATCAACCCCTTTTCTTATTTCCAAGCTAGCTATATTCATTATTTTGGGATTTTCTAATAATTTGTGTTGCAATATTTTTATTAATGTATTCTCCTTGTCATAATTTATAATACTCTATATCCTCTATTTCTTTGTGGGTATCAAGAATCTCTTTCTTCTCTCTTATTGAAGATCCTTCAACCATAATTTAATTCCTCCTTTTCTCAAGGCAATGGTGTTTTATTTATAGATAATTAAGGATTTTTCATACTTTGCAAACTTTTTTTTTCTCTCCTTACAGTCATTTCACTTGGATGATTAGTGTTCCATCTTCCTAGCATCTCTATTTCCATACACATTAAGCTAGTAATAGATATAATTATTACTATTATTATATTTTATTTACCAAGTGTTTCTCTTAATTCAAGATACACATTGGATAGAAGCACACACTTAAATGCCATTGTCAAATGGATCACTACACAAGATATTAGTCCAAGAGAATGATGCGATCAAGTGATAGAGTCAAGAGATGATCCAAAACTACTACATTCAATCAAGTGCTTTAGCTTGTGGAATTTCAATTGTACTAACTAGAAAGAAGAAGAATATATAATACCTCATTAACTACCATGTCTTGAATATGATCACTATTAAGAATATAAACAGAATTCTTCAAAGTGATAACCTCTTTAACTAATTTAAAAAAAAATTATTTTCACAAAAAATTAACCTAAAATGAAGGTATCATCTTAAAGTTCTTATTGAGCGAATTGACATGTGGATGATTACTTTCAAATCCAAGGATGCCTTGTTCTAATGGTTGGTTATACCCTTTAGTCTACCTTATACACTTATGACACATATAAAAATTATGAATAATGTACTCAAGACATATTTTGGTGGTTGTCTACATGTTAAACCCAATTTTTTATGTATCTATTTCCAATCCATGTTTAAAAGTTGTCATTTTCAGTAGTGCGCCTTTTAAAGCAATGTTTGACATTTTCCCTTGATTACAAATTCAGACTTAATTCTCGAAATGCTAGATGTGGATTTCCATGACTGAATGAAAACCAGAAGTTCCCTGAGTTGAAAAATGGAAGTGATGAACTATGGACGTTTCTGCTTGGTCAAAAACATGGAAAGAAGTATGTGCAAAAAATTCAAAAGCCTACTCCTGTCAACCTTAAAATCTTCAAGAAAGGGACACATTGCAAGTGTCAATTTGGACGCACGTTCATTGAGATAGACTTAAAATCTGTTGTAGAATTGAGGAAACATGTGGGTGTTCTTTTCTAAATGTTATTGGAAATTGCAGATTCATGTTCTCTAATATAGTGAAAGGGATATATTCTTCCACCCATTTCTCCAATGAATAAATCATTTTGGATGACTTTGTTCTGTGAAACAACTTTTTACTTTATAACAATTTCTCTCTGATATGAAATCTAATATGCTCATAGATTTTTCAACGGATTTTTGTCAATAAATAAAAAAAAATTAATGTCATCCATCTTTTTTCATTTCATAATACTTTAATGTTATTGACTATCAAACAACCTATATGTAATCTGTTTGTGACTGTTCTTATGTGAACAGCAGTTTTGCTACTTTGTAATTCAGTTTTATGATAATTCAATATTTAAAAAATATCAACTGATACCATAGTAGTACACGGCAGGTGATAGTTTATGTTTGCTTCAATTGGAATGTTTTTTTGTGGGGCTCATTGTTGTAAGAATGAAAAATTTGCAGTTGATAATGAAACTTTTGACTTAGAAAACCAGAATTTGAGACGTAGAAGGCATGCAGATCCTCTTAAAGCCTTTCACATTATGAGGAATTGCCTTCCACCAGTAATAGGAAGCTTCAACCTGATCATTACAAATAGGAAAGTCCAGCTAAAAAAGAATTAAGAATTGTCTAAGGAGAATAGTAAGGAAAGAGGTTATAACACCTCCCCAAGAGGTGATGAATGAGGAAGACAACATTGTGATATGGAAGGTGAACCAAAAGACACAGGAAACCATAGGCTACGTTACACCATTAATAAGATGGAACACAAATGATATGTCAAAGGGGAGGATGATTAAAATTACATATTATGTGGGATTTTCTTTTTTTATTTTAATACTTTTAGTTTTTATTAATGAAATTAATATTGTAAGTGATTTTTAAGAGTGATTAAATTGTATAGTTTTGATTAAACATGTTATTTAGTTTGAATGAGAATTAAAAAATAGGATAATATTTTAGTTGTAAATTTGTAGACTTTTTATTTTAAGTATTAGTCATATTGTTTATTTCATTTTATCATTAGACTAAATTTCAATGTGGAGATGTTTTTGCAACTCTCAATATAAGAAAAAGGTATGATAGTCAAGGACCTTTATTGTATTTATTCATTTTTGGACATGTAATCACCAACTAAGACACATTGAAAAAAATATTTAAATTGTAGATTGTAGTTGTTTCATGGCTACTAGGATTAGTTATTAGATGCACCAATGTGGACAAGATTATTTTGTTGCATTAACATGTTTGTTTCACCTATCGCTAACAAACATCTCACTTTTATACAAAATTCATCTCTATGTGATCATAGTTATGCAAGCACTAGGCATTATTGATTAGGGTAGATGTCTATATGTTTAGCTATGAATGTCTATATGTTTGCAATAATCACTAGAAAAGTGGAAATTGGTTTCTTGCATTCCTAGAAGGTAAGGCCACCATCTAAGTTCTCCACCAAGCACACCTACTCCTTAGTACAAGGATGAGAATTTATAAAACCATATTTTAAAGATGACTTGGTTGTCAAATTGCTAGTAGTGTCTACCAAAGACTTATTGTCCCTCCCCATTGGTAATGCAAGAGTGATAGCCATTTTAAAGCCATTTGGAAATATCCATGGTGAATATATTCAACTCAAGACCTTGTCCACATCAAGTTACGTAAAGTGTTTCATCATTTCCCCAATTTTCACTCATCATAACCTTCACAATTTTACTTTTTTTTGTGCATCATTTAAAAGTTAAACAATTTAACTTATTGTATATTATATATTTTATACAATGGTCGAACTTTAAAGATACTTGATGGAAGAAGGAGTGTGGATCGAGCTTCAAAAATAATTGATGCAAGAGGGAGGGGGTATCAAGCTTCAAAGATGCCCACGAATGGAAGTAGTGAGTATTGGGAAAATTATGATATCGATATGAGTGTGGATTGAAGTTCAAGGATGCTAATTCCTTCAAATCTAGTGCAAGTCTAGGAGGAAAAAAATTTAGAAGCCTGTGAAATAGAAGGAAACAAGGTTGTGGGCGTGTGGGGAATAAAGATAGTGCATGCCAATAGAGGAAAGAATAAAAGTTTGAAGCATGGGGAATTGGAGAATTAAGGACTTGAGGGTCTGAGCGAGATGAAGGGAAAGGGACAATGACATTGTAAGTCTAGATTTTGGATGGTTATGACAAAGAAAGGGTTTAGAGAATGGGGCAAAAAGGAAATAATAACAAGGTAAGGAAAACCCAAAAAAGTCAAAGAAGGGAAAGGATTGAGGAAGTAAGGGTGTGGGAAATGAAATGAAGGAATGAAAATATGAGAAAGTTTGAAATCCCATAAAAGGGTAGAGAATAACCCAAACACCCTTATCCATAGAATCAATACATTAGAAGTCTTCCCTTTCAAAAATATTTTTTCCTTAAGAAATTTAAATTTGGATGCTCCAGTATCTACAGTCCCTCCCAAGTAGCATCTTATATGGATAGATTCTTCCAATAACTAGATACTCTATAATTATTATTTTTCCTTAGTTTATCCCATAATAACATCAAATAACAATATGAAATTTCCTCATCATTGAAGGATGGAAAATCCATTGAAAGTGTGACATGTTGTTCAATAGGTCTCTTGATGAAAGACACATACAAATAATCATGAATCTTGCTATTCTCTAAAAAATCCAACTCATATTCAACTTATCTAATTCTCTTCAAAACCTTGTAGGGTCCATAGAAGCCAAGTTTGAGGTTTTGAGCCCCACTTCTTTGTATGGAATATTTCCTATAAGATTGTAATCTTAGAAAATTTGAATCCCCAACTTCAAATGATCTCTTATTGTGGTTCTAATCTACATAAAGCTTCTATCTATTATGGGCCTATTTGAGATGATATTTTAGTGAATATAGTATGTCTTGGATTTCTTCACCAAGTTTTGAGCTACTAGCACTCTATTGTCCATGAGCAACAAATTACCAAAGATTAATGCATCAAATCCATACAATATCGTAAATGGAGACATACCGATGAACATATGATAGGTAGTGTTGTAGTAGTATTCTCCAAAGTACAACCATTTAACCAAGTTGATTGTTGATAAAAAAATTAGTTCTTGATGTAGCCTTTAACCCTCTTATTCATTATGTCTATATGTCCATCTATTTGTTGTTGATAGCTTGTATTAGGGGTGAGTTCGTTACAAGATAAATGAAATATTTCTACACTATGGTGGGTCAAGTTTATAGATGAAAGTTAAATCTATGCTTGTGCAAGTGTCTTGCACCCATAGAGTTGATCTAGTAGTTTACATAGTCCTACTCATTGATTCGGTTAACATGCCTCTATTTCCTTTGTTATCTACACTAGCGATTTAAAAATAATAATTTTGGAGGTCTATTGATATGTTTCTATGGGACATGTTCTCCTAAGAAAACTCTAAGAATACTTGTGTGAAGAATCAAATACAATATAAATGAATTGTGCAAATGCTCTATAATGAATGTGTAGACTTGGATTTATTGTATTACACCAATGGAAGTGTTCCTAGCATAATCTCTTAATGTGAATGATTGGATGGGATAGAATGTGTAATTGAATGCTTTCAAATATAAGGATTTAACAATAAATTATGTAAAACATGTGTTTAATTGGCCCTTGATGGGAAAATAATGGGTTGGAGTTGGCCAAATTTGGAAATGTTGAGGACCAATTTTGTGGGCGCGGGATCAATCCCGCATCTACAAAAATGATTTGGTACATGGAAATGATCAAATCAAGGCAGAAAGTAGATGCATAAAAATGGATGCATGAATACATATAGTATATGTACAATTTAAGAAAATATACCAAATACATGTGTGTGAGAGGATTAAATAGAAAGTGAATATATCTAAAGAAACAAGTAAAAAATATGTAAAAAAAAGTCTCACTTTACAAAAAATTATATCATAAATGAATATATAAAGACATTCCTTCAAGATAAACACAAAATTAAATAAAAAATAATATAAATATATAAATTTCACTTTTAATGAAAGAAATAGATAAGAATATACCAACTTTTCTTTAAACCTAATTATTGGAGAATAAAGCCCTCCAAGAAACAAAATTCACAGACAAAGACAAAAAGAAAAACTTGTTCTCAAATATCTTCTTGTCCTCTTCCATGTAGATTGTCACAATTAATTAGCCTTTCACTTTCATAACCTTATGTTTCATCTGATACATTCAAAGAAAAGATATATTTGATTCATGTATTAGTCTTCTGAAATATCCTTGTCATGATTTCTCATCATATTCGCAACTTTTGCTTTCTACACATGAACATGTTTCCATCATTCAGGCCATTCACAATTAGTCTCTCAGTCCTGTTCACACTTTCCCTCCTTAGAAGCGCCCAATTTTTCAACGGAATTGAATTCCCTTAGAGATAATGTCAATGAAACAAATTCAATGTCCTTTGGGAAGTGAATGCAAGTAAAACTAAAATGAAGGCAGCTAACAATGGGAACAGATTAAAGAAAGTAGTAGAACGTGTGATAATCTGACTACCTAATAATTTAGAACACCCATAGAAAGTCAAAAAGATGATAATGAAAACCTGATAACTTTCAATACTTGGTCAGTGCTGTAATAAATTTCACAGATAAAATTTGAATAACATAGCTGGCATTGTTGAATAGTGATTAATGGAGAAAGACAAATTAAGCAGTCTAGATCATCTGCACAATCAAGTACTTAAACAAACGTATCTTTATATATCTCCTTTGAGCTGCATAGTGCCTATGTTTTTCTTTAGTATGAAACAAGGATAAAAAGGTGAAGAACAATAAAACATTATTAAATTATTGAGATATGAATGGAGAATTTTATATCATTTCTGAGAATTGGTTATTTGATATGGGAGCATGCGTATGTTGATATCTAGTTAGATAAAAATTAAAAATTAAAGAATATCCATTCCATCAAAATCATTTAAGATATAATTCCGTCCTCATCTTTACAATATACCTATAAAAATTTGAATCTTAATGAATGCCATTATAATCAAGAAACATACCTTCATCCTCACCAATTATATTCAATATAATTTATTTAAAAAAAAATCAATCTGAAATATTAGATACCCACTACATACCTCTTGGATAGTTTGATTCCCAACAAAAAATTATGTTATAAAAAGTCAGATGATTGAATAAGGAAAATTTATGATAATGTATTTCTTGCTTCCATGTTAGGTATTGCTTGTGATTTTGGCTTTGCGCTTTGTCCACACAATTAACAATATTCCTTTGTCTTTGCCGAGTTTGGGGCTGCTTGACAGTTATAGAGCATACATTAGGAAAGGAGCGATGAAAACATTAGCTCAAAAAATCTCCAATTTAACAACCGTTAGCCAAGAAAACACTTTTAGAAATAAAACTAGCAATAGGAAAGGAGATATGATCCAGATTATACATATCCAGAGCTTCACATAAATCTAGATTAGATAACAAATTAGCTCGCACATATTTAGCAGCAAGGATATAAACCAATTTGTCATCCAACAGAACAACCAAAGCAATGGTGAGAAAACGAGATAACTCTCAGAATGAGAGGCATTAGAATTTTCCTGTAGCCAAGATTTACCCACCACCTTTCTGAAAGCCAAAGAAATATCCTCATCATCCGAATTAAAAACCTTACCAAGTTTCTCATGAACATATGGATGAGGATCATTAAAATCCTTGCACTTGAAACACACATAAATCCTATACCATCCCACCGTGAGAGCCACATAACCACAATACCTGCACCGTTTGCAAGAAGAACACAAGACCACAAAGAAACCAATTTGCACATATATACCAATCTGCAAAAATGATAAGAACAACCGACGACCAAATCCTAATCTTGAATGCAGTCGACAACAATACCATATCAAATAAGCAATGCAAAGGGATGATTAATGTAACAGACGACACGAAACGCCCAAGTGAAGGCCCGAAAAAGATCACTGAAAAGCCTTATTTAAAAGAGGTAATTCATCCTTGTTAAAGTCTTTGAAGATTATTTGTTCATCTATTGTCTTATTCGCAAGAAAATCTGCAATGGCATTTGCTTCCCTATAACAATGAGAAATTGAATAACAATTAAACCATTTTAACTATAGAAGAACCTTACCCAATAAGTATTGCAATTGCCAAACATGAGTTTTTTGATTTGAATCTACATGAAAGATAACCATTGAATCTCTTTCAATGATTAAAGACTTAATTTGAAGAGATCTTGTCAAGTCCAAGCCAAAGCTTAACGCTTCCAATTCTGCCTTATTATTAGTTCCCACTGGCAAAATCTTGCAGACAACTTTCACAATGTTTGTATTAGAATCCGATATAATAATGCCAACCCCAAACTTTCCAGGATTGCCCCTTGATGCCCCATCATAATTTAAACACTATCTACTTTTTAATTGTATTACCAAAAATGAAATAAACAATATAAATACAATACAAATTATATATTCTTATATAACAAATTAATTAATTTTAAAATAAAATAAAATAACTTTTAATATATAAAATAATCTAAATTGATATCTAAAATAAATTTATTTAAGATACTGGTTAACCTTCACTTTAACAACTTTCTTTTCATCTGATACTCATTAATTGAAACAAACATATATCTGATTCGTTCAGTAGTCTTCTCAAGTATCATATTCACAACTTTTGATTTATGCACATGAATATGTCTCCATCATTGGGACCATTTACAATTGATCTCTCCTTGTGTTCACATTTTCCCTTCTTAGAAGCACCCTGATTTTTCAGTTGAAAATTGGATGCCATCAGAGACAGTCAATGAATTAAATTCAATACCCTTTGGGAAGGGAATGCCTTATCTGATAGGAGTAAAACTAAAATGAAGCCAGCTACAAAGTGGAAACAGATAAAAGAGAGTAGCCTCGTTTACTCTTTGTACCAAAGCTGTGTGGCACGTGTGATTATGTGACTACCTGATAAGTTAAAGCAATCCCATACAAATTCAAAAAGATAACAAAGACAAAAATTCAATACTTGATCATTGCTGTAATACATTTAATAGGGATATTGTTGGAATAGCATAGTTGGTATTCTTGACTAGTGATTAATGGTGACACTATTAATCAAGAAAGACAAATTAGGCAGTCTAGATCATCTGTACAATCCTAATTATATGTCTTTTGAGCTGGATAGTCCCTGCTTGATATGGGCATATAAGTCTACGCTGATATTTATTTCCATAAAAATTAAGAGTTAAAAAATATCTATTCTATGGAAATGGTTTAAAATACAATTTTAATCTCATTTTTTATATTATATCTAAAAAAAATTGAATCTTACTGAATGACATAAAGAAGAAACTCACCATCACTCTTACTATTTATAATCAACGTAATTTATTTAAAAACAAAAACTGATTTTCATGAAACCAAAGGTCTGAAAAATCTTCTAATTAAATTCCAATCCAAGACATTGGATACCCACTACATATCCCTTGTCTTTACCATTTGACTTATGAAATAAGAAAATATGGAATCTTCAAATTAGCTAGGCTACATATGAATTGTGAACTGACTTGGAAACTTGCAGGTATGTCGGTCTCTTTTAACACAACCAAAATCAAAACCTATTCTGATGGGAATCATCTTCTATGCAAGGAAAAATCATGTTATAAATAAGTCAGATGATTGAATAAGAAAATAATATCAATAATGTATTCCTTGCTTCCATGTTAGGCATTGCTTATGATTTTCAGTCCACACAATTGACAATATTCCCTTGTCTTTGTCAAGTTTGGGGCTGCTCGACAGTTATCTAGAGCTTACATAGGCACAAACAACATTTCCAAATTCCCACAGGTACACAGGATTCCATCCATAATTTATGCTTCAAAGTTAAAATTAAGTTCCTAAGGGAAAGAAAGGGTTCAATTCCTATTACCTTCAAGACCAACAACTAATCTATATGAATGGAAAACTGTTTAAGGTTGCAGCTTCTAATAAGTTTAGTGTTTAAGTTTTAGAATTTAGGTTTATTATATATGTTATTATTGTATCATAAAATATATTTGAAATTTGAAATTTGAAATTATATATTAGATTGTCTTATTGGTGTGTTATTAAGTTATATTTTATTGATGTATGTATATGACATTACATGATTTATTATTTTTAAAATTTAATAAATATATTGCATTCAAATGTTATTAATAATCAACATTAATATCTTAAAATAACATTAAGTCTAGAAACTTGATAGGGGATCTTTGTGACAATTGTATGGATTTAAAAGACTATATCATGTCATTTGAAGAAAACTAGACCTGCAAACCAATGTGTTGAAATGGTTTTTCTAAGAGAGCTAAAACGTGTGATATAGATTTCACAAATTGAAAATGGAGACTCTATCCACAGGCCATAGTCAAACCAAATGTTCCCCTTGATATGGAACTATCGAATGGAGTGAACAAATTTTTCCATTTTGTTTGAGAACCTGAAGATGGTTGAAAACAAGATGGCTTCATTAGAGAAAAATCCAAAAAAAATTATTCAGATTAGTAAGGAATCAAAAAAGAATTTGTCCACCAACATGTATGTCCTATAGGAAGAGCTCAAAAAAAGAAAGGAAGATAAAATCAAGGACCTTTGAAGAGAATGAGATAAAAAATTGTCCTTGTTACCTTCACTTATACCTCCACTACAAGTTTTATTGGCCTTGAAAAAGATTATTTAGAGGCGACCTTTAAAGATTAGGGGGATTTCCTTGCAAAAGAATGACAAGTTGTCTCTCGGCTTAAGAGTCTAGTTGATCTGAATCAAGCCTATACTCAGTGTTTCGTTTCTTTTAGATTTTTTTTAATTCTTTATTGTTTTTTACTATTATACATATTTCTCCCTCTATTGAATTTGTTTTACTATTCTTAGTCTATATATTATGAGAATTGATGTAGGAACCCATAAATTGATTTTGTAAAAAGAATTTAGACCCTTTCAACAGTCTTAAAATGAATTTAGATCTTGCTAAACTACTACAAAATAGCCTAGGACATGGAAATGATCAAATCAAGATAGACAATGGATGTATAGGGATGGGTGCATGAATGGGTGCAATATATGCATGATTTAAGTGAATATATCAAATTTGTGTGTGTAGAGATAAAATAGGGAGTGAATTTTCCTAAGCAAAAAGTGAAATAGGAAGGAATCTAACTTTGCATAAGTTTATGTCCTCTCTCTCTCTAGAAAGACATTCCTTCAAAATAAACACAAGATTAAATAAAGAAAGCATAAAGATATAAATTTCACCATTACAATTATTAAAAAAATGAATAATATAAAACCTTAATACAAACTTTTCTTTAAACCTATTTATTAGAGAATAAAGGCCTATCTTAAGAATAAAATTTAGGACAACAAAGAAAAAGATTGTTACTAACTTTAATAGTGTTCTTATATGTAAGATCATCATCATTAGTTGATGTCAAGAGGCATTCTACAATGACAACAAGAGGTTGAGTATAATGAAATGAGTGTGTTAACACAGATTCTTACCTTTTACCTTAAAATTGAATCATTTACATGTCAAAATTTTAATATTTAATAATAGAAATTAATATTTTCAAAATAAACAACACATAAAAATAAAGATATGTCTTCATCAACACTATCCACTTTTTCATTATATTATTAAAAAAAAAATAAACAATATAAATACAATAAAAATATGGCTCTAGGAAAATTCACGGCCATCAATTCACCGAGGGAAAATTCACCATCAGCAAGTTATCATGGGAAAATTCACCGCCAAGTAAAATTCACTTCGAGCAATTCACTTGACAGTGAATTACTGACGATTTTTTTTCCATCTGTAAATTGCTGACGGTAAATTTATCGTATACCTAAAAATATATATTCATATATAACAAATCAATAATTTTAAAATAAAATAAAATAACTATAAATTAATATAGATAAAAGAAATGAATTTAAGATATCTATAGTGATTAGCCTTCACTTTCACAACTTTCTGTTTCTATCTGATATTCACGAATTGAAACAAAAATATATCTGATTCGTCAGTAGTCTTCTCAAATATCATATTCACAACTTTTGCTTTATACACATGAATATGGCTCCATCATTGGGACCATTTACAGTTGGTCTCTCATTGTGTTCACATTTTCCCTTCTTAGAAGCACCCTGATTTTTCAATTGAATTGGATTCCATCAAAGAGTCATTCAATTAAATTCAATGCCCTTTGGGAAGGGAATGCCATATCTGAAAGGAGTAAAACTAAGATGAAGGCAGCTAACAAGTGGGAACAGATTAAAGAGAGTAACCCCGTTTACTCTTACTACCAAAGCTGTGTGGCACGTGTGATAATCTGACTACCTAATAAGTTAAAGCAATCCCATACAAATTCAACAAGATAACAAAGACGAGCATTCAAAACTTGATCATTGGTGTAATAAATTTCATAGAGATATTATTGAAATAGCATAGTTGGGATTCCTGAATAATGATTAATGGTGACACTATTAATAAAGACAAGACAAATTAGGCAGTCTAAATCATCTGTAAAATCCTATATGACAATTCCAGCACTTAAACAAAGTTATCTTTATATATCTCCTTTAAGCTGGATAGTGTCCTCTCTTTGCTTTAGTATGAAATCAAGATAAAAAGGTGAATAATAAATATGATTAAAGTTTGTTTTGTTATTTGATATGAACACACGAGTTTATGTTGATATTTCTTTTTATAAGAGTTAACAGATATGTATTCTATCAAAATCATTTAGAATACAATCCTAACTTCATTGTTTATATGTATAAATTTGAACCTTTCATAAATGACTAAAAAGGAAATTCACCATCATTCTTACCAATTATACTCAACATAATTTATTTTAAGAAACACTAATTTTCATGAAATCAAAGATCTAAAAAACCCTCTAATTTAATTGCAATTCAAGACATTGGATACCTACTACATACCACTTGTCTGTCTCTATCATTTGACTTATGCAACAAGAAAATATGAAATCTTTTTATTTCCTTGATACATATGAATTGTGAGTTGACTTGAAAATTTACAGGTGTGTCGGTCTCTTTTAATACAGCCAAAATTGAAATCTGGTCTGCGAATTGTGGTCTGATTCCCATTATATTCTATGGGAAGAAAAATTATGTTACAAATTAGTCAGAAGATTGAATAATTTTTTTTATCATTAATGCTTCCTTCTTAGGAAAGCTCATATTTTTATTCCTTCTTCAATATTAAGCATTGCTTTAAGACTTTTGCTTAGTCCACACAATTGACAATATTCCTTTTGTTTTTGCCAAGTTTGGGGTTGCTTGACAGGCATACAGAACTTACATAGGCACAAACAACATTTCCAAATTGCCACAAGTAACAAGATGCCATCCATAATTTATGCTTCAAAGGTAAAATTAAGCTCCTAAGGGAAAGAAAGGGTGCAACACTTGATACCTTCGAGACCAACAACCAACAACTAATCTATATGAAGAAAAATTGTTTAACGTTACCCCTTTTAATAGCAGGGGAGAGGATTAGAAGTTGTACATCTTAAATTATTCAGAGAGTTTAGTTAATAAGTTTAGCGTTTAAGTTATAGATTTATCCATAGGCTATAGTCAAATCAAAAGTTTTCTTTGATGTGGAACTATAGAATGGAGTAAACAATTTTTTCATTATGTTTGACAACATGAAGATGGTTGAAAACACGATGGTTTCATTGGAGAAAAATCATGTTAATATAAAAAAAATCTGAAAAAAATTATTCAGATTAATAAGGAATAAAAAAGAATTTGTCCGTCAGCATGTATGTTCTGTAGGAAGAGCACAAAAAAAGACCTCTCAAGAGAATTAGATAAAAAATGTCCTTGTTACCTTCACTTGTACTTCCACTACAAGTTTTATTGGCATTGAAAAAGATGATTTAGAGGTGATCTTTAAAGATTAAGGGGATTTCTTCACAAAAGAATGACAAATTGTCTCTTGGTTTAAGAATCTTGTTGATCTGAATTAGACCTCTATTTTGTTTTTTTTTTCTTTTAAGTTTTCGTTGATTCTATATTGTTTTTTACTATTATACATATTTCTCCTTCCATTAAATTTGTTTATCTATACTTACTCTTATATCTTGTGAAACTCCATGATGAACTATTAAACTAGTTTTGTAAAAAATAAATAATTTTTTTCAACAACATTTATTATAATACTATTAAACTTTAAATTTATAAATATTATTTCAATTATCAAAATTCACACAACTATTAAACTCTTAAAAAAAACAAACATGAAGGCATATTAAACAATTTATCTATCATTTAAAAAAAAGAAAGTGTGTTTCTTGCAACTAGTCAGGAACCCCAAATAAAGAAAAGTTAGAGGTGGAAGAAAAAGTATCTATGCACTGCAAGACTGTATGGTATCGAATTAGGATAATGGCAAAAAAATGTCTACTTTCGGCATTGCCTTGTTTTTCAATGCTGTTCCAATGCTGTTCTAGTAAAAGAAATTGTCAATAGATAGCTTTTGAGGCAATGTATTTTTTAAATAGAAGTTAGAAGATTGCCTATAAATTTATTTGTTTGATGATTGGTTTTATTTTGTATATTTTTTAATTATTACAAATATTAATGAGTTTATTATCAAGTTAAAATATTTAGTTGATAGGTTATATATAGTGTGAGATTTGAGTCTCAAACAAGTTTCATACATGCAAATTATTATTGAGTCATCATAAAACAAGTTTTAGTCGCCGTTTAATAGTAAACCAGCGATCATTTAATGGAAAAGCTTCCAAAATATCAAAATCTCATTTATCACTAAAAGCGAGATAAATATTGATTTTTCAACTAGATGGGAACATTCTATTTCCATTTGCAATGTTTTTTGTCAATTTGATGGCAACATTCCTTTTTCATTTGCATTACTTTATGTTTTAAATCTGTATGGAAATATTTCAAAATCAGATAATACTTAATTTCTTTTAAGGAAAAACTCTAGATTTGTCTAAGTTATTTCATTCCATTATTTAGCACTTATTATTAACATACATATAGTTTTCTATTGACTTAATCCTTGAACCTCCTTTAAGTGTAAGTGCTAGTTTATATTTTTTTTAATTATTACAAATATTAATGAGCTTATTATCAAGTTGAAATAGCCATACAACTTATGTAATTTTGTCTCTCTTTTGTTGTCCTTGTGGCTGGATTAATCATCATTGTTGTTGCCTTTGTGGCTGGTCTATTGGTTGTGTAGCTATATACTTTAGCTAGTCTTTGTAGCTTTATTCTTGTGAATTATTTAGTGCATTGTTAAATAAAAAAAATATTAGAAAAAATTAAAGGAAACAAAGGATACAAAATTTTTGAAGGAAAATTAATCATCATGCAATGTATGATAAAATAATGAAGTGTCAAATGTGGACACATAAGAAGCTAATAAATTATCATCAATGCATAAACTATCATCATTTAGGGTAAGATAATGTGAAAAATTATCATAAACATCCATAGAGTCAGCAAAACTGAAGAAAATTGATCATCACTATGTTCATCATAATGTATGAAAGAGGGTAATTCATTTACAACAAATGAATCTATGTACATGGGACTAGCATGACATGAAAGAGAGGTGTCATCAAGAGGCATAATAATATAATACATAGGTGATGAAGGCCTGACATTATTAATGGTCATCATAGTGGAGGCTTCACATGATAGATCCTTTCTTGATAGATAATCTCATTATCATAAGCCAACAACACCTCTATAGAAAACACATTCACATATAAAGTATATAAATCTATGAGTATATCAATGATGCATGTGCCATGTGTTATAAAAGATAAAGAACATGTTAAAATCAACTAAGGAGTAAGACCAAAAATTAACCATAATGATTGAAAATCGTAGGGTCAGTAAGTGGGATAAAAGAGGTTTAAATCACTATGTATACATAAAATACAATTGTAATGGCATAAATTTGTACCCTAGGAAAATTTCTCATTTATTTACCCTTACTTTAGAGTTTATAAGTCCGATGATGCAAAACCCGTCACCATCATCCCATTATTTCCATGTAGCCTTATCTTTTTGCGTTGGTGGAGGAATTTATGTTGAGGATGCGTGCGCACCATGCTTCCGTCTTGATAATATTCCTGCCCCTAGATTCTAAAAAGTGTTACATTTTCTGGTTGGTTGTGAACATAACATTCTCTATCAACCCTTGATCGATGAAAAGTGTCCCTTTGCCTCCATTTATCCATTAAAACTTCATTCTTTCACTCTCTCATGCTAATTTTTTCTCTCTCAAGTTCATTCTTGCAACTTCTTAATCATTCAATACGCTTCTTTCTTGCTGCTACCAACATTCTACTTGGTCTCTACAACATCTTCTTGTTGCAACACCATTATCTTTGCAAGTTTCACAAAGCTCCATTCTCTTGGCAAGGTACATCATCTCTCGTCATCTTCCTCTCTCAGCCTTGAGTGCTAGCAAAAAGGAAGGTGATATTGCTCCTCTTCATTTATTTACATCATTTTTCTTATAGAGTAGCATTTGGGTTATCTTTGCTCTCTATTTGATAGTGTCTTTTCCTTTCTCCTTTTTATCACTTTCTCTATATCATTGTATATCTGGTTGTCTGTGGAGGTAGGGACACCAAAATGGGGATCTGACTGAGGCAGGCCTCAAAAACAACCCAAAACTTTTCCTATTCTTTTGTGTGTAGGTAGAGGTTTTCCCACTCGAAGCCAATTGGAGAACTGGACCATGTGTGAAAGGTATCTTTTCCTACTCTTTCCTTATCATTTTCATCACTATAATAATCCTTTCTTTTATTCTTCTTGTTGTACTTTATTTTTTGCATTTTCCTATTAAACTATAAACATCAATATTCAGGTCAAAAGTAGGCCATGCATGTTTTTGATTTTTTATCAGACCCTATGTCCATATAGGACGCTAGTGTGGTGCGCTGGAGTCTAGTTCCCATGCTATCGTCCTTAGACAATGAGATTTCTGGTCTACGATCTGAAACCTATATGGATGACTCACTCCATTCTGGAAACATCTATCTTTAGCAGAAGGGAAATAAAGCTCTATTTTTCCTTCCTTTTCATTATGTCTTTATCTGTTGATCAATTTGAGGTAGTTTAGGGTAGTTTGTTCCTTGAGGGTCTCTCATGACCTAAAGCCTTGGGGGTGACGAAACTCCCTACTCTACATTTTTTGGTGAACTTGACATGAATGTCCCTGTTTCATTTCTTGGTATCATGGATCTTTCTCACGTGTCTAGGTGTGTTGTAGATTCATGCATTAAAAGGCATGCAACTTTGCGACCCGATCTATGACCCCTAGATACATAGTTAGAAGGACTCTTGGATATTCAAAAGTGGAATCTAGATAGGTCATTGTCTGCTAGTATGATATTTTACATCTTTTGAGATACTTCCATCAGAGTAAATGAACATGGTCTCATTCACGCATATCCCTCCTAAAAATACGAGTGTGAAACTTGATATAACCTTTACCTAGCATGATGTGCCTCTTAATAAGGATCCTTCCCTGCTATACATTCCTACTTAGATTAATGGAAACACCATAATTGGCATCTTAGTTGATCCGATGAGTCGGGTTAATGTGATAATGGAAGAAATTCTATTTATAAATAGTTTACATGAGGAGAGATACAAAGAGTCGCAAACCACTCTGCATACCCATGATGGTCTCTTGATTGCCCCTATGGGCTCTATTTCTTTGTTATTTTTTGTTGGACTCAAGTCTATTGATGTGTCATTTGTCATGATCCCAGAATCTAACCTATTCAGAGTAGGGTTAGGCATTCTGTGGCTATCCTCCATGAATGATTTTGCCTTTGTTATCCACAAATTCTTAAAGTTCCCTCACAAAGGCATTGTGCATGTAGTGCATGACACTGACTATAAACCACTAGTGTTGCTTGGGGGTTTCTCATTGGATCACTTTTGGCCCACCTTGGTCGGACCTCTCCCTCCTAGGGGAGACCTATTATACCAATATTATGCTGAATATAAGACTGGGGGCATGACATCGAAAGTTAGTTATCCAGTTTCTCCTTATGTTGTCTCAATAAAAGACTCTATGATAGTGCAGCAATAATTTGCCTCTTTTTCCCAACTAAAGGGAAATGAGAAGCTTTATCGTGCTCAAGAGCCTTCTACTTTTGTGTATTATACTCCACCTAGTTTTGCTTCTTTTCCTACTGTGGCATCTTCGACTTCCGCTCCCATGCCCTACATGGGAAGTGTGATGGTGCCTACATGGTGGAAAGCAAAGCATCAAGTTTTTGAGTTTCATGTTCTACCCACGATTCCTTCACCCATTGTCTATGGAAAGGGGAAGATTTCTCATGGGGTTGCTTTTGTGTCTTGGCCTCCACAACCTCCTATTGTTCCTCCTCTTTCCCCTAGGGCAGTGACAGGAAGAGGTCTGCCACCGAGGTGCTTGTTCATGTTTCTCCTCCTATGGTTGTTTTTGCGCTTGTGCTTCCTCCTCCTACTCCTACCTAGGAGATTACCCTTTCACCAGTGATGGTTTTGAATGATACTCCTACAACTGAAAAATAGCCTCTGATCTCTTCTCAAGCCACGTCTTCTGGCGCTCATAGCTAACGTAACTGGCTTACGCATGAGCACAATCATATCAAAAAGGATTTGGCTACTGAACATGTTGCCTTGCGAAAGACAGAAGGGGAGCCAGATTCCCCTATTTATATATCCTCTTTTGTTGCATATGCCTCAGTTCCCATATCATATGTTCTGCTTCTAGCTCCCCAAACGGATCCCAATGATACTCACCCTAAAAGGGTGCAGGTTTTCATCGCTCCCTCTCTTGATATCGTTCCCAGACATCCCTCCCTTCTCTTATCCCATTGACATGCCAGATACAATAGTGGTGTTTTTTGTGGATTTATCGTCTTCATCCTCCACTTTCGCTTCTTCTATGGGGATCCCACATCCCCCGCTTAAGTGCAAGCTGGAGGATGACCTCACTGCGAGTGGAGGTCAGAAGAAGAGTTCACCTTCTTTGAAAGTCAGTTCTTTTTTGGCATGCTTCGTGCTCATGATGGAGGCAACCTTTGCTTCTCTATGGCTAGTCATTTCCCCTCTTCCCAAGGTTATAAATGGCTCTCGAATGCCTCACCCTTCCCCCAAAAAGTATACGTTTAATTCAGTGGAAGATATCTCAACTCTATCCTTGATCTTTGCAAGATCGATGACTCTTACTTCAAAAAAACTCGGTGAAGAAGACCTTGATGGGCCTTCTTCCTTAGCCCTTGTTGCAGGAGAGTCAGAGGGTATCGCCCTTGCTATCCTTCCCTTGTAGGCCCATCCGCTCTTCCCTTAAAGTGATCTAGATTTGGAGCATGATGACCTATTGATCGATGAGGAATAGGGTGGTACCTCTTTTTTATCTATGGGTTAAATTTGTTTGTGTGTTTGTGTTCCTATATGCTTGTCTTTTTTTGTTTGTATTCCTACATGGAGGACCCTTGCTACCCTTGTAGGTTCTTGGATATAGGTGCAGAAAATGTTGTGCACTTCTTCTATGTGTTGTGAAATTTTTTTTCACTATTAGGAATGATGTAAAGCATTGGGGGAATTTAGGCCTTCTTCCATGTTGACCCAATTTTAATTTTTACTTTGTCTTCATGTACTCTTCTTTATATTCTAAGAACTTTGGGGATTGATGACCGTTCCTTCATACACCATATAACTCTATCTATTTGTATTTATGAATAGATCTTATCCCAAATTCTTAGATCCCCTATCTCTTGATTTCTTTATATTTTTCTATTTCTTGATGTTGTAGTTCTTATGTGTTGTCCATTGCATGTGTGTGACAACATACCATGAATAAATCATGTCATGTGTTTTGTGCCACAACATATCTACCTCTCCTTTCTCTCCTTAGGATTCCATGTGCTCCTCTATGTAGCACATACCATCCTAAGGGGGGGCTACCATGTTAATTTTCAATAAGGTGAATTCTTTCAAAAGGATTCCTTGGTGTCAAATTTTGTTTACAATTAATTCCTTGACAAAGAGAATCCCTTATTGAAATCTCTCATTTTTCTAAAATGTCATATTCTCTCAAAACTCTTGGATGAAATTTTCTTTAGGAAAAGAGTTCGTTTACAAAAGAGTCTAGAAACTTTCCTTTAAAAAATAATCACTTTTTCTAAAATGAAAGAGTCTAAAAAAGCATTCTTTCCAACGAATCCCTTGATGAAATATCTTTCAAAAGGATCCCTTGATGATAGTATATTTTATAGAAATGTGGTGTCTTTCAATTGGAGAATTCCTTTGATGGACCCCTTAGTGTCTTGAAGGGTTTACTACCGAAGGAACCTCCTTTGAAAGATTTTCTAAAATGAATTCTTTGGTATTTTTTAATGTGTCTTTTATCTGATATTCGATGTCACTATGTCTTGGTGTCAAAAATCATATCTCTTTGTGTCTAGCTTGGGGACATCCTGACTAGACCCATCTTTTTTGAGACTATCCTACAATAGAATTTGCAGCAACCACAAGCCTATTTGATTAGTGTGTATTTTGTGTCTATCTGATTAGGTTGCATCTTATCATGCTAGCTTGCTTCTTCTTGTGTCTAATGAATGTGTGTCTTTTGTAATTAGCTTTTTCACCTAAAATGTTTTGCCTACAACATAACATGTTTGTGGTGAGATCACAACTAGCTTTGTAGGATGAAAAAACTATGGATCTCCTCTCTTTCACGTATAGGTACGTTGGATTGGATATCTACTTCCTCGATGATATTGGTATATTCTCTTCAAACTCTTTCTACTTTATCTCACATACACACTTACACCTATGCTCGCTAAAGTGGGGGAAAAATGTAATGGCATAAATTTGCACCCTAGGAAAATTTGCTATTTGTTTACCCTTACTCTAGATTTTATAAGTCCGATAATGCAAAACCAACCATCGTCATCCCATTATTTTCATGTAGCCTTGTATTTTTACATTAGTGGGGGAATTTCTATCGGGGAAAGATGTGCATCGCATGGATGCTTGCATGTCACACTTCCATCCCGACAAGATTCATGTCCCTAGAATCTACAAAAGTGTTACATTTTCTGGATGGTCATGAATGTAACGTTCTTTATCGACCCTTGATTGAATAAAAGGATCCCTTTGCCTCCAATTATCCATTGAAACTTCATTCTTTCACTCTCTCATGCTAATTATTTCTCTCTTAGGTTCATTCTTGTAACATCTTGATTATTCTTGCTTCTTTCTTGCTACTACTGGCATTCTAGTTGGTCTCTACAGTTCATTTTCTTTCTGCAACACGATTGTCTTTATAGGTTTCACAAATATCCATTCTCTTGGCAAGGTGTCATCTCTCATCATCTTCCTCTCTCAACCTTGAGTGCTAGCAGAAGGGAAGGTGATATTGCTCCTCTTAATTTATTTGCATCATTGTTCTTAAGAGTAGCATTCAAGATGTCTTTGCTCTTTATTTGATAGTGGTTTTTCCTTTCTCTTCTTTATCACTTTCTCTATATCATTACAAATCTGGATATCTATGGAGGTGGGAACACCAAAATAGGGGTTTGACTGAGGCAGACCTCAAAACACAACCCAACACTTTTCCTATTCTTTTGTGTGTAGGTGCAGATTTTTCTAGTTGAAAAAAAATGGATAACTAGACTGTGCATGAAAGGTATCTTTTCCTACTCTTTTCTTATCATTTTCGTCACTAAAATAATCCTTTCCAATTGTGTAGGAGCAAATTTGAACGCCTAATGCAAATTCCCCTTTCAACCTTCTCCACTTTAGAAAATAAAAAACAGAGGCTTAATTCCATATAATCCCATTGTTCTCATTACACTTGGTGCCCATTTTGAGTGTTGGTAGAGGCATTTCTGTCGCGCTCACTCGCGCGATGTAAAAACGTCCGCACGGTGCGCTTACATCCTTGGCAGATTCCTATGACTGGAGTTTGCAAAGACATTAAACTTCCTATTGGAAGTCGAAATGTAACACCTCCCTTCATCTGGCTAACCCTAGTATGGTCATTTCTTCATCTCCCTTCTTCATATTGGCTATTTCCTTCATCTATTTGAAGCGATTTGATCTCTTCACCATTCCATTAACTCATACACAAGCTCTTAGCATTCACTTCAAGCATTGAAGCAACATTTTTGCACTCCATAGCAACAAGTCCATCACTCCATCATTTCAATAGAGAAAGCGCAGGACAAACACCATTGCAACAGAGGCTTGAGTTCCTCCCATTTTCTCCCCACTAACCTTGAGCGCTTTGGGCGGAGGTGGTGAGCTCCTCACTCATCTTCTCTATTACTTGGTTGATTTAGCAAATTACTATTTTGTAGTGTTTTAGTGGTCTATTGATTTTATTTCCTTCTTTATCATACTATTTCTACATCATTGCAAACTTTGTTGTCCGTGGAGGTGGAAACACCATAACGGGGGTCTGACTGAGGCGGACCCCTAAAGAACCCCCCGACATTTTCCCTCTTTTCTGTGTACAGGTGGAGAGATCTTGGAGCAAGCTAGCGAAAAGGTTATTGTGTGAGATAAAATTCATCACCCTTGCGGTAATATACTTACTTTACCACATTCGTCTTTATGTTTCGTATTTCATAGTCTTATTCTACACCTTTAGAAACTCGTAACTAGGTTGTTTGTCCACTTTTTAGAGGTTAGACCTTGTCTCCCTGGTTTTTTGGCTTTACGAATGCCAACACACCTAAGAGATGCTAATGCGTCGCGTTTTCATCCTAGAACCGTGCTTCTGTCCTCTGACAGAGAACTATCTGAGACACAAAGTTGACCCTAAGAATGAAATCGCCTAGTCTCCTTTCAACTCATAGGTTGGTAGAGTGATCGAAGGACCTCATAGTTCTCATCATTCTCATCCCGCCTATCCTAAAATTCCTTTAAATTGAGGTAAGTTACCACAGCGATACTGCTCTCGGGCTTTCATGACTTTGGGCCTTGCAGTGGTTGGTCCCCCTCTCTTACATTTTTGGTGAACCTGACGTGAACCATTTTAGTTCTATTTTGTGATACTGAAAGTCCCTTTCCTCATATCCTAGGAGTGTTTTAGGTGTGAGTGTTGTGAGGCTTCCACCTTGCAACCCAACTTGTGACCCCTAGTAGGCGTAGTTGGAAGGTTCCAAAAGTGTTGCATAAGGAAACCTGAATTGGGTCACTGTCTTGTCCTATAACGTTTAGGAGGCTCTGTGAAAATGTTGTCTAGTGTGTGTGATGGCCTCTTTACTAAATCAACCTATTCCCTTTGCACAACCTATGAGTAGTGGTAAGGATATCACCTTCACTTCGCAAGACCTGTTGATGGGCTTTAATAGGGAACCATCTCCTCTTTACATTCCTGCAAGGATAAATGGGAATACCATAGTAGGTGTCCTCGTTGATCCAAC
Organism: Sequoiadendron giganteum; assembly: GCA_007115665.2. Lineage (NCBI taxonomy): Eukaryota > Viridiplantae > Streptophyta > Pinopsida > Cupressales > Cupressaceae > Sequoiadendron > Sequoiadendron giganteum. The sequence goes on along the minus strand of CM021108.1, from coordinate 66,107,919 downwards.
ATCTCAAGTGAATATCATAATTGAGGAAATCATGTTAATTAAATTCTTGCATAAGGATGGATATAATGCACCTGAGAGTACTATCTGCACACATGACGAACTTTTCGTACCTCCTATAGGAAGTATTGTCCTATCAGTCCTCGTTGGACCTAAGTCCGTGAACCTTATGTTCAATATCATAGTGGGGTCTGAAATCTTCAGGGTGAAGCTAGGTATCCCCTAGCTAGTAGCTATGAATGTAGTTCCCTCAGTTATCCATAAGTGTTTGAAATTCAATCATAGAGGTTTGGTACATGTTGTTCATGACACTAGTTATAGACTGTCGGTTGCGTGTGGCCGCTATACCTTAGATTACTTTTGGCCTGCACTTGTTGGTCCTATCCCACCCAAAAAGGACCTCCTATATTGTATATATTAAAATTATAAGAGAGGGCGTGCTAGGCCAAAAGTGAGTTATCCTCCTTTGCCTTATGTTGTTTCACATAGGGCTTGCCTGAAAGCTGATAGTGATGTCGCTAAGGCACGTAGGAGGGAAGAATAGAAGAGGTCCCAAGATCTTCCTTCTTCCTCTTTTGTTGTTCAACCTAATGCTTCCTCTCGCCCTATTGTGGTACTGTTTGCTTCTACCTCATAAAACCCCATGGTGTCCGCTTGGTGAAAGGCCAAGCGTCCTGCATTTGAGCTTGCCATTTCGGAACCTGTTCCTCTTGCTCCCATCTAGGAGCTTGTCCCTCTGCTGGAAAAAACTGTGGAGGACACTCCCATGGCAGAGCAGGAGCCTTCCATTCCTTCACAACCCTTGGCTTCTAGTTCAAAGAGTCATAGAACCCACCTTGCACAAGAGTGGAAGCGCCGACAAAAGGCTCTTCTTCCTGAGAAAGCAACCATACTAAAGAGAGAAGAGGAGACAACCGTTCATGTATCAGGACTTCCTATCGCATCCTCCTCTCTCCTCCCTTATGTTTCTATCCAAACTAGCTTTGTATGTCTTTCGACTTCTGCTACGAGCGCACATGCGCCTGGAAAGGTGTAGGTGTTCATCACTCCTTTAGTGGAGCCACCCTTCTTGACATTCGTTCTAGATGTCTCACCTTTCCCAGAGCTCATAGATATGATTAACACTTTGGTTGTATCTACTGCGGTTCTTTCCACCTCCTCTCCCTCTACTGGTCATTCTTCATTTGTGGGGAGTTTTCCTCCTCTGATGAAGATGAAGATAGAGAGTGGTCCCTCCAACAATAGAGGAGATAAGAGGAACCCACCTTCTGTGAAAGTTGGCCCCACGCTGACTTGTTATGTCCTAGTAACAAAACCAGTCTCGGCCTCTCCTGATTTCATCACCACTCCTGAATCACTCGGTGAGCGTAGTGACAAACCTCGAGCGAAGTCTTCCCTTTCCGTCGAAGTGAAACATGGCACTCTTGTTAAGTGCATGTTTAACTCGGTGGATGAAGTTCCGACCTTCTCACCAATCTTTGTAAAATCGTTGACCTTGGACCCACAAGAGTTGAGCGATGGAGACCTCACTCGTCCTTCTTCCTTAGCCCTTATTACGGGAGGATTGGAAGCTCCACCCCTTAAAATTACACCACTGCAGGCTCATCATCCTTCCCCCTATGATGATCTGCAATGGGAAGCTAATGGCCTCTTGGTTGACCAGTGTTAGGGGGAAACCCTCTTCTTGATATTTAGATTAGATGTGTTTCCCCCTAATCGTGTTGTGTGTTCCTGGATAACCCTTGTCACCCCCATTGGTGCTTGGATACAGGTCTGGGTTTTGTGTTGTAAATACTCCTCTATTTGTATCATCATTCTTCCATGTTTTTGATTGACTTTCAAAAAATCAGGGATGATGCAAATCGTTGGAAGCATTTAGGATTCCTTCCATGTTGACTCATTTTTTTTATTTTTCACTTTGTCTTCTCGTGCATTCCTCACATGGCCTATTTTAGTAGGGGGTTAATGATAGTTCATTTATATAATATTACTATACTTATATATATATTTATGAGCAGTTTTGAGCCCAAAATATTAGGCTATCCTTGTGCCCTTTGTTTGTGTTCTATTTTCTTCTGATTTCTCTTTCTCTTTATCTTTCTCTCTTCTTTGCTTGAGTTCTCCCTTTCATTCATGACAACACCACTTCTACATCACTTAATCTTTTGAAAATTAATTCGTCCCCAATGAATCTTTTCTCAAGACCCTTCACACATTTCTTTATTAGAATCGCATTCTCAATTTGAGAACCCTAATGGAACATCTTTCCTTCATCATAGGTTCATAAAGAAAGAACTTGAGAACCTTCCTTTGAAGCGAGAATATCCTTGATATTCCCCTTGTGTGAGGGCATATCCTTCCTTTTGAATTCTTTGATGAAGTGAACATCTTTCAAAAGGATTGCTTGATGATGAATTGATTCGAGATAGAAGGCGTTAGCTTTCGAATGAGCGCATCCCTTGAGTGGACCCCTTTCCTTTCGTATCGGGTTCCCAAGGTACCCCTTCGAAAATCCTTTACATATTGGTGTCTAGCTTGGGGGCAACCTGACTAGACCTTCTTTGCATCTTCGTGTCTAGCCTGGGGGCAACCCGACTAGACCTACTTCGCATCCTTACGTCTTGCTTGGGGGCACCCTGACTAGACTTTACGTTTCAAATAGTGTGTCCCTTGAGTGGACCCCTCTTCCTTTTGAAGGGTTCCCGAGGGACCCCTTGAAATCCTTCCTACTTGGTGATGGTCTATGTGGCTATCCGTTCACTGGCCTGCGTGGCCACTTCTTGATGTGTTCTATCTATGGGTAAACATGTCACCATTTTTGACTTTGCGGAGTCCCCTCTTCTCGGTCTCCCTCATGTGACATCAACCCACTAAAGTGAGGGAAAAATGTAATCTAAAAAAATGCATGTACCTTATAGTTATCACATTATGTTCCATATTTAATTTGGTATACATCCTCATATCATGTTTTAGGGTACATTTAGCTAGTAACTTTAGCATTTCTCTCACTGATTATAATTTTTCAATATATATACCATACCTTTCTTATCTTTTTGAAATCACTTTTGAAATCTTTTCCTAAATGACAGTGTGGATGCATAAGCATCTATAGAAATATGATTTCATCTTATCTATTCAAAAACTAAAAATGTTTCTTTTATTGTTGAACCCTATTGTAACACTTTCTTGTCAAATAATTGTTTAGTATTTGAGAATATAAACATTCCTTTCTTTTGCCACCTCTTTTTAATCCCACTTATTGAAAAAAGGGAAGGACAGGAAAAAACTTACTATAACTTTTCACTTTGATTTAAAAGCCTCTCTTTGGATATTACATTAGCTATTCCTAAATTGATGTTTCATAGCACATCAACCCCTTTTCTTATTTCCAAGCTAGCTATATTCATTATTTTGGGATTTTCTAATAATTTGTGTTGCAATATTTTTATTAATGTATTCTCCTTGTCATGATTTATAATACTCTATATCCTTTATTTCTTTGTGGGTATCAAGAATCTCTTTCTTCTCTCTTATTGAAGATCCTTCAACCATAATTTAATTCCTCCTTTTCTCAAGGCAATGGTGTTTTATTTATAGATAATTAAGGATTTTTCATACTTTGCAAACTTTTTTTTTCTCTCCTTAGAGTCATTTCACTTGGATGATTAGTGTTCCATCTTCCTAGCATCTCTATTTCCATACACATTAAGATAGTAATAGATATAATTATTACTATTATTATATTTTATTTACCAAGTGTTTCTCTTAATTCAAGATACACATTGGATAGAAGCACACACTTAAATGCCATTGTCAAATGGATCATTACATAAGATATTAGTCCAAGAGAATGATGCGATCAAGTGATAGAGTCAAGAGATGATCCAAAACTACTACATTCAATCAAGTGCTTTAGCTTGTGGAATTTCAATTGTACTAACTAGAAAGAAGAAGAATATATAATACCTCATTAACTACCATGTCTTGAATATGATCACTATTAAGAATATAAACAGAATTCTTCAAAGTGATAACCTCTTTAACTAATTTAAAAAAGAATTATTTTCACAAAAAATTAACCTAAAATGAAGGTATCATCTTAAAGTTCTTATTGAGCGAATTGACATGTGGATGATTACTTTCAAATCCAAGGATGCCTTGTTCTAATGGTTGGTTATACCCTTTAGTCTACCTTATACACTTATGACACATAGAAAAATTATGAATAATGTACTCAAGACATATTTTGGTGGTTATCTACATGTTAAACCCAATTTTTTATATATCTATTTCCAATCCATGTTTAAAAGTTGTCATTTTCAGTAGTGCGCCTTTTAAAGCAATATTTGACATTTCCCCTTGATTACGTATTCAGACTTAATTCTCAAAATGCTAGATGTGGATTTCCATGACTGAATGAAAACCAGAAGTTCCCTGAGTTGAAAAATGGAAGTGATGAACTATGGACGTTTCTGCTTGGTCAAAAACATGGAAAGAAAATGGTAGGTTGAAGAAGTATGTGCAAAAAATTCAAAAGCCTACTCCTGTCAACCTTAAAATCTTCAAGAAAGGGACACATTGCAAGTGTCAATTTGGACGCACGTTCATTGAGATAGACTTAAAATCTGTTGTAGAATTGAGGAAACATGTGGGTGTTCTTTTCTAAATGTTATTGGAAATTGCAGATTCATCTTCCACCCATTTGTCTAATGAATAAGCATTGGTCCGTTTTCAATCATTTTGGATGACTTTGTTCTGTGAAACAACTTTTTACTTTATAACAATTTCTCTCTGATATGAAATCTAATATGCTCATAGATTTTTCAACGGATTTTTGTCAATAAATAAAAAAAAATTAATGTCATCCATCTTTTTTCATTTCATAATACTTTAATGTTATTGACTATCAAACAACCTATATGTAATCTGTTTGTGACTGTTCTTATGTGAACAGCAGTTTTGCTACTTTGTAATTCAGTTTTATGATAATTCAATATTTAAAAAATATCAACTGATACCATAGTAGTACACGGCAGGTGATAGTTTATGTTTGCTTCAATTGGAATGTTTTCTTGTGGGGCTCATTGTTGTAAGAATGAAAAATTTGCAGTTGATAATGAAACTTTTGACTTAGAAAACCAGAATTTGAGACGTAGAAGGCTTGCAGATCCTCTTAAAGTCTTTCACATTATGAGGAATTGCCTTCCACCAGTAATAGGAAGCTTCAACCTGATCATTACAAATAGGAAAGTCCAGCTAAAAAAGAATTAAGAATTGTCTAAGGAGAATAGTAAGGAAAGAGGTTATAACACCTCCCCAAGAGGTGATGAATGAGGAAGACAAAATTGTGATATGGAAGGTGAACCAGAAGACATAGGAAACCACAGGCTACGTTACACCATTGATAAGATGGAACACAAATGATATGTCAAAGGGGAGGATGATTAAAATTTAGTCACATATTATGTGGGATTTACTTTCTTTATTTTAATATTTTTAGTTTTTATTAATGGAATTAATATTGTAAGTGATTTTTAAGAGTGATTAATTTGTATAGTTTTGATTAAACATTATTTAGTTTGAATGAGAATTAAAAAATAGGATAATATTTTAGTTGTAAATTTGTAGACTTTTTATTTTAAGTATTAGTCATATTGTTTATTTCATTTTATCATTGGACTAAATTTCAATGTGCAGATGTTTTTGCAACTCTCAATATAAGAAAAGGTATGATAGTCAAGGACCTTTATTGTATTTATTCATTTTTGGACATGTAATCACCAACTAAGACACATTGAAAAAAATATTTAAATTGTAGATTGCAGTTGTTGCATGGCTACTAGGATTAGTTATTAGATCCACCAATGTGGACAAGATTATTTTGTTGCATTAACATGTTTGTTTCACCTATCGCTAACAAACATCTCACTTGTATACAAAATTCATCTCTATGTGATCATATCTATGCAAGCACTAGGCATTATTGATTAGGGGATGTCTATATGTTTAGCTATGAATGTCTATATGTTTGCAATAATCACTAGAAAAGTGGAAATTGATTTCTTGCATTCCTAGAAGGTAAGGCCACCATCTAAGTTCTCCACCAAGCACACCTACTCCTTAGTAGAAGGATGTGAATTTACAAAACCATATTTTAAAGATGACTTGGTTGTCAAATTGCTAGTAGTGTCTACCAAAGACTTATTGTCCCTCCCAATTGGTAATGCAAGAGTGAGAGCCATTTTCAAGCCATTTGGAAATATCCATGGTGAATATATTCAACCCAAGACCTTGTCCACATGCAGTTACGTAAAGTGTTTCATCATTTCCCAATTTTCACTCATCATAACCTTCACAATTTTACTTTTTTTTGTGCATCATTTAAAAGTTAAACAATTTAACTTATTGTATATTTTATATTTTATACAATGGTCGAGCTTTAAAGATACTTGATGTAAGAAGTGTGGATCGAGCTTCAAAAATACTTGATGCAAGAGGGAGGGGGTATCAAGTTTCAAAGATGCCCACTAATGGAAGTAGTGAGTATTGGGAAAATTATGATATTGATATGAGTGTGGATTGAAGTTCAAGGATGCTAATTCCTTCAAATCTAGTGGAAGTCTAGGAGGACAAAACTTTAGAAGCCTGTGAAATAGAAGGAAACAAGGTTGTGGGCATGTGGGGAATAAAGATACTGCATGCCAATAGAGGAAAGAATAAAAGTTTGAAGCATGGGGAATTGGAGAATTAAGGACTTGGGGATTTGAGTGAGATGAAGGGAAAGGGACAATGACATTGTAAGTCTAGATTTTGGATGGTTATCACAAAGAAAGGGTTTAGAGAATGGGGCAAAAAGGAAATAATAACAAAGTAAGGAAAACCCAAAAAGTCAAAGAAGGGAAAGGATTGAGGAAGTAAGGGTGTGGGAAATGAAATGAAGGAATGAAAATATGAGAAATTTTGAAATCCCATAAAAGGCTAGAGAATAACCCAAACACCCTTATCCATAGAATCAATACATTAGAAGGCTTCCCTTTCAAAAATGTTTTTTCCTTAAGAAATTTAAATTTGGATGCTCCAGTATCTAAAATCCCTCCCAAGTAGCATCTTATATGGATAGATTCTTCCAATAACTAGATACTCTATAATTATTTTGTTCCTTAGTTTATCCCAGAATAACATCAAATACCAATATGAAATTTCCTCATCATTGAAGGATGGAAAATCCACTTAAAGTGTGACATGTTGTTCAATAGGTCTCTTGATGAAAGACACATACAAATAATCATGAATCTTGCTATTCTCTAGAAAATCCAACTCATATTCAACTTCTCTAATTCTCTTCAAAACCTTGTAGGGTTGATAGAAGCCAAGTTTGAGGTTTTGAGCCCCACTTCTTTGAATGGAAGATTTCCTATAAGATTGTAATCTTAGAAAATTTGCATCGCCAACTTCAAATGATCTCTTATTGTGGTCCATGAGCAAAAAATTACCAAAGGTTAATGCATCAAATCCATACAATATCATAAATGGAGACATACTGATGAACATGTTAGAGTAATTGGTTATTTACTTGATTAATTAAACAATATTTTTTTAATTAATTAAAGTTCCCTTTTATCTCTTTTACACTTAAGCTAACATTAGGTGCATAATAATTATTTATTTTATTAATTATTAATGTGCAAGCCTAGGGTTTTCCTTTTTAGGGTTTTTTGACCTATATGTGGTTGAAAACTTCTCTTTTGTATAATTTATTCATTTTACATATTGGTGAATACACCACTCCACATTTTTGAGCATCTTTACTGTTCTCTTTGTTGCTTCTCTTTGCTTCTCCCTGTAATAGGTATTCTTCGCTTGTAGAGATCACTGGGCTCCTATGAAGTTGTATTTGCTCAACTTCTACATGGTATCAGAGCGGAAGATCTGCAGCTACGTGTTCTTGTTTTGAGAATTTTTGCATTGGAAGCAGATTTGGGGTTTCAGAAGTTTTTGTTGTGGATCTGGGGGGGAGTTTCTTTTTGGTGCACTTTGGGCAAAAATCGACATCACGGTTGAGTCCGCAATGGTCCAAAACTGCCAAAACGACTATCAATTCGTCCATTTTGGACACAGTTGATCTAGAGGGCAAATTTTTTTTGTTTGTATGGCCGTTGTCTGCACGCCGTTCGAGGTAAAAATTTTTAAAAATATTTTTTATATTTTTTTTCCCTGCAAAATAAATATCTTTAAAAAAAAGAAGTATTTTTTGGGCATAGCAGATTTTTTTTTGGAAAGTTTTTTTTTTTTAAATTGTTTTTGTAAGGGACGGTACCCTTGGATACCGTCCCCTGCCATTATGGCAGGCGGTGTCCCCTTGGGCGCCACCCCCTGCAGCCGACGGTACCGCCCTTCCACCTTGGCAGATGGCGGCCCCATGCAGACCTCTACCGTTTTTTTTTCTTAATTTTTTTTTAGAAAAAAAATTAACATTTGTAATTTTTTTTAAAAAGACAATTTTTTCTGAAATAAGTTGAATTGTGCAAATTCAGTGACGGCCAAATGGCCATGAAATTTAGCTTAGAGTTTTGCTGCGATGGCTGTTTGACCGTCAAATTTAATGCAGCACTGGTTTTTTCCCCCTTTGGAGCTATTTTCTTCCAGAGGCCATAACGTTTGCCCACAGTGTCGAAATTGGGCAAACGAGATATCATCAGAAAGAGGATTCAGAGCACTTTTCAGTGGTGCAGGTATTTTTTTGATATTTTTTTCATAGGTTCCTGTTATTTCCAATCAAAGTCAGCTCTTATTTTCGGGTGTTGCCTTCAGTGTTTTCGACATAACTTTTGCATACGATGTCGAAAATGGGCAAACAAGATATCGTTGGAAAGCTAGTTCTAAGCTCTCCACAGTGGTGTAGGTGGTTTCTAAATTTTTTTTTTTGGTTTTTTACAGAAATCCTTCTTCTTGCTGTTGTCCTTTTTGGACCTTATGGGCTCACATTGTATGTTTTTTTTATCAACTGTAAACGCACTAGAATAAAGTGCCTCAGCTTTGTATGTGTATTTTTAGGATTCTTGCACATTGATTTGTGCCTTAGTGTACTCGCACTATGTTATAAAGTACCATGGGGAGGGTTTGATGTTATGCCTTTGTTTGCAATCTTACCTATGTCAAGTGAGTGTCCCTTCCACGACAACAACCTCATGTGTGTGCGCATTTGTTTGCACACCCTTTATATCTGCTTGTTCTTTCATGTTTGCACATTCAGATGTTCTTGATTCTTCTTCATGCACTACATTTAGGCATTTCATTTCAGAGTACCTGTCATACCTCTTCCTTGTCAGTATTATGGGGGGGTTTCTACTATTGGTGTTAATGCTTCCTTGGTTTCGTTGGAGTGAGCTATGTATATAGTATTTGTTCCTATGTATACAATATTTGTTCATGATCATCATCTGTTTTCAGCGGAGGTTCTTGTTTCAACATTTCAGCAGTCATTCTTCGACAGAGTTTGCAGTTTCTTCATGCTTCTATGGCGTTCATCCTTTGTTCCTATCTTTTGGGACAATTTCTTCTTGTTTGGAGGCTTCTTCATCCTTCACTTGTATTTCTCTTTTTTGGAGTAGAGTTTTTCCCATGAGGTTTTCTCTATTTCTCCACTTTATAGAGATTTGGTTGTATTTGGGTACCTGATCAGGCCTAGTTGCCGGGACCCATTGCTTTTTCTTTTAGTAGCTTCTTCTAGGTTTTAGCTTCTCCCTAAATCTAGCTTAAGGGGGGGTGTTAGAGTAATTGGTTATTTACTTGATTAATTAATTAAAGTTCCCTTTTATCTCTTTTACACTTAAGCTAACATTAGGTGCATAATAATTAATTATTAATGTGCAAGCCTAGGTTTTTCCTTTTTAGGGTTTTTTGACCTATATGTGGTTGAAAACTTCTCTTTTGTATAATTTATTCATTTTACATATTGGTGAATACACAACTCCACATTTTTGAGCATCTTTACTGTTCTCTTTATTGCTTCTCTTTGCTTCTCCCTGTAACGGGTATTCTTCTCTTGCAGAGATCACTGGGCTCCTATGAAGTTGTATTTGCTCAACTTCTACAGAACATATGATAGGTAGTGTTGCACTAGTATTCTCCAAAGTACAACCATTTAAACCAAGTTGATTGTTGATAAAAAATTTAGTTCTTGAAGTAGCCTTTAACCCTCTTATTCATTATGTCTATATGTCCATCTATTTGTTGTTGATAGCTTGTATTAGGGGTGAGTTCGCTACAAGATAAATGAAATAATTCCTACGAAAAAGACCAAAGAAATTTATTGTCTCTATTTATAACAATATTCTTAATTAATCCATGTAGCCTAAACACTTTTCTAACAAATAAATATGCCACATAATGTGCTTTGGATTATAAAGAAATAGAAAAGAAGTGTGCATGTTTTTTTAGCCTTGTATAGAAGCAAAGGTAGTAGAAATAGTTTCCTACAATAATCTTGAAAGGAGTCATGTACAAAAATTGTAAGAAATAATCTAAATTGTTACAAAAAAACTATACAAAAGCACATAAAAGTGTACAAAATGAAATATCTATTATTTGATATTATGTGGGGAAATCTCTTTTGAGAGAAAAACCCTACTCCAAAACTTGCTCAATGTATTATCACATCAAACGTTCAAGAGATTACAACACACTTGTAGAGCAAGATTTTATAGAAAATTCACCATCATACAATCTTGGAGTAATTTTGGCAACATTTCAGCACCTACAAATTCATACATACAATATTACAACTTCAACACTCAATTTATAGGAGAATGAGAAAAATAAAAACCATAAATATTTTTGTAAACCATGTGATAAATCCACTAGAGGTATGGTGCCCAAGTTTGACCCCAATTCCAATTTCCACCTCTATATTCCCATGTATAAGCTAAAAATAGTAAATAGATATTGCTTCTTGCAACTCATAATATGTCATAAGCATCCACTCAACATGGCCATCTAATTTGTACTCCAACTCCCCAAAAATAGTGCTCTATGAATATTTTCCACACATATCATAATGTTGGTCAACATTCCAAAGTAACTAGCCTCATACAAGCTCTTTCACATCATAAAAATCTATCATAATGTTGTTATATGATCCCACACAAGTAGGGTGTCCCAAATCTGCTCGAAATAGAGAAGTTAAATAACTGAGCTTACAATGTCAATGATGTAATGAGATATGGAAAATAGAGCCACCTCAAAATACCAGACCTCATTTCCATGTGAGGCTGATTTAAATAAAATAAAATCTAGAAAAAAATTATAAATAATAAAATACTAGAAATTTGTAAAGGCTACACCTTAATTCTAAATTTTCTCCCACTTGTTTAATACCATGCAAGAGCCAATGGAAAGATACCATCATGGAATCTAACTCCTAGGGGCCAAGAGACCCATAGACTCTAAACTCTATCAATACAATAAATAAAGATGCTTAGCTCTAGCCCCAATGATAGAATAATTCTCTTGTTGTTCTATAATTTTGATGTCTATGAATGTGCAAAAGTGTGACTTTGTCTAAATATTATCTTAGAATCAAAAAAATATTTCTACACTATGGTGGGTCAGGTTTATAGATGAAAGTTAAATCTATGCTTGTGCAAGTGTCTTGCACCCATAGAGTTGATCTAGTAGTTTACATAGGCCTACTCATTGATTCGGTTAACATGCCTCTATTTCCTTTGTTATCTACACTAGCGATTTAAAAATAATAATTTTGGAGGTCTATTGATATGTTTCTATGGGACATGTTCTCCTAAGAAAACTCTAAGAATACTTGTGTGAAGAATCAAATACAATATAAATGAATTGTGCAAATGCTCTATAATGAATGTGTAGACTTGGATTTATTGTATTACACCAATGGAAGTGTTCCTAGCATAATCTCTTAATGTGAATGATTGGATGGGATAGAATGTGCAATTGAATGCTTTCAAATATAAGGATTTAACAATAAATTATGTAAAACATGTGTTTAATTGGCCCTTGATGGGAAAATAATGGGTTGGAGTTGGCCAAATTTGGAAATGTTGAGGACCAATTTTGTGGGCACAGGATCAATCCCGCATCTACAAAAATGATTTGGTACATGGAAATGGTCAAATCAAGGCAGAAAGTAGATGCATAAAAATGGATGCATGAATACATATAGTATATGTACAATTTAAGAAAATATACCAAATACATGTGTGTGAGAGGATTAAATAGAAAGTGAATATATCTAAAGAAACAAGTAAAAAATATGTAAAAAGAAGTCTCACTTTACACAAAATTATACCATAAATGAATATATAAAGACATTCCTTCAAGATAAACATAAAATTAAATAAAAAATAATATAAATATATAAATTTCACTTTTAATGAAAGAAATAGATAAGAATATACCAACTTTTCTTTAAACCTAATTATTGGAGAATAAAGCCCTCCAAGAAACAAAATTCAAAGACAAAGACAAAAAGAAAAACTTGTTCTCAAATATCTTCTTGTCCTCTTCCATGTAGATTGTCACAATTAATTAGCCTTTCACTTTCATAACCTTATGTTTCATCTGATACATTCAAAGAAAAGATATATTTGATTCATGTATTAGTCTTCTGAAATATCCTTGTCATGATTTCTCCTCATATTCGCAACTTTTGCTTTCTACACATGAACATGTTTCCATCATTCAGGCCATTCACGATTAGTCTCTCAGTCCTGTTCACACTTTCCCTCCTTAGAAGCGCCCAATTTTTCAACGGAATTGAATTCCCTTAGAGATAATGTCAATGAAACAAATTCAATGTCCTTTGGGAAGTGAATGCAAGTAAAACTAAAATGAAGGCAGCTAACAATGGGAACAGATTAAAGAAAGTAGTAGAACGTGTGATAATCTGACTACCTAATAATTTAGAACACCCATACAAAGTCAAAAAGATAATAATGAAAACCTGATAACTTTCAATACTTGGTCAGTGCTGTAATAAATTTCACAGATAAAATTTGAATAACATAGCTGGCATTGTTGAATAGTGATTAATGGAGAAAGACAAATTAAGATAAAATTTGAATAGATCATCTGCACAATCAAGTACTTAAACAAACGTATCTTTATATATCTCCTTTGAGCTGCATAGTGCCTATGTTTTTCTTTAGTATGAAACAAGGATAAAAAGGTGAAGAACAATAAAACATTATTAAATTATTGAGATATGAATGGAGAATTTTATATCATTTTTGAGAATTGGTTATTTGATATGGGAGCATGCGTATGTTGATATCTAGTTAGATAAAAATTAAAAATTAAAGAATATCCATTCCATCAAAATCATTTAAGATATAATTCCGACCTCATCTTTAAAATATACCTATAAAAATTTGAATCTTAATGAATGCCATTATAATCAAGAAACATACCTTCATCCTCACCAATTATATTCAATATAATTTATTTAAAAAAAAATCAATCTGAAATATTAGATACCCACTACATACCTCTTGGATAGTTTGATTCCCAATGAAAATTTATGTTATAAAAAGTCAGATGTTATAAAAAGTCAGATGATTGAATAAGGAAAATTTATGATAATGTATTTCTTGCTTCCATGTTAGGTATTGCTTGTGATTTTCGCTTTGCGCTTTGTCCACACAATTAGCAATATTCCTTTGTCTTTGCCAAGTTTGGGGCTGCTTGACAGTTATAGAGCATACATTAGGAAAGGAGCCATGAAAACATTAGCTCAAAAAATCTCCAATTTAACAACCGTTAGCCAAGAAAACATTTTTAGAAATAAAACTAGCAATAGGAAAGGAGCCATGATCCAGATTATACATATCCAGAGCTTCACATAAATCCAGATTAGATAACAAATTAGCTCGCACATATTTAGCAGCAAGGATATTAACCAATTTGTCATCCAACAGAACAACCAAAGCAATGGTGAGAAAACGAGATAACTCTCAGAATGAGAGGCATTAGAATTTTCCTGTAGCCAAGATTTACCCACCACCTTTTTGAAAGCCAAAGAAATATCCTCATCATCCAAATTAAAAACCTTACCAAGTTTCTCATGAACATATGGATGAGGATCATTAAAATGCTTGCACTTGAAACACACATAAATCCTATACCATCCCACCGTGAGAGCCACATAACCACAACACCGGCATTGTTTGCAAGAACACAAGACCACAAAGAAACCAATTTGCACATATATACCAATCTGCAAAAATGATAAGAACAACCGACGGCCAAATCCTAATCTTGAATGCAGTCGGCAGCAATACCATATCAAATAAGCAATGCAAAGGGATGATTAATGTAACAGACGACATGAAACTCCCAAGTGAAGGCCCGAAAAAAATCACTGAAAAGCCTTATTTAAAAAAGGTAATTCATCCTTGTTAAAATCTTTGAAGATTATTTGTTCATCTATTGTCTTATTCGCAAGAAAATCTGCAATGGCATTTGCTTCCCTATAACAATGAGAAATTAAATAACAATTAAACCATTTTAACTACAGAAGAACCTTACCCAATAAGTATTGCAATTTCCAAACATGAGTTTTTTGATTTGAAATTGCATAACCATTGAATCTCTTTCAATGATTAAAGACTTAATTTGAAGAGACCTTGCCAAGTCCAAGCCAAAGCTTAACGCCTCCAATTCTACCTTATTATTAATTCCCACTAGCAAAATCTTGCAGGCAGCTTTCACAATGTTTGCATTAAAATCCGATATAATAATGCCAAGCCCAAACTTTCCAGGATTGCCCCTTGATGCCCCATCATAATTTAAACACTATCTAATTTTTAATAGTATTACCAAAAATGAAATAAACAATATAAATACAATACAAATTATATATTCATATATAGCAAATCAATTAGTTTTAAAATAAAATAAAATAACTTTTAATATATAAAATTATCTATATTGATATCTAAAATAAATTTATTTAAGATACTGGTTAACCTTCACTTTTAACAACTTTCTTTTCATCTGATACTCATTAATTGAAACAAACATATATCTGATTCGTTCAGTAGTCTTCTCAAGTATCATATTCACAACTTTTGATTTATACACAGGAATATGTCTCCATCATTGGGACCATTTACAATTGCTCTTTCATTGTGTTCACATTTTCCCTTCTTAGAAGCACCCTGATTTTTCAGTTGAAAATTGGATGCCATCAGAGACAGTCAATGAATTAAATTCAATACCCTTTGGGAAGGGAATGCCTTATCTGATAGGAGTAAAACTAAAATGAAGCCAGCTACAAAGTGGAAACAGATAAAAGAGAGTAGCCTCGTTTACTCTTAGTACCAAAGCTGTGTGGCAGCACGTGTGATTATGTGACTACCTGATAAGTTAAAGCAATCCCATATAAATTCAAGAAGATAACAAAGACAAAAATTCAATACTTGATCATTGCTGTAGTACATTTAATAGAGATATTGTTGGAATAGCATAGTTGGTATTCTTGACTAGTGATTAATGGTGACACTATTAATAAAGAAAGACAAATTAGGCAGTCTAGATCATCTGTACAATCCTAATTATATCTCTTTTGAGCTGGATAGTTCCTGCGTTTTGTTTTAGTATGAAACAAAAACAAAAAGGTGAAATAAGAGATTTTATATTATTTGTGATTTTCTTTTGTTATTTGATATGGGCATAGAAGTCTACGCTGATATTTATTTTGATAAGAATTAAGAGTTAAAAAATATCTATTCTATGGAAATGGTTTAGAATACAATTTTAATCTTATTTTATATACTATATCTTAAAAAATTGAATCTTATTGAATGACATAAAGAAGAAACTTATCATCCCTCTTACTATTTATAATCAACGTAATTTATCTATATGAATGGAAAATTGTTTAAGGTTGCAGTGGATAATTGTCGAAGGTTGCAGCTTTTAATAAGTTTAGTGTTTAAGTTTTAGGATTTAGGTTTATCATATATGTTATTATTGTATCATAAAATATATTTGAAATTTGAAATTTGAAATTATATATTAGATTGTCTTATTGGTGTGTTATTAAGTTATATTTTATTGATGTATGTATATGGCATTACATGATTTATTATTTTTAAAATTTAATAAATATATTGCATTCAAATGTTATTAATAATCAACATTAATATCTTAAAATAACATTAAGTCTAGACACTTGATAGAGGATCTTTGTGACAATTGTATGGATTTAAAAGACTATATCATGTCATTTGAAGAAAACTAGACCTGCAAACCAATGTGTTGAAATTGTTTTTCTAAAAGAGCTAAAACGTGTGATATAGATTTCACAAATTGAAAATTGAGACTCTTTCCACAGGCCATAGTCAAACCAAATGTTCCCCTTGATATGGAACTATCGAATGGAGTGAACAAATTTTCCATTTTGTTTGAGAACCTAAAGATGGTTGAGAACAAGATGGCTTCATTAGAGAAAAATCTGAAAAATATTATTCAGATTAGTAAGGAATCAAAAAAGAATTTGTCCACCAACATGTATGTCCTATAAGAAGAGCTGAAAAAAAGAAAGGAAGATAAAATCAAGGACCTCTCAAGAGAATGAGATAAAAAAATGTCCTTCTTACCTTCACTTATACCTCCACTACAAGTTTTATTGGCATTGAAAAAGATGATTTAGAGGTGAACTTTAAAGATTAGGGGGATTTTCTTGCAAAAGAATGACAAGTTGTCTCTCGGCTTAAGAGTCTAGTTGATCTGAATCAAGTCTATATTCAGTGTTTCTTTTCTTTTGGATTTTTTTTTATTCTCTATTGTTTTCTACCATTATACATATTTCTCCCTCTATTGAATTTGTTTTACTATTCTTAGTCCTATATATTATGAGAATTGATGTATGAACCCATAAATTGATTTTGTAAAAAGAATTTAGACCCTTTCAACAGTCTTAAAATGAATTTAGATCTTGTTAAACTACTACAAAAATAGCCTAGGACATGGAAATGATCAAATCAAGATAGACAATGGATGTATAGGGATGGGTGCATGAATAGGTGCAATATATGCATGATTTAAGTGAATATATCAAATTTGTGTGTTTAGAGATAAAATAAGGAGTGAATTTTCCTAAGCAAAAAGTGAAATAGGAAGGAATCTAACTTTGCATAATTTTATGTCCTCTCTCTTTCTAGAAAGACATTCCTTCAAAATAAACACAAGATTAAATAAAGAAAGCATAAAGATATAAATTTCACCATTACAATTATTAAAAAAATGAATAATATAAAACCTTAATACCAACTTTTCTTTAAACCTATTTAGGAGAGAATAAAGGTCTATTTTAAGAATAAAATTTGGGACAACAAAGATTTTTTTTTTTACTAACTTTAATAGTGTTCTTATATGTAAGATCATCATCATTAGCTGATGCCAAGAGGCATTCTACAATAACAACAAAAGGTTGAGTATAATGACATGAGTGTGTTAACACAGATTCTTACCTTTTACCTTAAAATTGAATCATTTACATGTCAAAATTTTAATATTTAATAATAGAAATTAATACTTTCAAAATAAACAACACATAGAAATAAAAATCTGTCTTTATCAACACTATCCACTTTTTCATTATATTACTAAAAGTGAAAAATAATATAAATACAATAAAAACTATATATTCATATATAACAAATCAAATAATTAAAAAAAAAAAAAACTTTTAATATATAAAATATCTATAAATTGATATCTAAAATAAATAAATTTAAAATATCTATACTGAATAACCTTCACTTTCACAGCTTTCTGTTTCATCTGATACTCATCAATTGAAACAAAAAATAAAAAAATGTCTAATTCATCCACTAATCTTCTCAAATATCATATTCACAACTTTTTCTTTTGCTTTATACACATGAATATGTCTCCATCATTGGGACCATTTACAATTGCTCTCTCATTGTGTTCACATTTTCCCTGATTTTTCAATTGAATTGGATTACATCAAAGACAGTCATTCAATTAAATTCAATATCCTTTGGGAAGGGAATGCCATATCTGACTACCAAGATGAAGGCAGCTAAAAAGTGGGAACAGATTAAAGAGAGTAGCCCCGTTTACTCTTACAACCAAAGTTGTGTGATAATCTGACTACCTGATAAGTTAAAGCAATCCCATACAAAGTCATGAAGATAACAAAGACAAACATTCAATATTTGGTCATTGCTGTAATAAATTTCATAGAGATATTATTGGAATAGCATAGTTGGCATTGTTGAATAGTAATTAATGGTTACACTATTGATAAAGAAAGACAAATTAGGAAGTCCAGATCATCTCTACAATCCTTCTTACATGACAGTCAGCACTTATAAATTTAAAGTTTAGTAGTTTAATAGTATCATAATAAATGTCATTTTAAGACTGTTAAAAAAATAGTTTATTTTTAACAAAATTAGTTTAATGGTTCATACATGGAGTTTCACAAGATATGAGATTAAGTAAAGTAAAATAAATTTAATGAAAAGATAAATATGTATAATAGTAAAAGACAATAGAAAATCAATGAAAATCTAAAAAAAAAAATACAAAATAGAAGCCTAATTCAGATCAATTAGATTTTTAAGTAGAGAGACAATTTGTAATTCTTTTGCAAGGAAATCCCCTTAATCTTTAAAGGTCATCTCTAAATTATCTTTTCCAAGATCAATAAAACTTGTAGTGGAGGTACAAATGAAAGTAACAAAGACAATCTTTGATCTAATTCTCTTGAGAGGTCCATAATAAACAAACATGAAGGCAGATTAAACAATTTATCTATCATTTAAAAAAAGAAAGAAAGTGTGTTTCCTGCAAATAGTCAGGAACCCCAAATAAAGAAAAGTTAGAGGTGGAAGAAAAAGTATCAATGAGCTGCAAGACTGTATGGTATCAAATTAGGATAATGGCAAAAAATGTCTACTTTCGGTATTGCCTTGTTTTTCTATGTTCCAATTTTGTATTTGGTGAGGACTAAAGTAGATTGCTGGCAACAAGATTTATCGTGGTAAAATAAATTGTCAATAAATAGTTTTTGAGGTAATGTATTTTTTAAATAGAAGTTAGAAGATTGCCTGGAATATATTATATTGGAAAGAGATAAATTTATTTGTTTGATGAATGGTTTTATTTTGTATATTTTTTAATTATTACATTTATATTAATGAGTTTATTATAAGTTAAAATATTTTATATATTTTTTAATTATCACAAATATTAATGAGTGTATTATCAAGTTGAAATAGTCATATAAGTCATATAGTTTATGTAATTTTGTCTCTCTTTTGTTATTTTTGTGGCTGGATTATGTTGTCTTTGTGGCTGGATTATGTTGTCTTTGTGGCTGCTCTATTGGTTGCATTGCTATATACTTTAGCTACTCTTCGTAGCTTTATTTTTGTAAATTATTTATTGCATTGTTCAATAAAAAAATAAAAAGGTAAGGAAGGATACAAAGAAAATGAAGGAAAATTTATTTACCTATATAAAAGAAAATATTATTTCTTAAGTTTAAGTTGAATTCATTAATCAATAAGATAACATTATTATTTAATTATTTGTGAACTATCATTATGCTCAAGATTAACGAAGTACATTAACCTGAGGTGATGAATTATGTTAACGGACAAAAATGATGCAATTAATTAATTAGCTAAGCTAATTCAATTAATTAAGTGAAAAGATGATGGGTTTCAAGAAAAAATGATGTTAGTATACTCGTTTCGAGTGTATGATATCATTCAGGACATTTTTCAGTGTCTACATTTTGCCCCTCTTTGAAGCAAGGTACCTGCTGCTTTGGTTCAAAGATCGATGCCCTTCAGATTAAAAATATATGCCTAAATAAAAAAATAAAAAAAATCTGTTTTTTTAGATGCCCCAACGGAAGGATAAAGCTAATTCCCTGCCCTCTCAAGAAATCGGGCGAAAATTTTGAATTTTGGGTTGATTTATCAATAAAGGTTAAAAGTTGCCCCAAGGGGTCCAAAAAGGCTCCAAGATGCAAGAATTATGCCAAAAATGCAAAAAAGATGCAAAATTAGGTTGCAATTGGCACAATTGGTGAAAATGATGATAATCCCTAATTTTCTAGCATAAATAAGTCAAGAAGGGTCACTTTCAATTCATTTGTGCATTCACACCATAAAGATTGTTGATGTTTTGAGCGAGTTAACCCTCTGATGAAATGGCGTGACAACAACTCCCACGACACATTTTTGGCCGAGTTCGAGAGTATCAACAAATTCCAAGCTCAAGACCACTGGTATGTAACTCAAAACTTGATTTGAAATTTAACTTTTTGATGCATTTATTGCATGTTAAATTCTTTGGTGATGTCGCTATATAGTGACACCCATTTGACAATCAGTAATGCTAAAATGATTTATAGCGACACAGTTTGCGATTTAATACTAGGGTTTCCAATTTTAAATTGTGACGCATGTGTATATAGTGACACACTTGCCTATTTGGAAATTAGGGTTACGGTTTCCAAAGCTTAAATCATGACGCCCATGTGTTTGGTGACACATTTTACAATTTGTAACTTGAAATGCCTTCAGACATCGCAATTTGGAATTTAAATATAGCGACACTATTGCAAATAGTGACGCTATCGTGATTTTTGAGCTGGAAATTCCAAATTGAGTCAAATTTCCTAGATTTTTGACATTGTGCACTTTGTGGGTGTAGTAGGTCATTCCACCACTGATGTTGCGCGAGCATAGGCCCACATTTTTGGAGAGACTGGGTGATTTCTCAGAGTTGCACCAGGAGCACCTAGGAGAGATCAACCTTTGGTATACATGTTGCATATGCATCCATCATTTAGACTCATTTAGCTATGATGATTGCTCTGTGTGAGAGATGTCATAGTGAGACTTCGTTGTTTCACCTACCGACAGGTGAGGTGAAAGTTAGCTTAGAGGATGTATGGCATATTCTGCGTTTGTTGATACATGGCTATCGTGTGATTTATGATGTTGACGTTGGGTATGATGCTTGTCATGAGGTGATGGATTTGGAGAAAATTTCTTTTGTCACATCACAAATCGACCTCGAGATGTATAGAGGTCACGTGCCCACCTTTTGATTGATCATTATAGCCATCATTTCAGGTTTGGTTGCTCCAAACTGACAAAGCAAAGGGTTCAACCCAAGATGGGGTCTAGCATGGCATCAGATGCTCCACAAGAGGTTACCTTTGGCATGGGGGCCAGTGATGTTGGCCTCACTATATCATGATATGCATGACTTTATTTATTGCAACAGTAGGGCCATTGGCGCAGGAGTAACCTTGCTTCATATTTGGGCTTGGGAGCATATAGGTATGCTCTGACCGATAATACATATGGTTGATGTTGAGCCAGATGGTCCCGTGATTTGGCAGTACAGATGTGCCATTACCCTACGACACACTAGATAAATTGGGCTCCCGTATTGGTGGAGGGTTTTGGATGATATGACAGTTTTTCGATGGCAACCCTGGTTACAAATGCCAGGATGGTATGACGATCCTCAATAGTTGTTCTTTACAAGGCAGACCCATTACATGCAGGGTTGTGAGCATACGATTATCAAGCGATACTTGCCAGACAAGGTGGCACAGTAGTTCGACAAGTAGCAAGACAAGCCGGATGATGCCTATAGGGCAATTTTTGTGAGGTCTACTCGTGAGGTTCCCACATGGGGACCTACCATTCTAGCTCTGGAGGTGGTGGAGAGTTTCAGACAATTGGTGGCTCAACCATGGGCTAATGACCAGGGTCAGGAAGTAGCGCATACTATGCTTGCTTATGATGCATGGTTCACACCTCCTTAGAGACTGACAGATCTAGCGAGTGCTCCTCCATGAGGGAGACCCAGAGGGAGAGGAGCTAGGGGTAGAGGACAGGGACATGGAAAAGGATAGGGGTGGGTTGGCCAAGATGGCTAAGATGGACAGGTTCCAGGGGATCCACCAGTTGGTTAGCAGCCTCTAGTTCAATAATAGGTAGGAAAATAGTAGATAGGACAACAACAGACACCATTGCCACCACCACCAGATGCCAAATATTTATAGATCCAGTAGTTGTAGCAGCAAGTGTAGGTTCTGATAAGTGAGTGGGATCACGCCCACCACTGGATTTTGGCTATTACTATTGAGTGGGACTAGGCCAGACAATAGGTGGTGGCCATCACAACAAAGATGGACCATGCCTAACAGTAGTTACAAGTTGTGACCACAGAGAGAGATTAGAAGATTAGGCGGCGATACCAAATAGAGGCTATGGCGACAACTTCTTAGGGTAGGACAATATTTGCGAGATTGTATAGAGAGGTTGTGACAAAGGAAACCTATTATAGGATGCGTTATCATCATGATGTTCCATAGGCACTTAGACAACCTAATTTTTCATAGAGGAGCAATGCATGGCCTAGAGTTGAGGAGTAGCCAAAGAGGCAGGCTGAAGAGGGGAGTAGCCATTAGGGCTAGCTTCCAGTGTACAAACACTTTTTTGATTTTTTTGCCCCATTCTTTGGCACAAATACACATTCATGGGCTCCTTTTTGATAGCCTCGTGGATTAAAGATATCAAGTTTCCACAATCCATCTTGCTTAACCTGAATTGTGATGAGGGATGGAGTCTTAGTCTTTCCTGACAACCTTTGCTTTCCAATCTTAGAAACCCCCACCCACACCCCTCATGAGTCCTCTTTGTCTTATCCTTCATTAGCCTCCATTGTCCTCCTTTTGGTTTCCTTTCCTTAAGTGTCATACCTCTCTTTCCTCTTGGTTTTCTTTGTCTGACTTTTTATTTTATTTTATTCCTTAGTATTTGTCCTTATATTTTTCTTTACTAACTGTACCTTTTTCTTTATTATTTATAATATTGGGCTATATCGTTTAGCTTATTTAAAGCTTCATAATTTATTCTTTTTCTTTTAAAACTTCTTTAATAATTCTTTTTCTTTTAATTGTGTCTTCCTTAGGCTATTGCATTTCTTGGCTTTAGCCTATTTTTCTTATCGGTCTTGCATTTGTTGATTATCCTTTTACTTTGATTGATAATTTTGTATTTAGTTTTACACTTATTAGTCTTAATAGTTTTTGACTATTAAGACTATTATTCTCTTAATAGTTTTTGACTATTAAGACTATTATTAGTCTTAATAGTGTTTGATTATTATGACTATTAAGACCATTTCTAGTCTTAATAGTTTAGTCTTAAGACTATTGACTATCCAAGACTTTTCTTTTGTTAGTATTATTTGCATTATTGTCCTTTTAGTTTTGTCTTGATTTTTGTTTATTTTTTAGTCTTGTATCTTAAAAGTCTTAATCAATTTTAATTTAAGACTTTTTTTAGCCTTTATAATTAATTTAGCATTTGTTTGTTTTTTGATTTGTTTCAAGGCTTAAACTTATTTCTTTATTTCTTTTTTGTTCTTATTTTATTTTATTTTATTTATTTTGTTTTCTAGTTTTACTTGTTGTTTTCTATTAATTGCCTTATTCTTTTTGGGTTCATTTTGATTTAATTTGATTTACTTTACTCTTCTAAATGTTAGCATGCTTTTGATTAAGTTTTGTATGTTATAAGATTATTTTTATTAAATATTATAGTCTTATTCTAATAATAAGATAATATTAGCTTTTGTTGTTATATTGCTTGAAGAGTTTTATTATTATTTCTATTAAAAATCACAAAGTTGTGTCACACTTTCAACCAACTTATCAACACAATTGAATTTAAGTATTTTTAACTAAAAATCAATTTTGGTCAAACACATGATCTAGTAAGATTCATTCTAGATAAGTTAGATACTTTCACAACTTTTTCAACTAAAATTGCTGGCTAAAAATATGTGGAGCGCCACTTTGAGTCCAATTTACCAAAAAAAATAAATTATTTGAAAAACTTGAAGTTTCAATAACTCCTACTAATGTAAATAATATTTGTTTTAAAATATAATAATACCCTTTTGTAGATCCATAAGTGTAGTTGTCAAAAATATATTTATTTTAATAGTTTAATTATTATTTATATTTTATTTATTTTTTTTACTAAAAGTAGGCTATCATCACAAAAGATTAGGTTGATTACCATGCCAAGGAAAAATACTATAACTTATTAAAAAAAATAAAAAAAATATCATGCATTAGATACAAGAATCTATTTCAAGATGGTACAATTGTTTTTCCAATTTGGATAAATATTCAATATGAAAGTTGATATCCAATGGAATGGAAACATTTTTGTTTTTATTCACACACATTTTAATATTTATTTAAAAATATATATTTATCAAAATTGGAAAATATAAAATTCATGCACTAATGTTTCAAGTTATTAATACACAAAAAATTTGAAAGAAAAAAATAAAAGTTATTATAAAAAGTTTGACATCTCATGCAACTTCAGTTTTCAACATTTTATCAACAGCTAGATTATAATTTTAATTTATTAAAAACTAGTTTAAAATAATATTTATTTAAAAAAATAAAATGCAAACATAAAATATACTAAAAAATTCATATTTTACTAATTTACATCATTTCGAAATTCAAAACATATATGCCACTTTTTAGTGATTTAAATTTAAAAGTTGGATCAGTGTTGGTCGTTTCCTTTATAAAGTGTGACATAGCTTTGTGCTTTTACCCTTTTGTTTTTTATTGTTTCCTCTTATTTTTCTTTTTCTTTGTTTTTTTCCTCATCTGCCTTGAACTTCATGTCCCCTTTCTCCCTCCCTCTCTCTTTTTAGCTCTTGTTAGGTCTGCTACTTATCATTCTTATATTTCAACACTCTTTCAACTTGATGATGAATCACATAGTGTGATTCAAAAATTTGATGAAAAAATATTGACAATCAAATCTAGAAATTAGATTTAAACAACCTCGTGGATATTTGTATTTATAATCGATATACATACATTGATCTAGATTTTGTGCCATGAGATTCATTTTTGATATATATATGATGCGAATATGGATTTGATATGATGTGTTCATCTTATTTCATATTTATGATGTATGGATGCATATAATGTGCTTATATTTGATCATGTATGGATGCACTTTACTTATGCTTATGTGATGTGCGATAATATAAGATGATATGAAATGCTATGATATGAATGGATGCAATGTTAAATATTCTTTTTCAGTATTTTTTCACGATATGCTATGATATGCAAATTTTTATGCTATGATCATGTATGCAAATGTTATGGATGCATTTCTTTTTGTGTATTTCCTATGTAATTTTATGAGATGATCATGCATGCATATGGATGTATGGATGGTTAATGCAATGTATGCTTATGACATATGCAATGCATGTGTATGATATGTGATGCAACAATTTAAGATGCTTAGAATAACAAATCTATATTATTCATCACAACTTGAATGATGATGTAGAATGTATGATGTGATATGCAATGATTATGTTGATGGATGTTTTATGATTATGAGATGCAAGTATGGAGATGATTTGTGGATGCAGGATGGATGCATTTGATGATGTTTTTGTTGAATTTCATGATACCAGGTTAGCGTGGAGAGAAGATAGAAGAATAAAGAATAACTCGACCTTTGATTTTGATGATTGCATAAAAAATCCAACAAGTCCATGATCCATCGAGACTAAATATTAGATATTGTGATGAGACAATACAGGATGATGAGTTGCTCACATATCGGGATTGGGATTTTCCATTGTTCCTTATTGTTTGATAAAACACATAGAAATGATGCATCAAGGTATTAATAACTAGGACGACGTTGTATCTAGTGTAATGGACTTTGACATTGCAAACAGATAGGATAGTTCTTGTTTACATCTTGACATACAAAAACCTAGTTGGAATGCAAGTTAGAAGCTTAAAATATATTGGACCAAAGCATACACAATAGTCAACAACATACCCCAAAAAAATTTCCTACACACAACTAAGCAAGTATGCACCAAGATTATTTTACAAGAGTATCCACAAGCGTAATGTAAATGAAAGATCATGATCGATGACCCATTCCTTTCTCTTTAAATCTATTTTAGATAGACATCATCGAGAGGTCCTTGAAATGGATCATTAAGATAAATCACAAGAAAAAATCAAAGACAAACAGTCAGTGTTATCTATATCTCTTTCTAGTTTCATTTAGCTAAGGTGATGTCTGATACTGATGTCCATCGCAAGAAGGATACATCCTAGGAAATTTTGATCAGATGGTTTTTTGATGTTAGGATGATGATGCTATGATAAGCCGTTGATATAAACTTCACTGTCACATTTACCTATGATCTAGAGACTTTTGATTTTGGCAATTAATTTCTCACTTTATGACTTATTATACTTGTTTTCTATTTGTTTTGGCAAAGGGTGAAGGTGACAATCGATTTTATTATGGGTGACGGTTATTGCAGGTGAAAGCGAGATGGGATGGGTGGTTTTGGATTTTTTGGAATATTTCAATGTTTTTGGTATTTTGAAGATGTTTTGAGGCTGGTTTTGGTCTTTTTTGAAATTTTATGTGATTTTTTAGGTTTTTCAATTATCTGAGGTTGTTTAGGGTTTTCTAAGTTATTTGAGGCTTTTTAGGTGTTTTGAATGTTTTCTACCTTGTTTGGATTTTCTGATATTTGAATGTTTAAGGGTTTTCAAAATTATTTGGGTGTTTTGGGATTTTTGAGAGTTTCAGCCAAGAACCTAACCTAAAAGACCTATCGTAAGGGTCTCGGGGACTGATCAAAGATAAGACTTGCCTACGTTATATATGTAGAGACCATGTAGTTCAACTGACTCGACATATTAACAAGATGGGAACTGCATAGGTGATGGAATGTCAGTTTATTATGATGGAATCCTAATGGACTGACCTAGTGTGTCTCGGGGGTACGTCAATGATGGCCTTGCCTACATTCAAGCTCAAAGACAGTGTAGTTCGACAAGGGTACCACTTTTGGATTTTTGATGTTTTGACCTTTTAACGGATTTTGATGTTTTCTGGATGTTTTGGATTTTGACTTTACATTTTTTTGGATTTTAGCTGTACAAGATTTTGCAAAAGTTTTTTGATTTTTTAATGATCATTTTATAAATGTTTAGGGATATTCAATGAGATTTTATGAATGTTTTTGGGATTTTTCAATGAGCTTAGGATATACAAGAACCCGATATGATCCATAATGAATTGCCCCAGTGTGGCATGTTAGACTACTTCGCTATAGGAAGGACAAATTGACCTTTGAAATATGCCAAGTAGTACTAAAGGGATATGATATTTCACATCATCAAGCTATGATAAGGTTGTAGATAGGTGATGGATGAATGGTGGTGCAAAGAATGATAGGAAAAAAGAGCCAAAGAATAGATGGAGGTTCTTTATTTATGCAAGGCACCTGTTTGCTATGTTTTCACCAAGATACTTGCCCAAAGCACCACTGAAGTGGTTTTCACTAGAGGACAATTTTTTTCCTTACTTTTTTTAATCCTTTTTTCTCATTTTTTTGGATTTTGATCATTTTTTTTTTGTATTTTTAGATTTACACCCTTCAAGACTAGGCATAAAATATTTTGAGATGCAAGTTGTTAGTTGGCTCCTGCAAGGGTTCAACTTCAAGCATTGATAATTGGTATGCTCCTGATCCATAGCTAGTTGTGATGACAAAGGGAACCAACCAGTTAGGCTCAAAATTTCCTTTACTGTCTTGATCTAGAATGTTCTTCTGATCTGTTTAGGAAAAGATCCCCTACTTGGAAAGACAAACATTTGATCCTCTTGTTATAGTTTTGTTTTAGTCAATTTTTGATAAAATTGTAAGTGATTAAGAGCATCGAGACAATGCTCATCCAATAATTCTTGCTCATTCAGTCAAGATACTCTGTATTCTTCATTAGTGATCAGGTTATGTAGTGACACTCGTAATGATGGGAGCTCAAACTCAATAGGCAGGATAGCTTATGATCCATAGACCAAGGAGAAAGGGGTTGCACTTGTTGGCATGCAGATACTGGTTTGATAGGCCCAAAGAGTGGAGTTTAGCTGTAGATGCCAGTCATGGCTGACTTCATTGACCATTTTCTTCAGGATTTTTAGGATAGTTTTGTTCGTAGCCTCAGCTTGGTCGTTGCCTTGAGGATAACACAGGGTAGAGAATCAGTGTTGGATGTTAAATCTTTGGCATAGCTCTTTCACATCTTGATTCTTAAAGGGTGTTCCGTTGTCTGAGATTAGGGTTTGCAGGATAATATAATGGCAGATGAGGTAGTTTAGGATAAACTTTGCAATTTCTTTCTCGTTATGTAGGTCATAGGAATTCTTTCTACCCACTTAGTGAAGTACTCAATGGTGGTTATGATAAACTTGTGGCCATTAGATGAGGTTGGAGGATTTTTCCTATGAGGTCAAGCCCCCACTGTGAGAAAGGCTAGGGTGTAATCAGTGGTTGGAATTCTTGAGTTGGGGCATGAATCAGGTCTCCATGTTATTGAAATTGGAAACACTTCTACACATACTAATGAGCTTCCTTTTCCATGGTTGGCCAATAATACCTTATCCTCAATAATTTCTTAGCTAGCGTCATACTGCTAGAATGGCACCCGCATATGCCATCATGTACCTCTATTAAAGTAGTGTAGGATTCCTCTTGGTTAAGAAATCCTAGTAATGTCCCTTTGATGCTTCGGTGGTAAAGGGTATCACTTAGGATCACAAATTGGGATGCATTTTTAACAAAGGTCTTTTTAAAGTTTGAGGTGATATCAAATGGGAGGGTTCCTCTCATTAGATAGGTAAAGATCTCATGATACCACGGGGATCCATGATCAACAATGATACACATGAATTCAAATTTAGGGATTTTGAAAGTTGGTACACAAAGTTGTTATACCAAGAATTCTCATTGGAGGACATTGTTCGACATGTCTAATAGTGATCTGATTGTTGTCATGGTGTGTGTTGCTCTGTTTTTCATGCGAGGAATCTACTCAAAAGTTATGTCTATAAAAAAGTCCTTGATATTTTCTACCATCTTCTTGTAAAGAGTGAGCTTGTCATCCTTAGTTTGATAGTTGCCATTGACTTGGTTGATAACCAGCCGTGAGTCTCCATAGAATTTCATCTCTTGAATCTTCCATTGAACTACTATCCTTAGACCTCCTATTAGGGCTTCGTACTCAAGAATGTTGTTAGTGCAAGGAAATGATAGCCTGTATGACTTTGGGATACAATCACCTTGAGGGGTAATGAAAAGAATGCCTACTCCGGATCCATCAAAGTACATCTTCCACTGAGCTGTGAGGTTGATAAGGAACATTGATTCATTAGGAAATTTTGATACCAAGGGGTTCTTTGCATAGATGGGTGCCCCTGCTAGTTGGTCTGCGATCACATGTCCTTTGATTTCCTTTCACTCCACATAATCTATGCCAAAATCCATTATGATCATTACCCATTTGGCCATTCACCCTATGAGATTTGCTTTAGATATAACAGGTATTTCAATGGACCGATCTTTGCAATGAGCTTGATTTGATGTGACAACATGTAGTTCCTGAACTTTTGTGAAGCAAAAAATACTGCTAGGCATGCTTTCTCAATAGGTGAATAGTTTATTTCATATCCCACCAAGGTTTTTTTGATGTTGTAGATAGCCCTTTCCTTTTCCTTTTCATCATGTTGTGCCAGAAGAGCTCCTAGTGCTACTGGTGTTGCTAAGATATATAAGATTAGTGGTTTGTTCGGTATTAGTGGCATGAGCATTGGAGGTGTTAGTAGATAATATTTGATCTCTTGGAAATATTTATCACACTTTTCATCCCATTTGTAGGTTATCCCTTTATGGAGAAGATGAAAAAAGGGGTGGATTTTATCTGATAGCTGTGCTATGAACCTTCTGATGGACTACAATATTCCTTGTAATCCTCTCATTTTCTTCAGTTTTTATGGTGGTTCCATTTCAAGGATGGATTTTACCTTTGTTGGATCGATTTCTATCCCTCTTTGTGAGACGATTAATTCAAGAAGTTTCCCTATGTAACCCCAAAGACACAATTTTTTAGATTTAGTCATACCTTGTATTCTTCAAGTCTAACAAAGATGGGTCCTAAGACTTGTATGTGCTCACTCCTTTTCCTTGATTTTTCCAAAATATCGTGCACATAATATTCAACTATTTTTTGGATCATGTCGTGGAAGATGAGGGTCATTTATCTTTGATAGGTTGCTCCTGCATTCTTTAGCCCAAATGGCATCATGTTCCAGCAATATGTTCCCCATGGAGAAGTGAATGCAGTTTTATGTTGATCCTCCTTGGTGATAATGATTTGATTGTAGCCTGGAAAACCATCCATGAGTGATAGAATTTCATGCCTATCTGTTAAATCCATAATGAGATCACTGTTAGGAAGAGGGAAATCATCCTTTGGGCATGCTTTGTTTAGGTCTCTAAAATTAGTGCATATTTTGATGCCCCTAGTGGATTTTGAGACTTGTACCAGGTTTGAAACCCACTCAGGATAATCTATAGATTGGATGAATCCAACTTCAAGAAGCTTTTGTAACTCTAGCTTCACTAAGAGTGCTATCTAAGGGTGGGATTTTCATATTTTTTTCTTGACTAGCTTGGCTTCAGGATAGATTGCTAAGTGATGCACAACTACTTCAAGATCAAGGCCTAACATATTTGTGTATTACCATGCAAAGTTAGCTCATCGATCTTTCAGAAATACTGCCAGGTTCTTTTGTTCTTCATCCATCAAGGATTCAACATAGAAAGTGATCTTAGGGGTTCTTCTATACCCACATTGACTGGAGTGGCCTTTTTTGTAGCACTTCTGACTTTTTTGGAGGCATTGCACTAAGGGGGATATTGAATCCCTCATCCTTGGGCACCTCAAAGAGGTTTTCACTGTTGGATGCATCCTTTTTTTTTACTATTTTAGGATCAGAGCGTGCCACAATGTGGTTTTAACTCAAGGATCTGCATGTTAGTTGCATTTCATTAATTTTGCGACTAAAGGATTCAATCGTCTCCCATAGTACACCCCTATGTTCAGCTCTATGTCAAAACTTTCTTTGTGATCTACCCATGGTAAGTTGTCATGGAGTCCCATGAATTTTGAGATTGCTTCATCATTTTCGAATAAATCTAGAATTGGTGGTCCTTGGTGGTCCATGTCAATAAGTTGTGGGTATACTAGGTGTATCACAGTTGGTTGATTTCTTGGGAAAAAGGATGTTATGGATATCATAAAGAGGGTGTTGTTCTTAAATAGATCTACAACATCAAGGGGGAAGTCATCTAAAGTTGTATCATGTGATGGAGGTAACTAAGAGGAAGCCTCAATCTGTTTAGTGGAAGTACCTTTGCCAATAAGGGTGACCTTGCTAGTAGTACAACCTAGACCAATATTCGTTATTCATTTCTCAGGAACAATGGGTTCTATCAAACCATTATCATTCTTCCTGAGCTTCTCATTCTTGTTGTATCCCCATGCCTTCATTAGCTGCAAGTCTTTGTTGTTATCTTCCATGGGAAGAATATGGGCAAGTCATTCATCCTAATAGAGGAGTTTAGAGATCTTCTTCATTGATATCTTCCTGGTTCAAATCTCCCCACTTGGTGAAGGTAGTGGTTTCCATCTTGATTATTTTGGGTTCTTTGGTGCCAAATGTGGGTTTCCCATGAGACTGAGGAGAAATAGGTAACTCTCCTAAGACAAATGTGTCTTTTAGTAGCTTGTAGTTCCCACAACCATAATCCTGGATTACTGCTTTGACATTGGGTATACTCTACACAATGGGTATTTTTGCTGCTGAGGTAGAGGCAAGGGATGTTGGGTCAACAAATGAGGTAGATGGTGTAGGCCCTTCATGATTCTTGGATATTTGGGATATCTTATAAAATTTGGCCTCAAGATTCTTGCAATAGTAAAAAAGGCTCAGGATCTCCATGGATAGTGATTTCTCTGCCTTCAAAAGGAAACTTTACACATT
This sequence comes from Sequoiadendron giganteum, assembly GCA_007115665.2. Classification (NCBI taxonomy): domain Eukaryota; kingdom Viridiplantae; phylum Streptophyta; class Pinopsida; order Cupressales; family Cupressaceae; genus Sequoiadendron; species Sequoiadendron giganteum. The sequence continues at coordinate 66,075,895 of CM021108.1, read as the reverse complement.
GATGATAGGTCAAGGCCATAACTTTTAGAGCATGGATCCAAGGTCAGACAAGCAAGATGTTGTAGGGAAGATTAAGGTCAAGCACTTGACATGTAGTTTTTGCAATAAGAGGTCCCACTTGAATGGGAAGGGAAATGATACCTTGTGATACCTGTTCTTGGTCGTCATATGCTCTGATGGTAGTACTTTTTGATTTCTCAATAGTATCTTTAGAATAGCCTAGATGTTTGATTAGCTGAAGGGTACAAATGTTTAAACCAACACCTCAATCTACCAAGAATCTTTTGACCTTGTTTTTATAAATGACAACCTCAAGGTGTAAAGCATGGTTATGCAATGGTTGTGATGGTAGGTCTTGCTCAGAGAAGGTGAGAAGATGATTAGTGATATGCCCTAACAAAGCTTGAAATTGATTAGTATCAATATCCTCAAGAATAGATGACTCAGACAAGGCTTTCTCCAATATTTCCCTATGCGCGAGGGATAACCTTAAGAGTTCTAAGATTGATATCTGGGTTGGGGTTTGCTTAAGTTGGTCAAGAAGATTGTACTTTCTAGGAGTGGATGTGGGAAACGTAGGTTGTGTCCTATATTGAGATGGGACTCCTTGAACGCTAACTTTGCCATGTCATGTGGTGAGTCCACATTCCGTACTAGCTCCTTTGATGGTGACGACAGTAATGACGCTATCGTAGGAGGCAACTACATTGGAATAGGTATGTTACACATTTGTGTAATCCTTATATTTTTTGTTGTTATTCACTTTGTTATGATTTGGAATAGGGTTCTTGTATATATTAAGATCTTGATTCCCAACTTGTACCTCAACAGATATGGTGTCATTCTCTATGAGATCTTGAATGATATTCTTAAGTTTCATGCAGTTTTCCATTTTGTGTCCTTTGATTTTATGAAATTCACAGAGATCATGCTCATTATACTAGGATGGTTTCTCTTGTGGTTCTTGATAGTTTTCAAAGTTGGGAAATGTTATCAGATTTGACTCTACCAACTTCTTCATGATCATTTCGATAGGTTCCGATAATTGTGTGTACTTGCGCTTGGGATAGTTGTTCATGCTAGTGGTTCATCTTTGTTGCATGTCAGTGTTATTGATGTGATTGTTCTAAGGACATTTTGTTTGTTGTACCATCATTGGATGTTGGCAACTTGATTGTTGTTTGGTCTTGGAGCACTTACTATCACCTTAACGTCTACCACACTATCATTTGTTACATTCTTGTTCTTGGCTCAGACACGAGGCTTCTCATTTGAACTAGTTTATGGTCAGTTGTCTTTTAAGCTTGATTATTTCCCTATGAGATTAGATATCTCTAGATGTTAAGGGCTCTAGGGGTGAGCTCATCATATGATTTGATGCATTACATTTTTAAGTGGAAAGATAGATCGAGGTCTAGATTGGCTGTGATGATTCCCACTTGTTGTTCATTAGGAAGAGGCCACTTGCTCTTACTAGCTCTTTGTCTCCATCATTGTAAGAAATTAGCGAAAGATTCTCCTTTGTTTTGTCTAAGGGTGTATAATTCTTCTAGACTGACGTCCATGTCAAGATTGAAGGAGAAGTGATCGATGAATTTATCGATAATTTCCTAGAAAGTTTTGATGCTGAGAGGTAGATGAGAAAACCAATCCATTGCAGGACCTGTTAAACTTTGAGGGAAGAGGGACATTAGATATGAATCATTGTAGGCCACCTCCATACACATGATGTTGAATTCTTTGACATGGTCCATAGGACTTCCTCTCTCCTTGTATTTGTAAAATTTGTGGATTTCAAAGCTGAGAGGGAACATCACCATTGCAATGTTTTGATCAAATGGATAAGGAAATAGATTCTGTGTATGGGGCTTCTTTGTCTTGCCCATTCAAAGGTCTTGCATTTCTTGGGATATTGCCTTGAATTGCAATGCTAGATTGTCCTACAAGTTTGGTGAAGGAACATATGGGGGGATGATAGATGAGTTGTATGCAAGATTTTGGTATGATGATGTATTATATGGGGTGTATGGTGGCATGAGGTTATGTGAAGGTGATTGAGGTGTTGATGTATATGTTCCTAACACATTTTTATTGATGATGTTTTATTGAGGATTATAGTAGGAACCTTGCTATTGTTGTTGTTTCTTATGTTGGGCATATTGTTGACCTAGTAAGGCTTGTCATTGTTGTTGTGCCGCAAGGGCTTGTTGTTGTTGTTGTGCTACTAGGGCTTGTTGTTGGGCTTGATGTTGTTGCTGTGTTGCAAGGGATTGTTGTTGGGCTTGATGTTGTTGTTGTGCTACTAAGGATGCTTGATAGCCTTGTTGTTGTTGTTGTGCTGGTAAGGATGCTTGATAAGCTGCTTGTTGTTGTTGGGATTGTTGTTGTGTGGCTAAGGTTGCTTGTTGTTTCTATTTTTGTGAGGCTAAGGATTCTTGTTGTTTTTGATGTTGTTGCATGGTTTTTTGATAATCTTGTTGTGCCTACTATAAGGCTAAGGTATGAGTTTTCAATATAGGACTATTTGGTTGTTGCGACACTTGCGATAGATTGTGGGCATTGATGTTTTGGATGGGTTGTGAGTTGGTGATGAGAGGTTGGGAGTTCCCTTGGTTTAACATTCCTTGTAAGATGGTGGATTGAGGTGGAGGAATGTAAGATTGAGGTCCCATTTTATTTTTCATAGTGAAGGGGACTGTGGGGAAATATGAGGATTGTGTCATTATATTTTGCAATGGTAATGACATATTAGGACCTCGAGTCCATTGATTGAAAACGTTCCCTTGTCCAATATTGTGAGGATTTCCTTGTGCTAGAGATGTAGACAAAGGATTACTTGTGTTGATGGGATTCATTACCAAAGGATTTATTTAAGATGGGTTGATGATGGATGGGATGGATGTGCTTTGTGACACCAATGGTATAGATGAGCCTAGGGGAGGATTGGGTAAAGATGTCCCCATCTGCATTGAGGGTTGAATATGTGATATAGTATTGACATGCCCTTGTGTACTATCTTGAGACACTTGGTCCATACTAATTTGTGTGATGGCAGGAAAACTTGTGGTACTAATGGGTATGAATGAAGAGGGGTATCATAAATATGTGGATGTTGTGGTGGAATAATGAAGGTCAAGAGGTTTATATAGCTACTTGGGATTTTCATGGATGGGAGGAGCACCAAAGGTAGGTGTCCAAGTGGTTGTTGGAGGTGGATGATTGGTATCAAGGGTACACACAAGAGTACTTCTTTCAAATGGAAAAGTTAGAGCAAAGTCCTTGGCAAGGCCAGTTGCAAGACTAGGAGTAGATGTTTGATTTATCCCTGATGGTGGAGTTGTGAAGCCTTGTGCCAAATTTTGTGCAACAAATTATTGGGAAATAGGAGCTATGTTTTCAAAGGCTTGATGTTCCATGATTTCCTCCCTAGTAAGTTCAAAGGGATTATTTGTGATGTCTTCAATCTCATATGGTCTTGACGAAGATGATGGTTGTTGTGATGGGGTGACTTGACTTCTTGGATCAAATTCTAGAGGATTTGGATCTTGAGGTAAATGAGACTTTGGTTTTCTCCATGATTCCCTTGTATTGTGATCTTGTCTTTACCATAAATTTTGGGTCTTTTATGGGAGAGTTGTGTTGAGATTTGTAATGTTTGAACTCTCTAGTTGACTCAAATCTAGGTAAAAGAGATGCTTTAAGTCTTTTTGGAGAAATGATGATAATGGGGGATGAAAAGATGGGTGATATGGAAAGTGATCTTTGCAATCATTTTGGGACAACACTTTTGAATTTAGTTTGATGTTTTGATGTTAGGATAAAATATGTTGATGAACTTGGGAATCTTGAAGGTAGACTCGTGAACTTCAAGATAAACTAGTCCAAAGATGATAACTAACTTAGCTAGGTGCATGGAAAAGGATACATTTCACATATAGTGTAGCCAAGTTAGAGGTTGGTTTGATTGATGTTTAAGTCAAAATATGTTGGTATACTCAATTTTTTTGCAAATTTTGGTGTAGTGAGGGATGAAATTTGATGGAGGGATGGATGAAATGTTTGACCCAATGTTGAATTAGAATGAACCTTTGTTTTCCAAGACCAAGGTAGTGAGAATGATGCTAGACCTCTAAAGATTTCAAATCCTAAAGATCGAATGTTGGCTTAGATAAGAGGATAGATGTGGATGTGTAAAATTGTTCAGTTCCTCCTAGCTTGAGCATAATAGTTTCTTAACAAGAGGTTACGATTGTGAAAAATTATTACAGCCCACTTCCTACCAAACTTTGAATTACAATGTCTATGTATGTAATGACAGGATGTAACTTTTCCCCTACGGATTTTTATTGTGTGATAGATCATTCAGAGAAGTTTTGTATTGTGAAAAAGACTAGGGTTTTGACTCCAAAAGAATGCATATAATTCTAGAATTTTCTTTAAAATGTGTCTATAAAAGTTTGCTACCAACTTGTCTTTATTCCTGTGAAGTGCTAAAAGGTTTTTCTTGAGAGATTTTAGACTAAGATGCCTAAGTTTGAAATGATGACCTATAGACTTTATTTTGGGAATCCCGACTTTGCATGAGATCATTTAAAAGAAGTTCAAGTTTATGGAATAAATGAAGATATTTATTGCCACATAGGTGGTGGTAATATGGTCCTTCTAGCCTCAATATCAGCTTGTTCCTCTTCTTTGTCTAAGATTGTTGTTGTGTTTCTCCAGTGGGTAGGTGTTTCTTTTGTTTCAAAAGTGAAGCTTCTTAAACTACTAATGAGATCGGCCTGTTCTGTTGAGAAAACAAGAATAGACAACTAAGAGGGGGAGTGAATTAGTTGTCACATAATTTAAAAATTATTCAACCTTATTAACCTTTAATATCAGATCTGATAATTAACAGTGAAAGCATGAATCAACAACTCATTAGAAACACATGAACACCAAGATTTTATACTTGGACCAAAAAATAAAAGAATAAATTACAAACTGTCGGCCCAATTCATGAACAAATCTCAATGCGCACCAACCAAAGTTGGTCACAACATAATGAAGACCTAAAAAAACACCCTCAAACGTGCCAAGCATTAAAATATTAATCCACGAGGATCCGCAACACGCTACAACCATCATGTCGGCCAAGAACATGAAAACCTGAACACACAACGAAAAAATCTCCGATCACGATTACACCGATCAATGTAGATGTGAAACAAGGATAGGGCACAATCTAGGAACATCCACGAACAATGCAGGAACATACACAACAACTAGAATTACCATAATTTCATTCTCTTCTTCTAGAAACATCAGCTACAATAACAAAATAGCTGTAGGAACACAAAAATGCACAACTTGAACAAAACTTGATGCACACCTTTGAAAATTTTGGGGTATAAATTAGATAGGCTTAGAAACAAACCCTTTAAAGCACAACATCTGAACACCATCATACTGAGTTTTACACCATACTAAACTTCTCAGCTTCACAGGCACACTGTAACATGTTTATTATAATTTCTCAATATCCTTGACATATACAACCTTCAAATCACCAAATGCTAATAGTGTTGACATCAATGACAACCACATATCAAAAACACAACCACAACATCTAACATGTTCTTCGTTAATGAGTTCAAATCTTGGTTGAATGATAACACCTTCAAGATCAGGTTGTTCAACGAGAGAAATCGGTCTCCAAATAGTCATGTGGGGTTCAATTGTGTCAAATTATCTTGCTTAAGTGAATTGATTTTACAAACACTCATCTTGATTATGTTTTCAAACTAAATGTTTATGTCAAAAACATCATAACTTTCACAATGTCCGTTTCATGAAAATCATGAGATTAGAGCCGTAATTTCCTATGTTGTCTTTGGGAAATATGGATTGAGATTAAGTCAAGATATTTATAAATCATTAAGGATAGAAACCATTAGGACAAGAAGTAATATCAAGGCTAATTCAAGAGGTATCCATATTTAAGCCAAAGTGTTTGAAATTTTGAGGAAGATAGTGAATGTTTTTTTTTTGTAATGTTTTGGAACCAAGCAATGTATCAAACTGACTTAGTCATTTAAAATCCTAGATTTGAAATGTCTATACTTTTTGAGTCCCCACTTGGATTTGTCCAAACACTAAACAATGTGAATAGTTAGAGATTTGGCGACACTAGCTCCCCCTTTCTCGACACACACTTCTCGGGACCACCAAATCTCAAAATCCTTAAAATCTAGAGATCAAAATGATTTTTTTTTTTTCTAAAATTGAATAGTAAGAATGTGGGGCAGATTCATAATGACCGTTCTTGCACCAACAAGTATTTAAGGATTTTGGATTCTAAACAAAGGTTTGTAATAAGGGCTTCTAGTTTAAGGGATACAATGATAAACTCCATCAAGAGGTCTCCCAACCCTTAGAACAAGGGCTTTAAGCATCATAAAGATACTAGGGGAGAGCTATCATGTACCACATCCCATTGATCACAATTTTCATTACAACCACACATTTATATAGTGGTTTGGTAGAATTTGGCTTTAGTTCATTACCGCTTGGATCATTCCCTCCTTTTGAAGCGGGGAGGTAGGCCCTCTAAAGATAAATAATAGAAAGGAAGTATGTTCATAGCTTGATCATCTCCGCTTGTATGAACAAAGAGAGAACACACACCACACTTTTTTCTCACACTCGCAAAGGGGTTCAGTTTTAATCCAAATTGAAAGATGTAGGTGATTTTGCAAAGTGTTAAGGAATGTTTCTGTTTCTTAAGGTTTCCAAATGGTGTGAGAGAATTGCATATGCATCCAAAAACAACATTGTAAATCACAAAACATAGAAAAAAATTGTAAATTTGAACCCCTAAGTTAAGATGACTTCATTTTACTGCACCAAATGAAATATGAAGTTGTCTTCTTCAATTTTAAACCCAAAAAACAATGCTGAGATGAGGGTATAATTTAAATCTCGTTTGAGCATTCCTTTTAAGACCAAATTTAAATTTAGTGAGGTCCTAGAGAAAAAATTAGAAAGCATAAAAAGTTGAGTTATAATTGCCCCAAAGCATTAAATGCCTGTTACAATAATAAAATTTCAAGATAAGAAAGCTTTCTTCACTTTAGCTCCATGTTGTTCAACCTACAAAACCTTGTTAGTCTAACAACTAGAACAATGTTAGAAGTTCATTAGTGATTTGACGAATCAAGAAAATTAAAGCACATGTTAAAAAAATGATCATAAAACTTCTTACCCTGGTTGGGCTTTGGTGCAGATGATAGTGCCATGATTTGAAATCTGGGCGTTGCTCTAGTGAATTTAGGCATCACTCTGCAGCAAAAACAGAGAGAACAATAGCATCGATTATTTTTTAGACATCACTTTAGTGAATTTGGGGGCATTGCTATTTGAAGTCTTTGATACCTATATATTAAATTAGCGTCACTAGATTTAAATCAGCTCCAGTGCATTTAATCAGAATCATTGTTTCAAATTGAGATAGCATCGCTATATGGTGCAACAAAGAAAACTAATAGAATTCGAGCTAAAATTGATTGAATTATAAATTTTCCCTCCTTCTAGCACCAAAGTGTGAGACGAGAATTGTCAGGGTGGGTCGATTATGCTCGATCCATGATGAATCAATGCATAATTTATCCACTAAACCTCAATCTCAAACAAGATCATTCAAATTAAAAGTTTAAACTAAAAATCTATTGAAACGAAAAATTGCAAACTATGAAAATAGTTAAATGTCTATTCTAACCCATTTGAAATTTATCCCGTTTTGGAATTGGTGTCGTTTTGATGTGGAACAATGACCCTTTCCCAATCCCATGATTAGTGAGCTTGTTTCAATTGATTCTATGGAAGAGAATCGATGAAACCATTGTGATAAATGGATACAAACTTGATTTATGCTAAACTAAACATGATGCAAGCTAAATTAATATGATTTTATGCTAAAATTGATCTAACTATGCAATTGCTAAGCTAGTTTAAACTACTTCTAAGCTAAAATATGGAAAACCTAATTTATAAACAAGCTAAGATGGATGCATGAAAGCCATTAATGGATGTCTTAAGCTATTATGCAACTAAAAATAAACTAAAACAAGCTAAAAGTGAGTAAATTGAGAGTGTGAATGCAAGTGAATTCAACAACATAAGTTTGCAATTAAAAGATGGGTCCATTTGTCTCTAAATAGTGTCCTATTTATAGGAGAGAAAATGAGAAATGGAGGGTTGAGATCAAAAAGATCAATCAACAGTCAAGAATGGAGGAAAAAGAGGCATGGATCATGGATTCTCATCAATGGATGAGAATGCAAGATGAGAATTAATCAAGGGCTCACATTTTTTCCAAACAAACATACTTTTGACCTACACACATAGGTCACAAGGTGACTTTCTCAAGAGGTTAAAGGTTTATCTTGTTCAAAAAGCCAAGTGAGATGATTGGAGGAGAGAGAATAGTTTTTGGAATATTCTCATGGGTGAGGATAAAGATATTTTGCAAATTAAAAGAAATTTTTAATTGTGCAAAAAAGGAGATAAGGCATATTCCATGGGAATATTCTCTTTTAGAGGAAAAATAGTTTAATTGCTAATTAAACAAGGTTTAATCATGCAATTAGGGGATTGAAGAATTAAAGTGATATTCGTTAAATTAAATAATTTAATGAATGGGGGAGAGATGAAATGACATTTAATTAAATAACTTAGGGTTATTTAATTAAATAAGAAGACTTAGGAAATTAAATTAAATATTTTGATTTATTTAACTTAATGAGATGAAATGTTAGCGTGAAGGGGGAGTGAATTAACTTGAGTTGATGAATTAGGTTAATGGATGAAAATGATGCAATTAATTAATTAGCAAGGCCAATTCAATTAATCAAGTGAAAAGAGGATGGGTTTCAAGAGGAAATGATGTTAGTATACCTGTTTTGAGTGTATGATATCATTTAGGCCATTTTTTAGTGTCTACACATACTTTCCATTTAAACTAAACTTGACCTTAATGGTCATCAGTAGGGTAACAAGAGATGTTACATAAGATTTATCTCGTAACTTAATCTTGTCAATGTTGTCAAATTAGCGATAGTTGCCTTCCATTTGTTCTACAATTTGTATTGCACTTCATTATAGGTAGAATAATAATTTTAATATCAAGGTTCACGTATTTAAGAGATTGATAGATATCATGTAGTCATACAAAGCAGTTAAAATCATGATATCAATGAATTATTAAAGTATCAAGTTTCAACATTAAAGACATGTTTATAAATCATAGTTGTAGTATCATTAAATGGAGTCACCATTACTTACAATATTATGCAACCATGAGCCAAGGATCATATTAGTTATATCCAATTCTTGGTTCATATTATAAAGTTATCTTGAAGCTAAATATTTGTCCTAGAATTCCTTGCCACCTAATTGTTTCACTTTGGATGCTCAACATAAACATATAATGAATTCAAGGGTAAGATCCTATATGACAACATTAGGTTTGTAAATCAAGTTTTTATTCTCATATTTTAATGGTCACAAGACGTAGAAGGATTTCAGAATTTATCATGACACATCTTTCACTATCCACAACCAATTGACTATAAACCCAATTCCATAATGAAAGGGTTGACCTAACTCAACATAACTAAAACCTTATAATTAATAAATACTCATAGAATTATAACAACCTTCATTCCATATTTTACCATTCGACCATCACATATTTATAAAGATTTTCTTGAAGTGAAAGTCACCAAAATGTTAGTTTCAACATAATTTGAACTTGTAGATTGATAAGAACAAATACAGTATTTAAGTACTTAATGCATTCTTATTTATTCTCAAATAGGTCTCGAGTATCATAACATCAATACTTATGTAACTAACTCCTTATAAATCAAAAAGATTTATAATATTCATAATATTTCTCAATTAAAGTTAATATTTTATAGAATTAACTACTACAATATAAATCATGGTGCCTTTGACCAAAATTTCACTATGATGAGGTTATGGGTTATCTAATGCCTTAAAACCCCTATTTGTTTTTGAAATTGAAATGATTTGTGATGCAGTCTATGCTTGATGATATGCTAATTTAAACATCGAATATTTTAAATTAGGTTTACAAATACATGTATAGATCATTTCATGGAACTGATAGTTATTATTCACTATTTTACCTTAGTCTCCCTTAAATATTTATAGGATAGCTAGAAGAGTAGACATTTGAAACCTCATACTATTGAAATATTTATATACTTAGCTTTCCATGATCCGGGTGCTGAAATTAGCAGTCCTTTCTCTTGGAGTCTAGCTTCAATGACCCCAATGGCATTTGTCTCCCCCAAAATATCATGCCCTCTTGCCCTCTTCTTTTCTCTACCTCTCTTCACATGATTTTTGTTTCTCCAACTGCCCATGCTTCCTCCATTCACTTGAAAAATTGGATGGAAATATGGGGAGGAGGATAGGGAGGCCATACTTATTAAATTCATAGTCATCCCTAAGTTTGTTGTGCCTTCCTCATTATTTTATTTTATTTTTCTTTATTGACCACTCATTCCCATGTGAACAAGTCCTTTTAACAGGGATGTGACACAGGAGAGGAGAGTAGAGAGCATTTGGTGGAGGAGAATGACATATGGTGGATACAAATCTACAAGAGGAGAGAGGAATTATGAATAGAGTTGTGGGAGGAGGATGACGATTGTGGCAGCGAGATGATAGAAAAAGAGTCCAAGAAGTTTTAATCTTGAGTAATTTGGACAATGATGGAGTTCATTCTAGGTTGGTTGCAACACGGAAGAGTAGTTTGACTACTCAACTCCACCTTTGTGAGCTTATTCTCACAAATATTTCTACCCATTGTATCTAATGTAGGAGTATCCAGGTATAGGTAAACACTGATGTGACTTTGGAAGTGGCAAAGACATTCAATGAGAAAATAACGAATCTTGGCACTAGCAACATTTTAAAATGTCATTGAAAGTGAAGTTAATGGTAATGTGTGGAATTTTATTTATTTAATAGTTGCAGGCATAAAAGAAAGGCGACGCATATGAAGACTCAAGACTGGCATCATGGCAGGGGTTTAGCCACATTTGAGTGGAAGAATTGAATAAAATTTGATTGTTTGTAAGGCACAAAAGGCCTAACCGCACCTCATCAAGGAGAGGCCATATGAACTGGCCAAACCAATAGTTCAAAGGCCACACCTATCATCAAATAATTTTAAGAAATTTAAAAATGAAATAAAAAAGAAAGGATGTTGGGAAGGGGATGGGGGAGAAAAGGAAGGGTTGTGCTCTACTATAAGAGGGGGGGGGAACTAGAGATATGTCTCCCATTGTGGAAGACAAAGGAGGCATAGAAGAAAAAATAGAGGGGGCTGCAAACAAAGGTAAAGGAAGCTGCGAAGAGGATTTGAGGGGCAATGCCATATTTTATCAAAATTGTGGTAAGAGAACAGTGGAAGGTGCATGCTAGGAGAGAGTAGAATCAACTAGTTGAAGAGAAACCATAAGAATAAAAACTTGCTATCATATTGAAGGAGATAGTGTGTCATTTTGAAGACATTAAAATTTGCAGATAGCATCCTCCTTCATCTAATGATGGAGAGAGAAGTCAAGGGTGGAGTCCTCTATAATCATCTTTTTGCACTCAGGGAAGTGACTAGGGTCGTCAATGTTATCTTCTGAATCCTCCACAGTCTTCTCATTGTTGTCATCATGCTTGGTTTCATGTTCAAAGCTACTTGAAATTTCATCTATTATAACCTCTGGCCTTTGTTTACCGGCCAATCTATTAGATCTTCTGACCCTAGTTAGTTTCAAACTAGCTTTAGGTTTGTTGGTAGTCATGGTATCCTCATCTCCAGTATCATTAGTATTAGCTTCCCCTTCTTCATCATCTAGATTAGATTCTTCCACATAAAACGAGATCATGATAGAATAAGGCTCATAATTGAACACAATATTTTGAATAAAATAACCATAAAGTGTAATAATAGCTAGCTCATTAAAACAAGTACAATATAGAGACTTATATTCTATTGACACTAATATGTTTCAATAATGTTGATGTAATCTCAAGTAATATTTTTCAATTTAGAAAAATACTCTAGCAATATTCTATACTTGCACATAGTCACATGTAAACAACATGAGTATCAAGTTTTAAACATTAGTTCTTCAAGTGTGGGTCTGTTAGTCTCTTTAGGATTTATCTTTGATATTTTTACTATCACCTACTAATTAAATATCCATATACTCAACATATTACTTTGACTAGCCAATTTCCAAATCGGATAAGAGATTTATCATCTTATTAGTATCTATGCATTATTGGCTACATTAAAAATATTCCAAAGTATCCATTAAGTGGCATGTTTTCTATAAAATATATCTCAAATTTCAATAAAAAATTATCATCTATTTGATGATACTTATGGTTAACATAGAATCTCCTTCTATATAAATCATTTGAATATTTAGATTTTTTGTTGTTGTAAGAACTTGAAGAAGAGCTTGGAGGTATCCCCTTCATTATTAGTTCCCATGAGTAGATTTTTTGATGTGATTATTAATACTTTACCTTCACTATCTTTAAACATACAACCTACACTTGAAAACCCCAAATTACCATGAGTAGCACCATCAAAATTAATATTTACAATAGAAGATGAAGGGACAATACAAAGTATCAAGGATATATTTAGTTTATTCTTACAAGCACTTATTAACCCATGAGTCGGAGGGATCTTTAAAAGTATCCATACCTTAAGAATAAAAACATCCCAACTAGAAAATTTATTTAAATTGAAAATATTATTATATAAATAAGATGTTAGAGATTAAAAAATTTCCATTTCCAATTTAAGTAGAACAATTTTCATTGAATATGAGATTCATCTAAATATTGTATAATTTTGTTCTTTCCATAGATACCAAATTATAAGAGAAGGAATACTTTCCACAAAGAAGCATAGGTGGAATAATTATATAAAGTGGGTCATCTCATAAAATTTTAAGTAATGAATTTAGGAAAATACCTTCCCAACAAAGTCCATTATACGCCCATTTTCAACACCTATTACTAATGTTACAATGAAGAAGAAGATGACCCCTAGCTTCTATTTCTTCTTCACATACAAGACACTTAAATGAAGTAGTCATTCCTAATTTTTATAATATTTTGTGTGCAAGTTTTTATTGTGGAGAGCTAATTTGGAAGATAGGAACTATCCCAACATAATTAAGATGACCAAATCATTGATTTTTAAAATTGAGTTAAACTGATGATTGAACTCTAGTGACATCATGAGATTTGGGTGAGTAGAATAGTTCATGATTTTAGTGCAAAAAAAATAGCAAAGAGAAAGATCATTGTATGTCACCAAGGAGTGCATGAATTGATGAAGAATACAAAATCACCTATTTGAATGAGTAGTGGTAGTTCCTGAGAAATTATAGGATATTTTCATGCAAAACTACTCCAACACATTATTTTAGATTATCAAGATATTTATTAGAGAAATCAACATGTTTTCCCCTTCTATACCTAGAAGACAGTAAAGCCAATTGAAGCACTGAATAGGTAGTTGAACTCCTTTCTCTCCTTTTTAAGACATATTCCCTCCTTATTTCTTGAACATTATAAACTATTGTTATCCTCCATCTTGTTATAATTAGGTAGAATATAGTGAGTGCTAGAATTTGGGTACCAATTTATACATATTGAATTTGTAACACATGCTTGAGACTTCAAAATGTAGGTTTTTCCTTTCTCTTGTATGGTTCCATTATTTCCTTGAATAATTATAGGTTTCTCTTATGGATATTATTCCCTTTTTTAGTTTCACATTTCTTCTCTTAAACTTTGTGACAAATACTCCACTAGTTTGTGTGAATGTAGGTCAGATCTTGAGGTTATTTTTTTCTTGATCAGTAGGTTCAATGGTTTTCCTTTTATTTATGCATCACATTTTTTATGCTCTCAATAACTTCCTCCTCTTTTTGAATGATGAGAAATTGGTTTAGATTATTGATCAATCTTATTTTAGTAGTATTTTAAGCATGTCACTAATCATACATTAGATTTTTTTAATGATAGGTAATAAGGAACCAACCCTACTCTAGAGGTTTATCTTTGAATATCAAAGCCCACACTTCGAGAGGTCTCCCAATATTTCACTAAATAGCTAAGCTAGGTTCCTAGATAGTATACATATTTTAGTGACAAAAATTTTTGGCACACCTAATGGGACTCAATTCTATTGATTCAATAGTTTTAGTTGAGAAATTTGGTTCTATTCTTATAAATCTTCAATGTTGAATACATTATACAAGCACTTGGAAACTCTACAACATTCCTGGTTTCAAATAATTCCTAACTTTTTATGCAAATATTAGAGACAAGAGATTCTTCAAGAGGTAGGAATGATTAGTTTGTTAAATTTTCTTTGTCTCCACCATGAAGAAGAAGAAGAGTATCTAGGTCAAGTTCTTCAAGAGATTAATATACACCACCCTTTGGTAGGTTTCCTCAACCAATATAAATACTAATTTATATTCATTACATGGATAAAAAGAACTAGATTTTTGTCACATTCAATGGGAACTCTCCTCCCGACATTACTCAACATGATGAAATTATAGTAGCATCTATAAAAATCATATCATGTTTCATTAGCAAAAATATCACTACCTCCATAGAACATATTCAATACATTTTTCTAATATATGCATAGTTCATAAAATTGTAGAAGACAATGTAACTACTAGGCTCCTTTCCACTTCCTCCAAAGGTAGATCACTTAAATGGTATAGGGGATTTGATTCTAATTCAATACATAACTAGGATTAAATAGGAGAAAATCTTTGCAACTAGTTTGTGGATAAAAGTGATAATCTATCTCTAATGGAGTACCTTACCACTATTAAAAGAGTCCCCTATGAAATCATGATAGAATTCAATTTGGTCCTAGAAAAATTGGGATAGGACTCTAACTTTGGTCAATCCTTCTCCGAACAAAACAATTTTGCATTATTTTAAAAGCTTTGAATAGTGATGTGGCTATCATGATATAGTTCATGGGGGGAATAACTTTTCTTGATTCTTATGTTATTTCTATGAGAGGTGTAATTTTCATAATTGAAGTTAGGAAGCTAGCTCCAAGACCTCCACATCTTCTATTTCCTAAACCTTCACCTAATCAAGCCATCTTTCCATCTCTTCTTAGGGAAACCAACTAACCAAATCCACATATTATCCCTCCTAACAGATAACATAAAGTCAAAAATTTTCTCTAAGGTTTTGGGAATGAGTTGGTGGCTTTAAAAAGGAAACAATTCTAGCATATTAAACCTTATTATCCTTTTAATCAATCATGTCAATCTAATAGGAAGCTTTATCAAGGTAATTTTTCTAAAACTTAAGTTCAAATAATTTATGTTAGGCATTTGATCACCTAAAATCCTACTGCTACAAGCTCTTTCAAAGGTATTGTTCACATTCAAAACAGCTTAGTTCAAGATTTTTAATGGTATTACCCATGTAAGTAGCCCCACTGTAAAAATGATTTCCCAAATTGGGTTCTTAATCAAGTTTTGATTGTATAAAGTGAATCAATAATTCAAGAAAAATGAGTGGAATCAACTGCAAAAGGTGATAAATTTCAAGACTAGGTGACAAGTGAGTCCAATTTATTGAACTATAAAGAGAGTGATTTGTGTGGTGTAATTCAAAATAAATTACCAATGAAATGGGGAATTTTTTCCTTAGAGTAAGAAAAGGAGAGCATTAGAAAAAGAACTATCTTCCATGGTTGGTTAAGGATATACTTCTCAAACATAAAAATAGAATATTAAGGACAATCAATCCAAATATTGGTTTCCAATTAGTCAATATTCAAAAGAGAACATTGTTTCTACTTAGGATTAGTCAAATATTGGTCATATTCCTTTTGATATAATGGAGCAAATGAAAACAAACAACTTGAATGTTACTATATGGGAAGCACTCTCAATCCCATACCAACAAATTATATTGCATGAGGCTTTCAATTATTTCTATCATTAAAATGAACCAAAAAAGGATACATTAACTACACCTACAAGCTTATCCCAACCAAATAAAGGATAACCAATTAAGACTAGCAATTCACCTACTTTCTACACCTTCTTAATCATTGTTAAGCATCTTATGCATAATAGTATGATAGATTCTAGAGGCCCCCAAAAATTATCAATTTATTAGGTATAAAGTACACACTAGTCACCAAGGGAGTTATCTAACTAGATGGAACTATTTTTCTTTTATTATGGGAAAAATAGGTTTTGAAGGGGCCCCAAAGCCCTATATAAAAGACCACAAAAGCTCCAAATTAATAGGTTTTGAAGGGACATGAAACCCTATCCCAAAACACTACTTAAGATAGAGAAAAGCCAATCAATAGACAAACAACAATAATCTAAATGAATATAAACAAAAGAAACCCAACTTCTATATAAATAAGGTCAAATCATCAAAACAAAATTGCTTAGAAAAAAAACAATCTTGAGCCCATAAAAAAAAAAGAAGCCAAATACAACAATTAAAAAATACTATATTCAAATGCTACATTCTAATGCAAATACAAGATCCCATCACCATCCATAATCTCCACCTCTATAGGAGAAAAAGGACAAAAAATGATGAAAATACAAGATCCCATCACCATCCATAATATTCACCTCTATAGGAGAAAAAGGAAAAAATATCTAATAAAAGGGAAGAAAAATCCCCCTTATGAAAACTCTCCATCTCTCTAGCAAAGACAATCTTTGCATCAATAGGAGAAGTCTCCAATAGTAAAAGAGAAGCGTGAGAAGAAGTCATCTGAAAAATATACAAAACCCCATCCTCTCCTACAAGAATATTCTCGACCTCAATAGGAGAAGTATCCACCTCTATAGGAAAAGCAAGTGCAGAGGTTGGGGTAAGAAAAATAGAAGCCCTCTTAAGGTAAATAATAATCTAGAGTGAAAGAACCCCATCAACACCTGCCAAAACAATTTTTTTAGAAAATAGTCCTGCAGCAAAAAGGTTGCCTCCATAATCTAAACCAGTATATAGTGACTTAACTACACCAAGCTAATATTATTTTCCAATGCCTCCAAAACCACCACAAACCATAAGACCATGAGCACAAGCATCTCCATCACCCACACATGCATAACCTTAGAGTCACTAAAAATAACACTGTTGAGAATGAAGGACTCCTTCAACCCATTCTTGGTTGAGAGATTAACATCTTCCATATCAAAGAAGTCATCCCCAGACACTAGTAGGGGTTGGAAGTAGAGAAGTGGGAAGCCCTAATGCAAACTAAGTAGGCCAAAAAAACCCCAAACGTTGTGAGAGGATGGAAGAATAAAATGAGGGAAGCCTCATTACAAATCAAGTAGGCCAAAATACCTATATTCTAGTAGTCATCATCATCAACATGGGGGGAAACAAGATGCAAGGCAATGAACCCTAAATAAATAATCTCGATGGCTTCATAAAATGTGAGAACCACCATAGATGCACCTATGACAAAATTCAAACCCAATCTAGGCCAACAGTGCTAGCCATGGCAGAGGAAGAGAAAAAGGAGCTAATGAGGAAAAACAATGGAAATCAAAGTTGGTTCAGCCTTGAAGATGGAACCCCAAATCTACATCCACAACATCACAATGAATTAGTCTTTGAAAAAACCTTGTAAATAGCCTTCCTGCTTCAAATTTAATCCATACACATCCCATATGAGATCCAAAGAATGTGAGTCACTCATATCACCATCCCCATACATCATAATGACCTTCATCACCTTGGTTGAGTATACAACGTTCATTATCATCACTCTAATCCGGTAGAAGTCATCACAATGTGCACAATCCCCTCCACAAGAGTCAAGAACCACAAAACCACCAAGAAACAAGAACCCTATAGGCATACCTTAAGAGGATGTAAAAGTTGCACAACCACAGCGTAATCGTCATCTGCCTCCTCTAAATTCGTATCGCCATCACCCTCCACTCCTTCAAATTTAAAACTACTTTTATCTCTCTAGTTCCCACCCACCACAACCTTGTAATAAATGCTATATCATTTGTAACTATTGTTAATATAATAAGAATTGTTAATTTTTAAAAAATTACCCTTTATGCATGCCTGATTATTTCCATCTCTTGAGATATCTTGGTTATTAGTATTCCTCCATATTTTTCCATATACCACTTTAGGGGCTTCACTAAAAAAATGGGAGGATATTTTTCTTTAGATTGGTCACATGTTCCCATTAGGAATTGATAGGGAACAATAATAACCTTCAAATCCAAACCTATCTTTAATGCCCATATTGAGCCATATATACGTAATCTTGTTAACATAAATTATGTTATGTATAACCAAGAATAATATGATGCACTTTATGAGTCTACTACATCCTTGGAGGAAATTATGAAAATATTTTTTGGTTATTGGGTAAAGAAACACTATGAGTTTGACCCATGACCATATTAAATAAATGGGATCAGGTAGTTATTGCATACATGATCTATAATTAGCGGTTTACAATTTAACTTCTAAATTAATTCCAATTACAAAAATTCCCCCATCCAGATAGTATTGTGTGACTATGCTTTTAACCATTGAAATTATGGAAAATTAGAATGCACTTCTTCTTTATCCAAAATTAATATAAAATAAACTAATTACTTAAATTCGTAATTGGAAAAACTCAAAGAATCAAATACTGAAAATAATTATGAGACAAAAGAGAAGAATAGAGATCACGAGCTTGATAACGGAGTTCGCTCAATTTGAGTTATGTCTCCAGTTCTACTTCTCACCGTTGGACCTCTTTATTGATATCGCCAAGCTTCAATAGCCTTCTTACAATATCCAAGCTTTAATCACTCACAATCTCTCTCTTTACAATTTTACAATTCTTGGTGTAACAACACCTTGTAATTTCTCTCCTTCAGTAATTCTCCACCTTACCAGGAGCATAAAAAAATATCAAACATTTGAATGAATAACTCACACTCCTACCCCCCTTTTATACATAATTTTTCATATGGGGTTAAAAACCACCATAATAAATAAATAACTCCCCTCAAACAAATTAACCCCTTTTAAATATTTCGTTCAACCCCTTTTGGCCTTTAATTAGGCTTCATAACAATTTAAGGGGTTATTTTGTTAATAATTCAAGCTAGAATATGCTTTAAATATGACACATTACAATAACTTCCCCATAAAAAATAATTTAATTTGCTTAAGCCCTTAACACCTATTCACGACTCATTTGGTTTTTTTTTTTTTATTAGACTGCAGGAATCGGGTAGCACGACCCCCTATAAACTGCAGTGCGCCTAGTAAACTTTTTAACGTGACCAGTGGCGCTGGCGCGAAGCACCCTCCGGTACCACAGGAATGGGGGAGACTAGACCTCATGACCAACCTCCTGCAATAGGAAATATTTAGCCAACCGAGCTAGGGCCCCGACCCCGACTCATTTGGTTTTTGAATTGTTAAGTTGTTTTCCTTTAAAATGGAGGGTTATTTGTTTTTTTTATGAGTTAATCTTTCTGATTTTTAGGAGATTTGGATCCCACCAAATCTGGTTGGAATCCCACAAAATCCGATCCCACCAAATGGATTTTGTGGAATAAACTTCCACCACTTTATTATTTTTTTTCAAAAATAAAGCATTGTGTACGTGAATTTTGTGAGATTTTTGCCACATCACCTACAATTTCCACGTCACCATCTAGTCAATTTCCACATCAGCATGATGATGTCATGCTGACATCATCATTTGGATTGATCAACTCTTTTGTCTACAAAATTTGACCGCCTCTATTTTTCTCATACAAACTCCATTTTCAAAATCGAAGATAGTTCCGGAATCAGTGCGACGAGCACTACGACTTGGTGTCATTTTTTTCTTGGATTTGAGACAATCAAATTTTCACCTTTTTGAATGCCTGATATGCCTATTTGACCAAACCTTTGACCAAACATAACTCTTACATACGACCTCCTTTTGACATGGTTCATGTTGCATCAGGATCGTGTTTGTGAGCTCCATGCAATGAGGTTGGTTTCATGATGTTCAAAGGTTGTAAAATTTTGAGGTCTTCTGGATCCACCGGATCAATACATGAGGAAGATTTGTCTATACCTAATATTATGAATCCACGAGAAGATATAAAAGGAGCATGGAAAATATACATTTATGGCTCAATAATTAAGAATAGTGTTGGTGTTGGTGTCATGATGGTCCTTAAAAAATAAAGATAATTCTTCACATTTAGGCTTCAATTTAGTTGTACTAATAATGGAGTTGAATATGAAGCATTCATCTAGGGTCTCAAATCAATATGAAAGAGGTGAATCAAAGTACTACATTTATTTGGTGATAGTGAACTCTATTTGCATGAATAAAAGTCTTGTACCTAGCTAATTCCTACTAGGGGACTTATTCACACATTAAGTTTACTTAGGTTCTAAGATTCCTTCTAGAAGACTTAGTTTTCATGTCTAGATTTATCCTTTTGACTTTTATGTCAAGTTAGTTGTCTCATATCATAAGATTAAGACACTTGTCATGATCTTTTCTAATCCTATGTCTCACATTGGCTATATAATAAAGGGGTTCTCATTTGTAAAATAATTGAGGATGGTATGCAATTCCATTACATCTTGAGCATTGCATATTGTTCTTCTCTTTGTGTTTTGCATTTGGCCTCTAGATCTTGGGTGACTATTTCCATAGCCAAATCTTACATGGTATCAGAGAGAGTTGGGTGCATTTGGTTAGTCTTTTTGGAGAGATCTTGGTAGATCTTGAAAAGTTGAGTATGCTCTTCTCTTTCATCATATGATGATCTAGAGAATTGAAAAATAATATAAATACCAATTTTTGGGGGTTTCCTCTTTGTGGCTTTGTATTGTAGGTTTCTTTTGGAGATTTTTGGTGCAAAAATGAACTCATTATTGAGTTCTGAGTATTCAAGAAAGTCAATTTTTTTCTTTTGTTTCATCCAAAATAGAAATATGAGGCCAAATCTATGGGGGTTTGAAGTTGAAGAATGGTTGCTAGATCTAGGAGGTCACTACAATTTTGGAGCATTTGGGTCAAATACAACCTTGTCATCACATCTAGAAGACCCAAAACCCTAAAATTGATTGTCTCATCATGAAAATCAAACAACTATACCCAGGGCCATTAGAGAAAACATTTCCCCTCTCTAGTGATTCGTACAACCATACCATCATCATCATTGTAGTCAAGTATAGTTGCAATTTTTTATTAATTGGCATTTATTTTTAAAAAAATTGAAAAAGTAAAAAATATATAGTTTATTATTTTTCAAAACAAATTAAATAAATCTAATATATATTGGTCAGCAGACCTTACAGTCTACAAACTTGACTCTATGTAATCACGTAGGGTATGCGGGCCCTCATTGGGTATATGCATAGTCTGCGAGTGCACCATGTGGTCATCCTCTATAAGCCCATGTGTCACAAGCTACCCTCCATTGTATACAACCATCCTCCAGAGGATATACTGGCCAAAACATTGAATATTCTATACATTCAAAGATTTCACCACTTGTCTTCAATATTCCATTGCGAGCATATTCTGACTGGTTGAGGGAATATTTTGGTGATGCTCAACATGTCGTCAAATTTAACCGAGTGAATTTTTGACATCATCATTCTTTAAGAAATTTTTGGCCCCCTCTCCATTGATAGTTTTTGGCAGTTCAACTTCAAACGCTCATAACTCAGGCTTAAGACCTCCTTTTTGCGACCAATTTTTTAATCTGGGGAAAAAAATTGTGCTCTTCCAAGTGGTTCTATTGATTTTTGATTTTGGTGTCTAGATTTTTAAGAAATTATATATTATCATAGGTGTTGTTGAGTTGTTCTCATTTTGGGAACTTCGGGTGCTTCATTCTTACTCCTATGGTGACAATTTTGGGTGGATTTGTTTTGAAGGTGCATAATTTTTCATGTACTTTGTACTGGTGTGATTAGATTGACCTCATTCTATGTAAAAAATTACTTTCAACTTGTATCCAAATTTTTCATATAGAATAACTAAGATCAAGTCCATCTCATTGTTTTTGGCAAGTGTCACATGTAAACACACTAAGTATAAAGTGCCAAATCATATATTGTTGGGGGGATTCATGATTGAGTGATTTGGGGAGGTCTCTTGGTGCATTCTTTTGATCTATTATTTTTTTCATCTTTTCCATGGATCATTCTAAGGTTCCTTTCTAACATAGTACAACTATTAAAATTGGCATCAACATGCATGGAATGTTGTAATGAATCAAGGTAACTCTCTATATGTTGAGAATAAGGTACCTAAACCTAAAGATGATGAGAAAAATATAAAATAAGTATTGAGCACACTAAATATCTTGGATGTCTTCGTAGCCTAATTTATTAATATTTATTGTTTCAAATTGAATCATGTAAGAATTATCATGATGCTTGGGACAAATTAAAAAAATTGTATGGTACTATAGATGAAGTAAGGGGCTATCAAATTGATAATAAATTGATGAGCCCCGATCCTAAGAAATTTGATAACATCCAAGACTACATCAAGAGGGTTAATGATCTAAGAGAGCAATTTAAATCTTATAGAGTTGATAAAAAGGAGATTCAATTGGTCTACAATAAATTGAAAAAACTTGGTCTTTATTATGCTACTTTTGTTTTTAGATTTCACACTCATAGGTTGAGTATGGGGTCTACATATAATACACCTCCATTTGCATCATTTTTTGAGATGTTAATACATGAGAAACAAAATATTATCTCAATGGGTCTCATCAAGTCATCTAAATATTTGATATTCTTGCCAAGTCGGGTGAAAGAATAAGAATATTTTGATAAAAAGGAAGAAATCAAAGAATAAACCACATTCAAATAAAAAAAATTCTCTTCCATAGAGAAATCATCTAAGAAGGAGAAGAATAATTTTTCATATTGTAAGAAGCTTGCACCTGATGAACATTCTTGTTATAAGAAGGATATTGAGAAAATTGAAACATCTTCTTAAGAAGAATCATATTGATATACCTTTTAGACTGTTTGATTAAAATTCTTCTTCTTTAAAACAATCTAATAAGGACAAAGTTCATGTTGGTTTAATTACTACATCAAGTAGAAAAGGAAAATTTCTTTGTGCTTCTACAAGTCTTGGATCAAGGAGATGGCTTCTAGATTCATGAGCATCTCATCATATGAATCTTCATAGTCTATATTTTCTTCTTTTGAGCCTTGTGCTATGTCTCTTATTTTGATGGGAAACAATACATACATGAGTGTAATTGGGAAGGGGTCTATTTATATTGGGGAGGGCTCTTTTGTTAGAGTAATAGGTTAATCACCTAATTAATTAATTTATATTGATTAATTAATTAGGTCTCCTTTACTTTAATCACTTAAGATAGACTTAGTATTTCTTTTTTGCATTATTAAATTAGATTATGTTATCTCATTGCATAGGATTGTGACACTTGTCATGGGCTGATTTAATCCTCTCCCAAGGTTCCACTTCTAGGGATTTTATTTACTTTCATAAGGATTGACTCATTATTTTAATTAATTATTCAGGTTATTTTTGTATCAATTCATTCTTTGGTTGTTGAGAACCATTCTTCCTTTGATCTCCTCTTTTGTGATAGGATTTTTACTTGTAGGTGCTTTCTAGGTTCTGTGGAGTTGGTTTTGCAACTTCAACATGGTATTAGAGCTCCAAATTTGCAGCTTCCTGTTCAAAATTTGAGGGATCCAATCTTGAGTGAATATTTAGTGCATCTTGGAGCAAAATGAAGCTCACCATTACATCTACAATGATAAAAAACCTACAAATTGACTATTGTTTTGCAAAAATTGAAAAAGTTGAAAATTAGCAGTATTTTTTTAAGGGTGTGAATTATGAGGAAAAAGTTTCAATACTATTGTATGGATATGTATAGTTGTATGCATCCTACACCATAATAGTATGGCCACCATTAATTCCCTCTACATAGGCATAAAATTGCAAGTTTTAGAAAAAAATTCAACAAAATTTTATGTAGCGGTGGTTTTATTTGCAGTGTGTTTTTTTAAAATACTGTTAGTTTTAAATTAATTAGTAGTAGTTTTTTATAATATTCCCTATGAATATTCCTAGGGATATTCTCTACTAACCACTATTGCTCCTTCAGGCGATGTTGCTTGAATTCCACCACTGTCATCGATTTTCGGTTGCTCCACTCCACCAGACTACCCCTAAGCACTAACCCCTAATCATATAACCAAATAGGGGCCCAAATTTCAACCCCTTGATCTTTGCAAGTGATCACCCACACAACCAGGGGCCAAAATTTTTTAGCCCCCAGTTTTTTTTTGTAAGGAAAATTGTGCATCTTTCACTAAATCAGGTGTAACTTGGGCGCATGTCTCTATTTTTGAAAAAAATCATCAGAAACCTAGTTTTGAGCCCAATTTGATGGTGCAAGTATAGTTTCTTGATTTTGTTCCAAAAAAAATTTCCATTTAGTTGAAGTCAGATCTTTTTTCTACGCTTCTAGGGGCATAACTCAAGCACATGGACTATATTTCTGCAAATGAATAGGCATCGAAAAGGTTCTTTTGTGCTCTATCCAGATATTCAGACCTTTTTTTTCTAGAAAACATACTAGGTACACAAAGAATTTTATGAAGTGATTATTTATTTTTTCAACTTTTCTACTTTCAAATTTGTATTGGGGTTTGGTTTTCTATGTTGTGGGGGGTATTTTTCTTTCTTTTTGTATGTACACACCAAACAATACAAAAAACTTCCAAACATTGTTTTGAAAACCTTAAACACCATGGTGGACACCTCTTTAGTTGAACGTCGAACACCACACAACTATCACATTTGGAAAGCTCATATGACCAGATTGGTCATGTCCAAGGGTTTATGGTCCACTTTGGATCAAGTACAACTAGAATTGACTCGTCAATTTGAGATTATTCAGCATAGGAAAAAGATGGATGGGGCCATGGTATTGATTTCACTGTATGTTTTAGACAGTCTACTCTTTCATTTTAAGTCTTGCACTACCCCTTGGGTTATGTGGACAAAGTTCAGTGATATTTTTGGCACCATCAATGAGTTTCAAGCACTTTAGATTAAGGTAGAGTTGAGTTCTTTGGTACCTAATTCCTTCTCCTCCATTTAGGATTTTCTAGTGAAATTTAAGTCCCTCAGATCATTTTTGCATGGTTGTGGGGAGAATAAAATTGACACAAAGTGCATTTACCTAATTTTGTCTAAGCTTCTAGGCCCATTTCAGGTCTTCTCTTCCAAATTTTACTCTACCATGGATGTGTTGGGTAATTATTTTACCATTCCTACCTTTGAGGTTTTCTATGATAATTTGACATGGGAATAGTCAAAGTTGGTTCAACTAGATGCTCTTTTAGGTTCGAAAAACCATACCTTGGTAGCTTAGCCATTTAAGGGGAAACAAAAGAAGAAATAGAAGCCTAAGATGGATTTATCAAGCAATGAGAAACCCTCCAAGCCACCTCCAAATTCAAAACAAAAACCACATTCTAATCCCATACATGATAAGTCTTGTGAGTATTTCTCCAAGATAGAAGAAATTAGGTGAACCTTGTAGTTTTTGTGGCAAGGAAGGACATCCAATTACCAAATGTTGGAAGAGATTAGAGGCTTTAGAGGAAGCCATGCAACAACATAACATCTCAACACCACAGTCTTCTTCTAGAGATAGAGGGAAAGGTCATGCTCTTTCTACACAGGCCTTACCTTCAACATCTACATGGATACTTGATTATGGTACTTCTCACCACATGGCACATACCTAGGATTTTGTTATGACTCTTTCACATTATGGCACTTCATAGATTGTAGTTGGTGACTCCACTCAACTTTCATTTTTAGGTTCAGGTTCTATTTAGCTAGAAGGTGGTTATCTTTAGAATGTACTGGTTGTTCCTAACATTTCAACCAACCTTCTCTTAGTTTATCAAACTTTCAATTTTGGAATTGGTACGAAAATTGAGTTCTCACCACATGATGTGGTTATTCAATACCTCCATGATTCTGATCTTCTTGTAGCTACTTGGAGTGTTGATTCTACATCACAACTTGTAGAAACTTAAAAATTACTTGAATGATACTGCACACTTGAATTTGGTCTCTAACATCGTATTCATCCTAAAATTCATCTCTTTTTCGACTATTTAATTAAATAAGCCTAGTTATTTAATTAAATACATCACTTTCATCTATTTAATATAATTATTTTAATTAGGTTAATTCACCCCCTTTAACACTAAATTTTATCTTGTTTAATTAAATAATGCAAATTATTTAATTTAAACCCCCTTATGTCCTCTCATTTAATTGAATAAATCAAAATTATTGAATCAAATGTCAATTGCATCCCCTTTTCATTAAATAAATAAATAATTTAATGAGTATCCTAATATTCCTGAACTTGCATAATTAAAACTTTATTTTAATTAACTAATTACTAATTTTCCCTCACCCTCCCACTTTTAATGGAATATTCCTCCTTTACACATTCCTCCACTTGCATGAGAATATTCCCTTGGAATATTCTCCCACTTGAGCTCCAAAAATGGAACCTTGTTTAGTAAAAGACTCTCTAACAATTTTTCTAACAACTTTGAAAGTGTGCTTGTTTGAATTATTGTGAGCCATTGATTGATTCTTCGATCCATGTGATATTTGATTCTCATCCATTGCTGAAAATCCTTGATCCATGTCTTCACCCTTAATTCCATCTTGACCATTGATTGATTAAATAAATCTTAGCGCTTGATTCACCATTTTCTCCTATAAATACCTCGCATTTTGGAGAGAAATGGATCCACTTCCATCAAAGAAAAATTATGTTGCACATTTGAATACTATATTTATTCATCCTTGCATCCATTGCTAGCTTTTTCATCCTTTTCATCCATCCATAGCATAGTTTTATCAATTTTATCTTAGTCTTTCATCAATGGAGTTCGATTAGATGCTCATTTTATCCAAGGGATTGGGAAAGGGTCATCATTCTATATCAATACGACGCCAATCCCCAAATGGGATAAGGTTTGGAGTTCTAGATTAGGTTTATTTTATGCTTTCATGGTTTAGTTCATGCTTAGTTTAATGGTTGCTTTTTTTTGAAGTTTCAAACATCTCATTGGGATTGTATCTTAGGCAGTTAAATATGGCTTAAATATATATGGATATGGTGTATTTATCTATTACTATGATTACAATTACATGAATATAAATATTTGATGGATTTGAGAGCTCAGCTAGTTCCAGTTCATCCCTCATAGCACATGAAAATTCACTAAGTAAGCTTTGGCATGAGAATTTTGGCCATATCAATTATAGATATCTCCAATAGATGAGTACACAAGAATTAGTTTTTGGGCTTCCTAAGATTTCATATACTGATGGTGTTTGTTGAGGATGTGTTCTTGGAGAATGTCACCAGGATTCTTTTCCTACGATTAGAGTTGTGCTTTCTAAGGCACCCTTAGAGTTGGTACATAATGACCTCATGTCATTTATGAATCCATTTTTAGGGGCCAAATATGTGCTCACATTTAATATGACTTCTCCAAGTGTACATGGGTTTACTTTATTAAGTACAAGAGTGACGTCTTTGATTATTTTAGGATATTTAAGGAATTTTTTTAGTCCGCTCTTCCTATCAGGAAGATACACATAGATAATGGGGGGAATATTTCAATCAAGCTTTTAGGGACTTTTGCATTGAGCATGGTTTACAAAATCAACTTATAGTTCCCTACACCCCTCAACAAAATGGTGTTGCTGAGAAAAATAATAAAACTTTATGGGAGATGGCCAATCGTTTGATTCAGTGACAAGATATAGATTCTTCATTTTGGGATCAAATAGTGAATTGTTCCAATTACATTCAAAATCAAATGCCTCATAAGATATTATGACATATGACTCCTGAGGAGGCTTGGGCCCATGTCAAGCCTGATGCATCTTCATTCAGTTTTTTTGGTAGTGAGGCTTGGGCATACATTCCAAATGCTCAACAAAAATCCATGGAGAGGAAAATTTGACCACTCAAATTTTTTGGCTACTGTGAGGATGTTAAGGAATATAGGTTGTTTGATCCTGATTCTAGGGATGTCCAGTTTGATGAGCACTTTCCTCCAATAGATTCTTCACCACCAACTTATCCCTCATTGCCTACTCCTCCCACTTCATCTCTTGAGGATTCCTTATCTCTTGAGGATGATGATGATGATGATCCACCTTCACCACCACCTCCAGATCTTTACCCAAGAGGGCTCTCAATACTCTTGATGTAGTTGGATATTTGGTAGGCAATCCTTTAGATTCCCATCGTTCTCATTCATAGACACCAGGTTCTAGTCTTTTGAGTCATTCCATTTTGGATGAGCCTAAAAAAAAAATAGATGTGATAGGTACTCCTGAGTGGGATAGGGCCATTGAGGAGGATTATTCTTCATGAGGAATAATACTTGGGATCTTGTTCCTCTTCCTAAGGAATAAATTTGGTTCAACGAAAGTGGGTGTATCATACCAAATATGTTGCAAATGGTTTCATTGACAAGTATAAGGCTTGTCTTGTTCAAAAGGGGTTTTCTCAACTTGAGGGCATTAACTATTTTGAGACCTTTGCTCATGTTTCCAAGATGGACTCTATTCACCTTGTACTTTCAATTGTAGCTTCACAGGGATGGAAACTATTTTAGATGGATATGAAGAGTGCCTTCTTGAATGGTGACCTTCATGAGGAGATTTATATGGAGCATCCATAAGGGTTTTTGTAGGACTCTTCACTAGTTTGCAGACTTCATCATTCATTATATCATCTTAAACAAGAACCTTGAGCTTGGTATGAAAAGATGGACTAGTTTTTGATTTATTTTGGCTTCACATGATGTCATTATGACCCCACAGTGTACAATCAGAGACAAGAGGGTGATAATTTGAGTCTAGTGCTATATGTAGATGTTTTGATTCTTATAGGTAGTTCATCCTCCATGATTCATAGTGTTTAATGAGATTTGATGGAGTAGTTTGAGATGACAGATCTCAACCTTCTACACTAATTTATTTGCTTACATGTTATTCAATCTTTGGAGGGGATTTCCATATTTTAGCAGAAGTATGCTCTTGATATGCTTTAGAGATTTGGCATGCTTGATTGCAAGCCCACACCCATACTCTTTCAATAGAGTGTTGTATTGTATTCCACTTATTCTACTGTTTCAATAGATACTACATTATACAGACAATTGGTTGGTAGTTTGTTGTACCTAACACATTCCCATCTTGATATTTCCTTTGTAGTTGTCTTGTCTCTCAATTCTCACATGATCCACATGAGATCCATTGGCAAGATGCCAAATGAATTTTTAGGTATATTTAGGGAACATCTCATTATGGAATTCACTATACATCAAGAGCTTTTTAGATTGTCGACTTCACTAACTTTGATTGGGCTAGTGATGTCAATGATAGGAAGTCTAATTTTAGATTTGTGTTCTACCTTGGTTTTGGTCCCATTGCATGGCCTTACAAGTGTTGAACACCTAGAATACTGAGAGGGGGGGTGAATCAGTATTCTATTAAACCATTTAGTCATAATCCAACCAATAATCAAAACATATCTAACTACAGTTATAAATGTGAACATGAAAGAGATCACAACACCACATAACACATGAAAACCAACAATTTTACAAGGAAAACCCAAAAAGGGAAAAACCATGGTGAGGATTAGATCATAATATATTATAACTGGTTATAAGATATTACAGGGGCTCACTGCGAAGAATCACTATCCTTATAAGGATCACAACTAGAAATATATAAAATACAAAAGTGGCTACATAGCCAAAGTGTGAACTGATGTAATATGCACCTTCCTTGTGTTGAATTTAGTTCCAATGAAGCTCTGAATACAAAATATTTTTCTTCTTAGCAGTTTCTCAACATTCATAGCAGTTTTATCCTTATACTAATCTCATACATACAAATTCACAAGTTCACACAATATCAAATTTTTCACACATTGCATTACCTTCTCATCTCATTATACAACTCACAAATGTTCCACATATATACCCTATTACATCTGCATACATCAATTAGGTCAACCTAAATAGATGTAGCCCTATTTTAATTCAAAATCTCTTTGTCAGCTTCAAACTTGATCCAAAACATATTCACACTCAAATCAAAACATGAAAATCTTAATTTAGGTTGGCATGGATCTAAAATAGATCCCCTTAACATCTACAATACATATTAATCTTCATAGAACATATTCAAGTATTAGGTCGGCCAGGAATTAGACCTAATCACAAGATAAGATAATCTAACCAACATTACTCAACCATATGATCATATAAGCACACACCATCTAGAATATATGTAATAATGACACCTGTAAACCATATCTCAAAATTTATAAGTTTGATTCCAAACACTAGAGGAATATAGACCAGATAACACATACCAACTTGCACTGTATAAGCAAAAAAATTATGTGTCGATCTTTTGCTACTTGTAACTTTTAGCTTGATCAATCAAAATATCTAAAATCTTGATCATATATGTATTTTGTAGTCCTAAACAACATATTTTAACTGCATAAACCGATATTATAACACGAGAAAATCCAGACCAAATTGCTAGATAAGGGTGTCACTAGAGTTGTTTACCGGATTAGACAATACTATCAACAATCAATGTTGGTATCAATGACAACACATCAAAGGGTTTCTTCTTCATTATTCTAGAAATCTCCCCCTTTTTCATTGATGGAAACATGTGCCAAAAATGAATCTCCAAAAAATTCAACTTCAAAACTGTCTTCAAAAACTTGTATCAACTCCCCTTTCAAATATACATCAAAACTTCTCCCAAAATCTCTGTTACTCAACAACCCTTCTTGTTCACACAATTTATTAACAACTCTAGCACCAATTTTTTTTCTAGATTCTCAAAACTTCTCCCCCTTTGACATCAAGGACAAAGGGTGTGCCAATGAGACACATGTATAGAAAGACAACTGAAATGAAATGACTAGCTCCCCCTTAGGGAGTTATCCCAAGAAGTACATCTGATCATATGTACAAGAAAGAAAAACTAAAAGAAAATGAAACACTAAAAGGAAAAGCATAAAGAATGTTTATCCAAAGGTGGAGGCACATTCTAAATCCTTGAGAATGTCTTCCCAAGAATATTTCCCTTCATCCCAACTCTTCTTAGTTGTAGCAAGCACCTTATACATTGATTCCAACTCCACCAAAATCTCCTCTCCCTCTTTCAGAGTAGTCAGAGTAGTCAGATTAGGATTTATCTTTTCAAGATTTTTGCATCCACAAGGGAAATTGACACCAAAATGTGCTAGTATTCACCAAGTCTCCAAGCTGTCCAAACCACCTTATAACATCCTCTTTCTATATTTGCAAAGTGATTTTTTTTTTTTGTAAGTCTAAAATTGCAATCCAAGAGGCATAGTTTCTATATTTTGCAATGTCATAAGCTCTAGAGACATTAGCTAATTGTGACTCTATTAATTTGATTAAATATTTAATGCCTTGAGTGGCATCTAGCCACCTCATGTGGTACAAGAATAATATTTGGGCCTCATCTTCACACTGCTTCACATATTTCAAGCATTTCATCACCTTGCTATGTGCAGTTGCACATCTATCTTGTAGTTCAAGAAATATTTTCTCTACAAGCCTTGATTCCACTTATTTTGCAGCCTGTTCTTTTAGATTAGAGGTGTACTCCCTAAGTGAATCAACCAAAAACTTCAAGTTCTCAATAGGTGTTAGAGAATCATCAATAGTGGTACCAGGGGTAGCATCCTATAAAGCCTTGATGGCATCATTGATTATCTTAGTCTCCTTCTGATGAGTTTCTATAATTTCCTTTCTCCTAGAGGCAATAAAAGTATCTCTGAGCTCCATCCTTTGAATAAGTAAGATATTATTCAGATCTACATAGCCTTGTTGTGATGAGAGTTGAATGAAGTGTCATGGAATGGTCGGTTGAATCCTTATTTGTCTTTTCAGAAGACCTTTGAGAGTATTTCCAGAGGATTCTCTAGATGGCTTCGATGGTTCCATGGTCTTTTGGGGTTTTTCATTTCTTTCAACCTCAATTTCTTCTTGGTTCTCTTCTTTCTCTTCTTCTTCTTCTTTTCTGAAGGTGTTTTCCTTTTGACTATCTTTTTTTCATCCTCCTTTTTATCCTCATCATCTTTCTTATCATTTTTCTTTTCATCTTTACCTTCTTCTTCTTCTCCATTTTTATTTTCTTCACCTTCATTCCCTGCATCCTCATTCTACTTTTCATGGTGATCTTCAACATTATCATTGGCATCATTCTTATTCTAAACTTCATTATTTTCTCTAGTTGTATTCTCAGTGTCTTCCAGAGGAGCATGTGTATCATCAACCATATTCCCTAAAACATCCAAATGTGGAGTCTCTTCTACACAATGATCATTTACCTCTTCTATTGCTTCTTGGAAAACATGAAAAATAGATATGGGAGGAATATTTTCCTCTACATCAGTAGCTTTATCTTTACCAAAATCTTTGACTTGAGTTATATCGGATGAAGAACCAACAATCATCTCAAATTTATGTGCCATATGTCTCACTATATCAAAAGTTTCTTGTTTCAGCTTTTCTATATTAGCTTTTTCTCTAGCCATAAGAATGGTAACTCTTTTCTTTACCCTGAATTGTTTAGTGTATACATGCAACAAGGTAGCCTTGTCATCCTTAGATAAAGAGTGTCCACTCTCATTTAAGGCATCAGATTTAATCTTGTTTTCAGTTTTTACAACTTCATGCCTTCTTTTTACCAGGGCTTTCCATACAACATTAGTCACCTTTTTCTTCACGTTGTCCATGTTTTCATCCAAAATGATCATATATTGAATGATGGAATCTATATTTTTTTTATCTTCCTCATCAACTTCATCATACAATTTGGCAGTAGCTTCTAATATACCATCATTCCCTAACATATTGTTAACTAAAGAATCTAATCTCATAGGTGAATGGGCTCTTACCAGAGGAGTCTTGGACTTGTTCTCATGCTTTGATGTGCCTTCCTCTATTCTATTCTCCTCTTTCTTGTTGGGATTCTTGTGCACATGTATTGTTAAATATTCTTTCTCCTTTTCTATCTTCTCTTCTTTAGAGGTATCCACAATATTGACCTTAGCTTTCTTGAATTCAATGCTAGCCTCTTGTGAGGCACCTTCACCACTAGAGGAAACATTGCTTCTTCTAAACCAAGTTCAATCTACTCTTCCAAAACATCACTTAAGTTTCATCCTCTAGATTCCTTTTGTTTCTTTCTTCTTCCAGAGGTAGCAAGAGGTGCTATCGAAGGTACATTTTTCCTCTTTATGGTTTGGGTGTTGGGTCTAAAGGGTGTATACACATCAAATATTATTGGAGCACTGGGCTCCACCTTATTCCATTTAACAAAAGCTATGGTAGTAGGTTTTGGAAATCTAGAGGAAAGGGTGGAAGTTGATCTTCGTAATCTACATAGTTCAGAGGACTCACTGGCTACTTTGGTTTTCTTTTCTATTGCAACTTCCCTCAACTTGTTTACTTCATCCTCTAAAAGGCCATGCAATCCAAAGTATTGTTCAACTTATTTGTTTACTCTTTTGGTTCTAGTAGGTGTTGAGGTTTCTAGGTATACTTGAGTTGATTTATCCTCATATGTGCCATGTCTAGGCAGGGAGGAGTCCTTAAGGATTTTTAACAATATTTCAATGTATCTCTTATCTCATTCTCAGTAGTATCATATCCCAGAGGCTCAATCCATATTGTTTTGGGTTTAACTACCTCTATTATGCATTCATCAATGGATACAAGAAAGGTTATGTCATTTTCATACTTCTCCACTAAACTCTTAGGAATTTGTTCTCTTTCGTACATGTTCCTTTGGAATACACTGAAAAAATGTAGTCAATGCATTAGCTTGGGCATGATAATCTCCAATGTTGTGTAAATAATCAAAAAATTGGCATGCCACCAGTCTGCTTCTATCCCACACAATGTTTTTACTTTCAGGTAGCTCTCTCAAAAAGTAGAATAGAAAACACACAATCAACGTTCCAAATTTGAAAGCATATTTCTTTGTTTTGATTTGATCCAAGTTCTCCAAAATTTGTTGCCAGAGAAACTCACACAAATCATAATCTTTCCTATTAACTACCATATCATGAGCAACATATATTGCAGTTGCAGATATTGAGTTCTCTCTATTGGCAAAGTAGATTTTGTGGCCAATCATGATAGATGCATATTTCACTATAGGATTGATGATTGGTTTTTGGTTTGATTTTTAATGATCTCCTATCGAATGTGGCACCAATTAGATGCATAACCACATCATTCTTCACTGAATTTAACACTGGTATTGGTCTGGTATCACATAATCCATTCACAGCCTTAATTACATCCTTAGATATTAATCTAGGCATATCAGTCCACATGAATTTTTCATGCATTTTCTTAGGGCTATCCTCACATACTTTGCATCCAAATTATTGCTAAAGTTAGGGCACCAGTTCCAAATATCTAGCCTCTTTTGCACTAGGTTTACATGCTCTGGTTTTACCAAAATTCATCTCCAGTTAGCTCTTTAGATCATTGATCTTTGAGTACTTGGTGATTATACTCTTCCAATTTTCTACATATATAGATTCTTGTGTCCTCAATGGGAAAAACCTTAATTGGATCTTCTAAAATGCACCATCGAAGTCATTATTGAAAAAAATTCAATGATAACCTATTAAACTTTGGTCTAGATCTTTCACAGATCTCAACTATAATTGGTGTAGCCATTATAACTTCAATTCTATCTTCAATTTCTTGTAAAGTCTCTTCTAATAAAAACCCACAATGCATAGATAGTTGTAAATACCTTGTTCACGCTCAATTGGAACTAGGGTTTGAACCAATTTTCTTCAAATTTCCTTCAATCACTTCTCAATTTGATCTGCTTTCTTTCTAATGTGCAAAAGTGATTAAAAACAACTAATAATTTCACTTTATACATTATTGATCTGCCCTAATTTTGCATTTATTGCTTCAAATTCCGCAAAAGCTAGTAAACGCTTCATTAAAACACTGTAAACCCAAAAATGCTTCACAATTATTCATATTGCATATTTTCTATTGGTTTCTTTTCTAGAAGCTTAAGCATATCATCTTACACCATATCCTCATTCACTGCTTTACACCTCATATTTCTAGGGTTTTGTTAGATTTTTCTATTATTGCTCCCCCTAAGCAATGCCATGGGCTTAGTTTTCAGAAGAATTATTTGCACCAGATGGAGGTATAGATGCATTTGATTCATCCTTGTTCTGAAGTTCATCTTTTTTCTTCCAAATATTTTCCATTTCCTTCTTGATTTTAGTAGGATCATCTTTCTTCATAGGTTTATTCCTCTATTCTAGATTAGTTTGTCTTCCATTCTTGCTTCTGCAAAATCTTGAAATGTGTCTAGGTTTGTTGCAATTGTAGCATACAACATTTTTTCTAACCAAACTAACTTCCATTCATTCTTGATCTGCACTGGTTAGCCTTATGTACAAATGCACTGCATGTATAACAATAGCCATTGAAATATTGAAACATTCTACCAGTATTGAATCTATTCATCATCTGACTTCTGCACTCAGTAGCTCTATGCCCAAATTTACCACATGCAAAAAATTATCTAGAAATGGATCCAACATTTTGATTCATTCCACTTCTACATTCTATAGCTTTATGTCCAAATTTATTGCATAACAAATAAATACCATTGAAAGTGGGTACCTTTGAGCATTTGGTTGTCTGATAGGAGGTCTTCCAGTATTACTTATTTGATTCCTGATCTCTCTACCATTGCCTTGAGTCTGCTTATGATTTTCAACCTTTTTAGGTGTTTGATTTGTCTTTGAACTTTTTCCTTCTTCAAGTCCCAAACCACCTTTATCCTTAGAAGGTTTTTCAATTGCAATTAGTTCATCAAGCATTGGAGTACTTGTTTTGAATTTATCCTCATGAGTTCTTTATTTCTCTAGATATGATCTTATGGTTACAAATTCTTCAAGATTTGTACATTTACAAATCTTTCTTTGTATAGTGGCATTTAGACAATCCTTAGTTCTCTTCTTTTCTTCCACTTGCACTTTCAGTCTAGTGATATGCTCATTTACCTTCTTCATCTGTTGATTAAATTATCTATGTCTTTCTCTACACTTCTTGATTTGTTCTCTCAGCTTCTTGTTGTATTCATTTTCTTCCCCTAGGCTTTCTTTCAGAATTTTATTCTCACTTTGAACTTTGTCAAGATCTTCAAGAGTAGCTTTAAGTTCTTCTCTATCAAACATGCAGTCATCTTCTTGATATTCAATTGCAAAAATTTCTTCCAGAGGAATAGGATACTTTTTTCAGCCATGTGTTCAAACTCCAAGATCTTCCTCAAGCTATTAGTCATTTCAAAATGAACTAGGCTCTTATACCAATTATTGAACACCCACAATACTGAGAGTGGGGGTGAATCGATATTCTATTAAACCATTTAGTCATAATCCAACCAATAATCAAAACATATCTAACTACAATTGTAAATGTAAACATGAAAGATATCACAACACCACATAAAAAATGAAGACCAAGATTTTTACGTGGAAAACCCAAAAAATGGAAAGAACCATAGTGAGGATTAGCTCACAATATATTATAATTGGTTATATAAGATATTACAGGGGTTCACTGCCAGGACTCACTATACAGGCTTGCAACCAAAAATAGATACAATTCAAAAGTGGTTACACAACCAAAGTGTGAACTGATGTAAGATGCACCTTCCTTGTGTTGAATTTAGTTCCAATGAAGCTCTAAATATAAAATACTACTTTGCTTAGTAGTCACTCAACATTCACAAAAGATCTTTCCTTATACTGATCTCATACATACAAATTCTCAAGTTCACACAATATGAGATTTTGCACACATTGCATTACCTTCTCATCTCATCATACAACTCAAGAATGTTCTGTTGGGTCTCAAAAACTTAGGTTTGAACCACGAGAGGTTGTCAAGCTCTCACAATGCTTTTGGCCAATGCACAAGGCCAATTGATGCAAATGAACCTTCTTCTCTTTAGGTTCTGCTAGACCAAGGCGGGTGAACCTATATGAATGATGTAGATTGAAATGTACTTCCTGGTGAAACAATCTATCCACAATGGCAAGTGGAAATGGATAGACAAAATCACTACAACTATACCTACTCCTACTACTCAAAAGAAAGGTTTTCAATTTTTTTTTTGTATATAAAATTAATTGTCTGGGTTGTGGCAGATCAGTGCCTTCTATCTACATGGGAAATGGAGTCAAAATTAAAAAGAATTGTGTGTTTCCTTCTCTAGTTTATTTCTAGTTGTTAGGAACTTTATAAAATGAAATCTTAATGACTGGCATATAACTTCATTTATTTATGTCTTGCATAAATAGTGCTGGAATGTTTCTCTATTAGGTTCTACTTTAACCATCCAAAAGAAATCCTTAAATTACTATGACTTATTCAAAAGGATTTAAATCTGATTTGTAGACACCAATCAACTAAATCACACAAAGTGAGAGTGCACTGTGATAAATCAATAGTATACTTGATATGTTGATTTAAAAAACTAAAGGATCTCAAGTTGGAGACAACCAAATAAAGAATATTAATAATTTCACCACAACAACTGAATACCAAAAAAGAATTTACCAGTTAAAACATTTTCTCCATTATTTTGCTTCAAGAAAGTCTGTCATTATTTACATTGTCCTAACTCCTATTATAACCCCCCTCTCTCCGATTTTACAAAGTATTTATACAATTCATACCAAGCGTTGCAACCATTCACATTTTGGTAAAACCGTTTCAATTCTTTGACAAAAATTTAAAATATTTAATTGGGTTGCCTCTCAGCAAATTAAATATATTTACAATAGTTTTGCTTTTAATTTTATCCTTTTTACCTTTATCGCTCTTTACAATTTCACTTTATACATTGCCGCTCCTTTACTTTTATTTCCCTATGGCTTTATTATTTCTACCGCCCCACAGTGGTCAATGTCTTTTCGTCCTGCAGTGTGATGGTATTTGAATTCTCTGTCCCCTTCACCACCTTACCGCGATCTTCCTCTTTACTCCCTGCAGTTGCACGGTGACCGTATGCCCCTATCTTCATTGTTCACTAAGGTCACCGCGGTTCCTTCTTTGGCCGATCATAGTGTGGCAGTAACCGCCACTGCTACTTGCCAATGGTTTACCTTTGTCACCATGGTCTGCATGCTAACTGTCTACGGTACCACGGTGTGACTAATCCTAACTGCTACCTCCATCCACCGTAGTCATCACGGTCTCCATTAGAACCATGTGTGGTAGCACGGTAAACCTTCAGACCGCTTTCTTGTTGCTGCTGCGTCGGTTATCTCACCGCCACCGTGATACCATGGTCAATGAATTGACCGCACGTAGTGTGGCATTAAGAACCTTATTTCCACCTACTAATTGCTACTGCCATACCGTGAGCCCATTGTGGGAGGCCACGGTAAAGCGGTATATGATATAAAAAGGAAATATTATGGCCCATAAGCTATATTTTGATTTTTTTGGATGGCACTAAAATGTGTTAAGGAGGTAAGAATGGTAAAATGAATTTTTTGTGAAAAGATAGTGAAATATTCAATTCAAAATGGGAAAATCATTTAGTTTCTTGATGGAAATTTTGGGTTCTAACAGTGCCTCCTATTGGGGATGAGTGATTTTGCAAATCACTACAAGGATCCAAAATTATTTGGGAGAGAAAACCAAGTAAATGATATGAAAATGAAGGCAATGGAAGATGGAGGGAATGAACAGATGAATGATATGTAAAAGGAGCAAATGGAGAATCTAAAACCCTACACTACTGTACATGGAAAGAAAACAAAGTTTTCAATAAGGGAATTCCTAAGAATGTCCATGTACTGGCAAACCTAGACCCTTCTTAAACTACTATGCATGGAAGAGAATGTTTAAAGAGGCTTTGCTAAGAATTTTCCATGCACTGGCAATCCTTAATCCTCTGTACCTACCATGGTTCAAAAATTAAACCACAAAGGATGGCCCCAGGCCACCCCAAAGAAAAACCTGCACTTTCCTCTATCATAGACTTTGTTCTGATTAAATCTCATCAGGTTTCTTTTGAAACTATCCATTCCACCTGCCCTGCAACATGCACTGCCATTGAAAATCTTCAGGAAATCATTTTATTCAACTTGATTCATATTCATTTCATCATTCTGCATTTCATCATTCTACATTTCATCATTCTTATTATCATATGAAAAATATTTATCACCCTCAACATACAAAATGTATTCACATTCAACAAAAAATTCATAGGCTTTCTCATTATCATATGTTACCAAATTATCCAGCAGCTGTATTGGGACCTGAAAATCTGAATACTCCTTATGGCAACCAAAAAATTCTATCTCATCAACATCTTCTGAAACAAAAAAATCAAGACTACTTTCCACTTCTTTTCTATCACAAGTTGGCATTGACACATACATTTGATCCATATAGCCATCCTTACACATACTTGAATGAACAAACATTGAACACTCATCATCAATGATATGCAAACCAATATCTTTCTCTTGTAGGGCAAAATTATTCAAGTCACATACCTCTTCTTGGATACAAATGGATTCATGATCAGCTTCAATGATTTCTTCATCAATCTGGGAGATGCACATGGAGTCATATGAATTGTTACACATACTATCTTCACTGTCAAAGCATATATAGGCTGGAACAAAAACTCTAGAATCATCTTTATGTGCATACTTTTGGTATTCAAGAGTTAACAAATCTGAAACTTGCTCATTGATGAGTGAGTAGGTCTCTACTTCCATATCTTCTACCATGACTCCAACCTCTTCTTGATCTTCATAAGGACTGCAACAATCATCCTGTTGTAGATTCACAAGTTCTTCTTCACATTTTGAATCACAATCCGTTATGCAAGAAAGACTCTCCACACCTTCACTGTTGGATGGCATGGTACCTTCTTCTATTTGAGCTTTTGAAGCATTGTTGATGTACTCCCCAGATGATGTGTCCTGACCAATATCATCAATTCTATAATCATCTTCCAAATATGAGAAATTTTCATTAGAAATTCTAGTAACACATGCTTCCTTTGTTTGTTGCATTGTTTGAGCATCCATAATATCACTACTATATTTATTATTTTCAGTATCCATGTACATTGTCCCAAGCATGGAATCAATGAATTTATTTACTACATCAAAGGCTTGTTGTTTTAATGATTCTGACCAATAAATTGATTCAGGCTTTGATGCTCTTATAAAATGTGCAAAAAATGTGGGTCTTGTAGGCCTAAAATGAGGAGGTAATTGCATACAAATTTCTACCATCCTGTTGTATAAAGAACTCAAAGATTCTCCCTTATATCTCCTTATGTCAAGAAAGGCATCCATAAGATTTTTATCTCTCTCTTGAACTTGAATATACTCCTCAAAAGTGTTTTGATATGAATAGAGTACATTACCTTTATTACCAAAGTTCTCGCTCACATCATGGGGCACTTGCAGTGTCCAAGATCTCCTAGCATTTGTGTCTTGATTCTCACTGCATGATGGCCCATTTGGTGATGTATTCAGAGCACGTTTGACTCCCAATTGCCACAATTGTTGGTTCACTTGTAGCATCTGCTGTTCAACTTGTAGCCTTTGTTGTCTCAATTCCTTCAACTCTCTTATTGACTGTTGTCTTCTTTCTTCTTCTACCATCTTGAAAAAATATTACTGCTTCACAACATCCATGCATTATTTATCAAATGAAATAGAGTCGCCACCTACTTTTCCCAAAAGTAGGAAAATGAAAAAAAAAATGATATTGTTTTGGTTTGCCCCAATAGAATATCCAAAAAAATGTAAAACTTTGCTAACTCAATAAATGGATAGGCTAAAAAAAAAAATTCCTGAGTAATTCTCAAGCGGAGTGGCCAAACTGTTGGGTCTAAAAAATGCAAGTTTGAACCATGAGAGGTTGCCAAGATCTCACAACACTTTTGGCCAACGTACAAGGCCAATTGATGCAATTGAACCTTCTTCTCTTTATGTTCTGCTAGACCAAGGTGGGTGAACCTATATGAATGATGTAGATTGAAATGTACTTCTTGGTGAAACAATCTATCCACAATGGCAAGTGGAAATGGATAGACAAAATCACTACAACTATACCTACTCCTACTGCTCAAAAGAAAGGTTTTGAAAAAGTTGTTTGTATATAAAATTAATTCTCTGGGTTGTGGCAGATCA
Organism: Sequoiadendron giganteum; assembly: GCA_007115665.2. Taxonomy (NCBI): domain Eukaryota; kingdom Viridiplantae; phylum Streptophyta; class Pinopsida; order Cupressales; family Cupressaceae; genus Sequoiadendron; species Sequoiadendron giganteum. The sequence continues at coordinate 66,034,355 of CM021108.1, read as the reverse complement.
ATGCCTTCTATCCACATGCGCAATGGAGTCAAAATTAAAAAGAATTGTGTGTTTCCTTCTCTGGTTTAGTTCTAGTTGTTAGGCACTTTATAAAATGAAATCTTAATGACTGGCATATAACTTCATTTATTTATGTCTTGCATAAATAGTGCTGGAATGTTTCTCTATCAGATTCTACTTTAACCATCCAAAAGAAATCCTTAAATTACTATGACTTATTCAAAAGGATTTAAATCTGATTTGCAGACACCAATCAACTAAATTACACAAAGTGAGAGTGCACTTTGATAAATCAACAATATACTTGATATGTTGATTGAAATAACTAAAGGATCTCACTTTGGAGACAACCAAATAAAGAATATTAATAATTTCACCACAACAACTGAATACCAAAAAAGAATTCACCAGTTAAAACATTTTCTCCATTATTCTGCTTCAAGAAAGTCTATCATTATTTACATTGCCCAATCCATTTGCTGGAAAAAACTAACTCCTACTCTAACCCCTCTCTCTCTGATTTTACAAAGTATTTATACAATTCATACCAAGCATTGCAACCATTCACATTTTGGTAAAAAAAATTCAATTCTCTGATAGAAATTTAAAATATTTAATTGGGTTGCCTCTTGGCAAATTAAATATTTTTACAATAGTTTTGCTTTTAATTTTATCCTTTTTACCTTTATCGCTCTTTACAATTTCACTTTATACATTGTCGCTCCTTTACTTTTATTTCCCCATGGCTTTATTATTTCTACCACCCCACCACAGTCAACATCTTGTCTTCCTACGGTGTGGTGGTATTTGACTTCTTTGACCCCTTCACCACCTTACCGCGGTCTTCCTCTTGACTCCCTGCAGTTGCATGGTGACCGTCTGCCGCTATCTTCATTGTTCACCGCAGTCACCGCAGTTCCTTCTCTGGCCGGTCATGGTGTGGTGGTAACTGCCACTGCTACCTACCAACGGTTTACCATTGTCACCATGGTTTGCATGCTAACTGTCGGCAGTACCGTGGTGTGATTGATCCTGACCGCTATCTCCATCCACCACAGTCATCGTGGTCTCCATTAGAACTGTGTGCGGTACCACGGTAAACCTTCCGACCGCTTTCTCATTGCTGCTACGCCAATTATCTCATCGTGAGACTGCGGTCAATGAATTGACCGTGCGCGGTGTGGTAGTAAGAACCTTATGCCCGCCTATTAATTTCTACCACCATACCATGAGCGCATTGTGGGAAGCCGCGATAAAGTGGTATATGATATAAAAAGGAAATATTATGGCCCAGAAGGTATATTTTAATTTTTTTAGATGGCGGTAAAATGTATTAAAGAGGTAAGAATGGTAAAATAATTTTTTTGTGAAAAGGTAGTGAAATATTCATTTCAAAATGGGAAAATCATTTAGTTTCTTGATGGAAATTTTGGGTTCTAACATGTTCCACATATATACCCTATTACATCTACATACATCAATTAGGTCAGCCTAATTAGATGTAGCCCTATTTTATTTCAAAATCTCTTTGTCGACTTTAAACTTGATCCAAAACATCTTCACACTCAAATAAAAATGTGCAAAGTTTACTTTAGGTCGGAACAGATCTAAAATAGATCCCCTTAACATCCACAATACATATTAATCTTCATAGCACATATTCAAGTATTAGGTTAGCCAGGAATTAGACCTAATCACAAGATAAGCCAATCTAACCAATATCAATCAACCATATGGTCATATAAGCATGTGCAATCTAGAATATATGTAGTACTGACACCTGTAAACCATCTCCCAAAATTTCTAAGTTTTATTCCAAACACTGGAGGAATGTAGACCAATTAACACATACCAACTTGCACTATATAAGCCAAAATATTGTATGTCGATCTTCTACTACTTTTAAATTTCAGCCCAATCAACCAAAATTGCTGAAATCTTGATCATAGATGTATTTAGTAGTCCTAAACATCATACTATAACCACATAATCCAATCTTATAACATGAGAAAATACAAAACAAATTATCGGATCAAAGTGTCACCAAAACTATTTACTAGATCAAACAAAACTATCAACAATCAATGTTGGCATCAATGAAAACACATCAAAGGGTTTCTTCTTCATTCTTCCAACAAAAAGAAGCAATCTTCCATTGATTTATCATCTAGATAGGTTGAGTACCAAGTAGCATTTTTAGATGATTGAGTTTGGTTTTCCTCCTAATAAACCCACTATTCTTTGGTGCAACAATCAAAGTGTGATTCACATTTCTTGCAACCTAGTGGAGCATCAGGGGACAAAACACATTGAGATTCACATCCATTTCATTCAGAAGATGATTCAAGATGGCTTTATCATATTGGAGTACATTCCTACAGAGGAGTAGGTTGCAGACATCTTCACGAAACCTTTGGAATCACCTCACTATATTCAACTACATTCAATGCTTGGGGTGAAGGAAGTTGTCCTTGGTGGGTCTTTATGAGGCCTTCCTTCCTTCATGTTTTTTCATGCATGCTTTCATATTTTTTTGGAGAGTTTTTCCAATGAGTATTTCTCCTTTTCTCTGCCTTTTAGAGATCAGTGATATCAAATTTCCACAATCCATAGAGAATGTTGCAAATTATTTCTAGATTTGATTGTGTAAGTTTTTTTGTATCAATGTTTCGGGTCACACATAGTGGTCCATATTTTTTCAACTCTTCATCCTAATGATGGATCACTGTGTGTGATCCAAAACATTGATGCAAAAAAACATACACAATCAAATCCAAAAATAATTTGCAACATTTTTAGAGATCTTTAGTTTGTACAAGGGTGCCTCATGAGGCCTAGTTTTCAGGACCCATCTTTTCTTTTCATGTATTCTTCCTTAGTTTTTTAGCTTCTCCATTAGTTCATCTTAAGGGGGGTGTTAGAGTAATAGGTTAATCACCTAATTAATTAATAAATATTGATTAATTAATTAGGCCTCCTTTTCTTTACTCACTCAAGCTAAACTTAGGATTTATTTTTTGCATTATTAAATTAACTTATATTATCTCATTGCATAGGATTGTGACATTGTCATAGGATAATTTAATCCTCCCTAGGGTCATATTTATGGATTTTATCTCATTTCATAAGGATTAATTCATTATTTTAATTAATCATTCGAGTTATTTTTGTAGAAATTCATTCTTTGGTTATTGAGCACCATTGTACCTTTGATCTCCTCTTTTGTGATAGGATATTTTCTTACATGTTCTTTCTAGGTTATGTGGAGTTAGTTTTGTAACTTCAACAAATTTAATTGATGTTTTGTGTGTAGATCATTCGTCAAGCAATATTATTTTCATTTATTAGATTACACATGGTAGAGATGTGAATACTATGGAATTCACTCCTAATTTAGTTATCATTAAAGACTTGGAGAGTAGAAATATTATTTCTACTAGAATGTTTGATCATTTATCTCAGTTGTACACCTTTTCATATTTTTATTTTGATAATAATATTGTTGTTGGCAACACAAGGGAAAACAACTGAGAGGGGGGGGGGTGAATTAGTTGTCACAAAATTTTAAACTTATTAACTTTGTTAACCCTTATTCTCAGATCGTGTTAATAACCATGAAAGCATAAATCAACAACACATCAGAAATACACATAACACCAAGATTTTTGCGTGGAAACCCTATTAGGGGAAAAACCACAATGGACATTAATCCACAAGTTTATACTCTGATAAAAGTATAAGAAGAATAAATGGGAATGCACATGCATTCAGGCACACTACCTAGAGCTCACTGCTCAAATACAAGGGAAGACTCACTGTCTTATAGAAACATTCAGATTAAATCCATCTGAAGATTTTGAATTGAGAAAGTAGCATCTGCTAATGCCTGATTATAGTTATGGTTAAGCACATGAACACTTCTTCTCTTTTCTTCACTCTTCTTCACACTCTGATTTTCCTTTGAATGATCTGATCTTTATTCACACATAGAACTCACACACTTCACATCATGCATACCTAAAATGAGATAAACAATCACTCATATATATCTGCAACAAGTAATTGCATTGCTTCATGTTGGCTTGAATAAAATAATAGAATGAATGCAAACTATCGGCCCAAAAAAATAAAGATTATTAATGAAAATCTACCAAGGTCGGCCACAACATAGTAAAGACCCAAAACAATGTCCTCAAACATAAAACACATTCAAATATTTTTCCTCAAAGATCCACAACACTCTTCAATCTCCCTGTCGGCCATGAACATGAAAAACATGAACTCACAAGAGGAAACCATCGACCACGAGCAAAACGATCAATGCGGATGTGCATTACAAATAGAGCACAATCTAGAAACATCCAAAAACACCACATGAGCATACACAACAACTCATATTACTACAATCACATTATCTTTTTCCAGGAACACTAGTTACAGTAAAATAATAATTGTCAGAACAAAAAAACTCATAACTTGCTCAAATCTTTATGCGCACCTCTAAAAATTTTGGTGGATCAACTAGATAAACATTAAAAAAACCCTTTAATCCAAAAATTCTCACCATCATCATACTGATCTTCATTGTTGCACAGACAACCTGCAACTTATTTTATTACAATTTTCTCAATATCCTGGACATATATGGTCTTATAAACATTAATGATAATAGTGTTGACATCAATGACAACAACATATCAGCAACACAACCAAAATATCCAACAATCTCCCCCTTTGGCATTGATGGCAACACATTATGTGAAAAACACCATCAATGCAACTAACTGCAACACTTACTCCCCCTTAGGTTTTGATTCTTCTCTCATGACTTCTTCCAAATTTTCACATTGCTCTTCTCCTCCTTGATTCTTCAAGGTTTTCTCACATGAATCTTCTCCCCCTTTGAAATCAATGGCAAAGATACACAAGCTCTAAACCACATATTTGAATCATTTGACTACTCCCCCTGAATATCTACCACCACAACATCAATCTGAATGAAGATATGACTATGAAATGCTCAGAATGATGTAGTGTATTGCATCTTACTTTTGATTAGGAGGGGTAATCACCCCTAACTTCCTTCTAAGATACTCAAAATTATTCTTAGGCAATGACTTAGTAAATATGTCTACAATTTGTTCCTTAGTAGGCACATACTCTAGTTTGACTTCCTTATCACTCACCTTGTCTCTCAAAAAGTGGTACTTGATAGATATATTCTTGGTCTTTGAATGCAGCATTGAATTCTTAGAAATGTTAATTTCACTTGAGTTATCATAGAATATATTAATAGGTTCATCATACATAACTTTGATATATTTCAACATCTGCTTCATCCATAATACTTGAGTATATTTATTAGCAACAACAATGTATTATGCCTCTGTAGTAGACAAAGAAATGGCATTCTGCTTTTTACTTAGCCATGAAATCAACTTCTTTCCCAAGAAAAATGCACCACCACTGGTACTTTTCCTATCATTCACATCTCCTGCCCAATTAGCATCAATAAAGGCACTTAAAGTAAGATCATCATCTTTAGGATACCACAGGCCAAAATCAATTGTTCCCTTCAAGTATCTGAAAATTATTTTTATAGCAGTCACATGAGATTCCTTAGGATCGACTTGAAATATTGCAACAATACATACAACATTAATGATATCAAATCAAGCTTGATTCAAATAAATCAATCCACCAATCATTGGCTTGTATCTAGTCTGATTTTCCTTCAGAGAATCATCATTTGTTGTCAACTTGCATCCGATCACCATGGGTGTACCGACTAGCTTTGAATCTTCCATACCAAACTTCTTTAGCAATTCTTTCATATATTTGGACCGAGATATAAAGATCCCTTTATCTAACTAAGTAATTTGCAATCCCAAAAATAATTTCATCTCCCCAATCATTGACATCTCAAACTCATTTTGCATCTCATTAGAAAAATTCATGCAAAAACCATCATCTCCTCTAAATATGATATCATCAACAAAGACTTCCACAAAAAAATCTTTATCATTATCAATCTTGAAATACATATTACTATCAACAGTACCTTTGTTAAATCCAAGCTTCATCAAATACTTGTCCAATCTGGCATACCAAGCTCTGGGGGCTTGCTTGATTCCATTTAATGATTTCTTTAACTGACACACCATATCTTCCTGATTAGTCAATTGAAATCCATCAGGTTGCTCAATGTACACTTCTTCTAATTTTCCATTTAGAAATGATGACTTGACATGCATCTGATAAACCTTATAGTTTTTGTAAGCAACATAAGCAAGAAATAATCTCATAGCTTCAAATCTAGTAACAAGGAAAAAATTCTCTTCAAAGTCAATTCCTTCCATCTGAGAATATCCTTTACATACCAGTCTTGCTTTGTTTCTGATAACTTCACCTTGCTCATTCAGTTTGTTTCTAAAGAACCATTTAGTTCCAATTACATTTTTATCCTTAGGTCTAAGAACAAGAATCCATGTATTATTCTTCTCAATTTGTTGCAGTTCTTCTTTCATTTCTTTAATCTAATTTTCATCTTTTGCATGCTTCATTTACATTACTTGGCTCAGTCTTTGATATCAAACAATATTCTTCTGCAATTCTTCTCCTAGTTTGGACACCTTTGTTCTTATCACCTATAATCTAATTTTTTGAATGATTTAATCTCACATACCTTGAAGTCTTAGGTTGTTCTTGAACTTCAAGCTCTTGTGATCTCTCTTTTGTACTTTCACTAGTTTCTCCTTCCTCTTGATCTTCTTGATTCACCAGAATGATCTGAACTTGATTTGAAGTTTGACCTTTGTTTGTATGGTCATTCTGATCATCAGAATCATATCCATAGGTTTTGGATGGTCTAGCAATGTCTTCATCAACCTTAACATTTTCACTTTCAACCATTTTCTGCAATCTCTTGTTGTAGCACCAGTAGGCCTTGTTCTTAGTAGAATAACCAAGAAATATTCCTTCATCACTCCTAGCATCAAACTTTCATATATCTTCATCTCTATTGATATAGAATTTACTCCCAAAGATTTTGAAATATCTAACAGTAGGCTTATGACCAAACCATAGCTCAAAAGGGGTCTTACCAGTATCACCTTTGATTTGAACTCGGTTGAGGATATAAACAACAGTACTCAAAATCTCTCCAATAGATATGAGGAACATTTCCTTCTAGCATCATAATTCTAGAAACATCTTGAACTTTCTTATTCTTCCTTTCCACAATTCCATTTTGCTGAGGGTTCTACGGTGTAGATAATTATCTCTTTATCCCATGTACTTCACAAAAAGAATTAAACTCACCGAAAGTGAATTCACCACCTCTATTTGATCTTAGAAATTTAATCTTCAAATTTGTCTCTATCTCAACCATAGCCTTGAATATATTGAACTTCTCTAGAGCTTCAAATTTCTCCCTTAAGAAAGTAACCCACATCATCCTAGAATAATTATCAATAAGCAACATGAAATACCTGTAACCTTGCAAACTTCTGATTCTAGTAGGACCACAAAAGTCAGTATGCACAAGCTCCAACAATTCATTTGAACAATGTTGTTTGCTCCAAAATGAAATTCTAGTTTGCTTTCCTAATTGACATTCCTTGCATATGGCATTAGAGGGTTTTATCAACTTAGGAAGATCTCTCACTGCTTGAGTAGAACTTATCTTGATAATACTATCAAAGTTTACATGACACATTCTCCTATGCCACAACCAACTTTCATCAACTTGAGAAATCAGACAACTTTTACTATCAACATTCAGGTGAAAAATGTTACCTTTTGTTTTTGTACCTGAACCAATCACATTTCTAGAACTTCCTAATATTCTACACTTTCCATCCTTGAATTGAAGATTGTAACCCTTATCAACCATTTGTATGACACTTAAAATATTATGCTTCAAACCTTCCACATAAAGAACATTATCAGTATTATGCTTACCATCAAAATAAATGCATCCTCTACCACGGATTATACCACCATTTTTATCACCAAATCTTACAACACCACCATCCTAATTTTCTAGGCTCAAAAATTTTCTTTTATCACCTATCACGTGATATGAACATCCATTGTCAATTACCCATTCATCCTTCTCTTCAACTTGAGCAACTAGGGCTTTCTCCACATTTGTACAACTAGCAGATTCAATAGACACATGTTTATTTTCCTTGATAGCAATAAACACAAACTCATCTTCACTTACATTCCCTTTATCAGATTCATAATCTGTCACACCTTCATCAGCAAAATAAATAACACTTCTTTTGAAATGTAGGTTTGTTATATCTTGGCTTAGGGACTCTTTCTGGACATCTTGATGCAAAATGACTTATCTTATTGTAGGAACAATATTTAATACACAACTTTCCTTTATACTTACCTTCTCCTATGGATTCTATTTTGACAATATGTGCTTCAAGCTCATTTAGTTTTCTTTCTTCTTCTTCAATCTGTCTCATTTCTTCATCATACTTGAATACCTTTCTAGAAGAAATTTCACCCAGATCATATCTTTGCTTGTCTCTTCCAGAGGTAGTAGCTTTAAATGCAGATTCTAGATTAGGAAGGGAAAAACCGAATTCACTGAACTCAAAAGCAGTAAGTTTACCAATTAACATATCTCTGGTTACATTTGTCATAGTTCGGAGCTCCTCAATAGTTGTAGCTTTGATTTTTTATGCATCAAGCAAGGTTCTAAGAACTTTAGAAACAATCTTTGATTCATTCAATTGTCCACCAACACGTCTAATACCACACACAAGTTCATTCACTCTTTGCATGAAAGTAGTAATATTCTCATCATTACCCATTTTCAACAGTTCATATTTCCCTTTTAGACTTTGTAGCTTAACAATCTTCACATTAGCATCACCTTCATAAAAAGTTTCCAACTTTTTTCAGATCTCATAAGCTGTCTTCAGATCCATAACATTCGTCAGCTTAGAATTAGTCAAAGCACTCAACAATGCTTCCTTAGCCCTGATATTGTATTCAACATCTCTAATCTTAGTAGTAGTAGTAAGACTATTTTGAGGAATAACATACCTATTAATTGTAATGTTCTAGCAAGATTCATCAATGCATCTCAGATGACACTCCATTTGGGTCTTCCATAGAGAATAGTTTGTTCCATCAAATCTCGGACTATCCTTCTTATATGTCACCATCCCAGATCACCTCAAGTTGTTAAACTTCTTCCAAGGAACCTACTCTGATACCAATTGTTGGCAACACAAGGGAAAACAATTGAGAGGGGGGGTGAATCAGTTGTCACATAATTTTAAACTTATTAACTTTTTTAACCCTTATTCTTAGATTTGATTAATAACCATGAAAGCATAAATCAACAACACATCAAAAATACACATAACACTAAGATTTTTGCTTGGAAACCCAGTTAGGGGAAAAACCATGGTCGAGGTTAATCCACAAGTTTATGCTTTGTTAAAAGTATAAGAAGAATAAATGGGAATGCACATGCATTCAGGCACACTTCCTAGAGCTCATTGCTCAAATACAAGGTAAAACTCACTGTCTTACATAAACATTCAAATTAAATCCATCTGAAGATTTTTAACTGAGAAAGTAGCATCTGCTAATGCCTGATTACAATTCTGGTTAATCACATGAACACTTCTTTACTTTTCTTCACTCTTCTTCACACTCTTCTCTACCTTCGAATGATCTGATATTTATTATCACATAGAACTCACACACTTCACATCATGCATAACTCAAATGAGATAAAAAATCACTCATATATATCTGCAACAATTAATTACATTGCTTCATGTCGGATTGAACAAAATAATAGAATGAATGCAAAATGTTGGCCCAAAACAATAAAGATTATTAATGCGAATCTACCAAGGTCAGCCACAACATATTAGAGACCCAAAACAATATCCTCAAACACAAAACACCTTCAAATGTTTTTCCCCGAATATCCACTGTAAGTGGTGAATAGTGAATGGAATCTAAAACACTTCTTAATACGACATTATATCAATGATTAAACAAATTGAATCAATTCAACAAAGTAATCAATTGAAAGCGTCCTATTGCTCTCTATCTCCAAATATTTATTAAATCTAAATTGCTCTCAGATTGTGTAAGCAAATAAGACTGTTAAAATGACTATCTGAAGAATGAGATAATGATAATGCAATGCTAAATGATAAATCAATTAAACTAGCATGACATTGATGTGAAACAGATAATTGCAGCTACAGGAGGCAGCCATGGTTTAAAACTAGATTGCTTGATGCTTGATGCTTGATGCTTGATGCTTGATGCTTGATGCTTGATGCTTGATGCTTGATGTCTGGATTCCTGCAGAGTAAGAGTGCAAAAGCTTGATTATCTAGATCCTTTTCTTGGTTGAATGAGGCTATATTTATAGATTTCCTGGCTGTAGAAATGCACAGGGAAAGCTTTGAAAGGCTTGGATTCAATCTGGAGAATTGAATGGTGAGAGATTGAAGAGATTGAGAGAAAGATGGAGATTGTCTCTACCCATGAAAACATCAGGCAAGAGAGGAGGAAAAATTGATGGAGGAGGATTGAGAGATCAAATTCCAAATTTGTCTCCAAAACTTCCCGTGAAGTTTCAATCAATTAATTTGACATATTTTTGACATAAATTAGACATGGTTTAGACATAGGAAATCTAATTCATTTTTGAGAGAATATAGATTGGAATATTCCTTATGCTCAAATTCAAATATTTTGATTTATTTGAATTAACAAAGGAGAGATAAATAATTTAATAAAATGAACTATAGGATAGTTGTTATTAAATTAAAATAGAAGAATAATGGCAATTAATAAATAAAGTGTTTTGATCTTTATTTAATTAATTTAGAAACGATGTGACAGATTGAAATAAGGAAATGATAATTAAATCAAACAAAGTATTTATTTTTGTTTATTTAATTAAGACGAGATTAGATGTGAACTATATCAAATAAATATTTCTATCTATTTAAACAGTAGAGGAATTTAGGATAATTAATCAAATAATTCGTATTTAATTAATCGGAATGCTCCAGACCATTTTTAGGTGTATACATTTTGCCCCTCTTCGAAGTGATGTGTTTACATGTTGCTTCGAAGAAAATTTTGCTACTACTGCCAGGATTGATGATAAAAAAATAATTCTGTGTGTCCCAGACATGATTTTCGGATGATTTGATGATAATATGCCCCCTAGGGAGATAAATAAATGATCTGATGTTTTTTAGAATTTTTATGATTTTTTAATGATTTGATGTGTTTCGATGATGCAATAATTTATCTCCTGACAAAATGATTAAGAAATGAGTCCTCTGATGAGTTTTAATTAATTTCATGGATAAAATTAATCAAAATGTTATAAAAATCACCCAAAAATAACTTTCAAAAATTATAAATAGTGCTAAAATGTCATTTTCAATTCATTATTTGCTTTTTGAGTTCAAAATTCTTAGTGATAAAGAATTTTCTGCCAACTGGAGCGAGATGCCTATTCCTTACCACACTCATCGATTCGAGCGCGTTCGATGTCACAGACAACCGCCTGCATATGGACCTCTGGTATGTACCCCTCGACCTCCTTGTAATTTGTGTACTTTTGTTTTTTAATGCTTTTTAGGTCTTAGGCATGTCTAGGTGTCTTTTAGCGCTTTCAAGCCGCGTTGTAGCGCTTACATTCCGATGTAGCGCTTCCGTTAGGTAGTCTAGTGCTTTGAGTTTTAGCGCTTGCGTTTAAAACTCTAGCGCTTCTGGTCGGTAAAGTAGCGCTTTCAACGAATTAGTGCTTAGGAGTCAAGAATTAGCGCTTTGAAGCCGGATTTTAGTGCTTTGAGACTTTCAACGCTTTGAGTCGGTGGATTAGCGCTTTTAAGGTCTGTTCTAGCACTTTTGGTAAAGTGGCGCTTTGACGGCCTGTTTTAGCGCCTTGATGTGGAAAAGTAGCGCTTTAGGATTTTTAGCGCTTCGGAAGCCTCTTTTAGCGCTTTGGAGTGCTGAAATAGCGCTTTCCTAGTTTTAGTGCTTTGGGTCCCTGATTTAGCGCTTTTAGGTGATAAAGTAGCTTTTTTAGGATGTAGCGCTTTGGATTACTGTTTTAGCGCTTTCGGTCAGTTTTGAAGATTTTAACTTAGTGAACCTTGATTTCATCAATTATGATCATGTCCATTCTTCTGATTGGTATGATTCATAATCCAATTGCTTGATGTAGGATTTAGATTAAAGTAAATAAGACTAACTCTCATGATAGGCGAGAAGAAATCCTATTTCTTGATGATCCTCATGATAGGTGAGGAAATGATTCAATACCTGATAAATCTCATGATAGGTGAGATCTAGATAATGGTTTGATGAACCTCATGATAGGTGAGGTTTGATTCAATATCTGATAAATCTCATGATTGGTGAGATCTAGATAATTTTCTGATGAACCTCATGATAGTTGAGGTTGGATGTTCGCCGATGGATTTTGATCGAAAATTCATACCAAAGCTTTCGAAATAGACTTGATAGTAGAATGACATTAAATTCCTGACATAGTTCACTAATTGTTGATTTTTTGTTATGATAATAGGAGGACCTGGGTACTCTCCAAATGCGAGAGAGATTTTCGTAGATGACCGATTTGATACTGCACTTGACACTAGATGAGCTCCAGGTGATAGGCCAGTGTGGCCTCATGAGTTTACTTGATATGCCCCAAATTAGGATTAATTGGGGTTTGTTGACCACGTTAGTTGAGAGGTGGCATAGCGACCACAACACCTTTCACCTACCCACCGGTGAGATGATAGTCACACCAGAGGATGTGTGGCATATCTTATGCATTCCGTTCATGGGGGAGATAGTTACATATGACTCTCATGGGACCAGCAGTAGAGATGCTCTCCGTCGAGTATTTCAGGATCAGGACATTGAGGGTTCGATTGTTCAATGGTGAAGGATCGTAGATTCGTATGCGACACTACTAGTAGTGCTAGCTGGATTCATTGGAGGTTTCCTTTGCCCTGATCGTAGATCAAAGGGATTCCTCGTTGGCTGGGGTAGGACACTGGAGAGCATGTTGGTACATGGTACCAGATATGCGTGGGGGATGTGCATCTTAGCACATCTTTACCATGATCTTCATTCCATTGTGTACCTAGTTGCACGTAGGATATCTGCAGGGGCGACCCTGTTATAGATATGGGTTTGGGAGCATTTTGCTATTTGTAGACCGTTTCCCATTGCAGACAGACCAGCTGGCAGACCGTATGTATTTAGATATAGTGGTCAGTTCACACAGGCCCGGATGGGCAAGTTAGAGCACTGGAGGAGAGTTTTTAATGATACTGAGACAATAACATGGCGCCCATACCTTGAATGTGAGGAGTGGGATGAGGATGATATAGTATTGGGCTTCCTTTGTGACTCTATGTACCTCATTGGTTAGACTCCTTTTGTGATTGAGATATTTTTGATGCGTCAGGTGTATAGACAGTATGGTATTATTCAGTGTATGCCACAAGGGGTAGCCTAGTATGCACGACGATGGATGGATATTCCGGATTGGGGTCCCACATTATCTTATGATGTTGTAGTAGCGGGGTACAGGACATTATAGCCATCTCCCTGGGACATGTGGAGGGATATTGTAGAGGCACCTGTGACAGAGGAGTACGCGACATTTTTGGCTTTCATCCCCCCTCCTCGCATCACCATTCCTGATGAGCCCACACCATTAATAGTAGAGGAGGATGTGGCAGAGGATGTTGCCGGGGGTGAGGGTGATATCCCAGTAGATGAGAGCTCAGAGAGTGACAGTGAGGATAGCAGCAGCAGTGGGGACAGTGACGGTGATAGTGGAGGAGACCGAGGGACAGGGCCAGCCATCAGCAATGGTCCATCTTTGAGCAGGCCTCGCAAGAGGCGAGCAGTGACCATGCCACCTATGGATTATCAGAGAGATTTTAGGCTTGCAGGCACAGGTTCAGACACTATAGGGGGAGTTGGTACAGGCTCGGGGTATGCTTGTGCAAACCCAGACCTAGATGCAGGCACAGGCACAGGTACAGGGGCAGTTAGCTAGTATGCAGACACAGGTTGATACCCTGATAGCCGAGCGAGACAGTGCTCGATAGATAGCTGAGAGGGCACAGGAGACAGTAGATACCCTCCATAGATTGGACGATGGCACCTCTATCGGTGATTATATGAGAGATGTTCTGCGGGCTGACTGAGAGGCAGAGTTCTATCGGGGCCGTTATCATGATGCAGTGCCTGCCGAGTGCTGAGTCAGTTATGCCCCGTCGAGATCTAGACGGACACACACACGGACAGTTAGTGAGGGGGTGACCCAGCCTCCACGTAGAGATTTCAGAGATCTGGGTTCGTCTGAGGGTGGTGGTGGTACAGGTCCTGTTGGGCCTACTCATTCTGGCAGTAGCAGGTCGTAGAGGCCATTGTGATCCTCATTGATGTATTTTATGATGTACCTTCTTGTATGATGTGTATTTTGATGACTTCATTATATACTTGATACTTGATGATATATATATGAGATGTATTTGATATGATATGTTGATGGCTTCATGATTTCTATGTGATGGATGTTTTTTTATGTATATGATTCTATGATGATCTAATTCTAAATGTGATGATGTATACGAATGATTTTACTTGAATGCGATGATGCAATGATAACTGTATGTGTATAATATGATATATAGATAAATGATGTGATGTGATAACATGTATGGATAGTTGGATAAATGCTTTTTTTTTGTTTTTTAATTTTATGGAATGATTTTATGATGAATGATCTTTGATGGGTGTAATGATGTGATTTTATTATTTTTAAATGTATGGATACATGGTACAATATTGATGATGTTGTATGATGTAGGTGATAAAATGACTATTTATTATGATGTAAAAAATCTGTATGGATGATGAAATGATTAATGATGAAATATGGATTTGTAACTATACGGTAACCGATGATGATTTTGGATTTTATGTCAAGTATACTCAGTCTTATTTGTAGATTAGATAATCATTGATGTGAATCCTTCATGCAATAGATACTCTGCAGATAATAAATGATGATGGATGCAATCTAATTTTAACCATGTCATGATATGTAAAACATATGTCATTTTAACAGTCTTTTTGTGCTTGGTATCATCATAGAGCTTTATTGAATGTTGAAAGTGAATACAAGCGTCAATGGTTGTGTTAATCCAATGATGACCTGAGTATTTCTTTCATGATTTTTGATATTGCAATTGAACACAAGCATCGAGGTATAATTGAACCGAGATGACCCAAGCATTCATTGCGTAAACAGGCAAAGATTATCATTTGAGTGTGTGAATTCTGAATGTCATCGGTGATACATTTGCATAGCACATCCCCCGATAATTCACATATTTATATGATTATCATACATACAACAGACAATAAAAATATCATTCTTTTTCCTTGTTCCTCTAGTTCAATACATCATTGAGTTACTCCAAAGAAATAATAATCAAAAATGATAAAATATCCATTGTTTACTTAGAGTGTTCCATTCATTATTCAGATTTTTAGATCATCCATCCTGATTTTGACATGTTTTTGACTTTTCGAGATTTTTGACTAAAGACCTAACCAACTAACCTATCTTAGGGGCCTCGAGGGATGATCAGAGATTAGCCTTGCCTACATTACACACACAGAGACCATGTAGTTCAACTGATATAGACCTATGTTTTTGGATTTTCCCTTTTTAGAGTGTCCTATTTGACATGTTTTTTGCTTTTTTTTTTTTGGATTTTCGATATGATACGGATGGTTGATGCCCTTCTGATGACGATTGATATTGTGCTTGGATTTTTGTTATTGGTTTTCTGCCATTTGATGTAATTGACACGTTTGTATTGCCCCTAATGATATCTAGATGTTGCCCCCAAGCTATGGAGTTATATGTTTGACCAAGTGACATGATTTTGATAATGGATGTTATGATGGCCAGATGAAAGATATGATATGAATTGATACTGACTTTTTAGATGAAACGATCCTGACATATATCCAAATAGATGGGAAAGTTGATCCTTGAATCACATATGATGCCTGTTTCCAGGTTTTCACCACATGCTTTGATTACACCCTTTTGTGTTTTTGTATTTTCTAATTTTGTATTTATCTTTCTTTTTAGTATTTTTTTTGTATTTCTGTGTTTGCCAAGATGCCTGTTTTCCAGGTTTTCACCAAGGAAACAATTTTCAAAAGTTTGCCCCGTGCACTAGGAGGTTCAAGCATAGAATTTTCTGAGATGAATACTATTGATAGGTTCATCAAACAGATCCCCTTCTGATGTTGATAGCTGATATGCTCTTGATCCATACACTGATATGATGACAAAAGGACCAAGCCAGTTAGGCTCAAATTTTCCTTTCTTCTCCCTATCCTGCTGATTTCTAGGGTTTTCCTTTAATACTAAGTCACCAACCTGAAAGACCCTTGGTTTCACCCTGTGATTGTAACTCCTTGACATCCTTTGTTGATAAGCTATTAGATGATTTACAACTTGTTGACGACACTCATCCAACAACTCCAGTTCTTGCAATTTAGATACCCTGTAGTCTTCATTTAAAATGATACCTTTGAGTGATACACAAAGGGATGGAATTTCAACTTCAATGGGTAATATGGCCTCTGATCCATATACTAAAGCAAATGGTGTAGCTCTCGTTGGTGTTCTGATGCTTGTATAGTAGGCCCATAGTGCAAGGTTGAGTTGAACATGCCAATCATGTCCAACATCGTTAACCGTCTTTTTGAGAATTTTGAGTATGGTTTTGTTTGAGGCCTCTGCTTGGCCATTCCCTTGAGGATAGTACGGTGTTGAAAAATGATGTTGGATGTGGAACTTATCACATAGCTCTTGGACATCTTGATTTTTGAAAGGTCATCCATTATCAGTGATAATGGATTGAGGGATACCATACCGACATATTATGTAGTTCAAGATGAAAGAGGAAATTTGTTTCCCAGTGATGGTAATAAGGGGTACTGCTTCAATCCATTTTGTGAAATATTATGTAGCTGTAATAATGAACTTGTGTCCATTAGATGACGATGGATTGATTTTCCCTACTAGATCTAAGCCTCATTGACAAAAAGGCCATGTTGTTGTAAAGGGATGAAGTTCTTGTGCTGGTGCATGAACTAGATTGCTGTGAACTTGACATTTGTGACATTTCTTTACAAATTGATATGATTCTTTTTCCATGCACGACCAATAATAACCTAAACGAAGGAATTTCTTAGCTAGAGTCATTCCACTCAAGTGAGTACCACAAATACCCTTGTGAACTTCTTGTAAGGCCGATTCAGATTCATTGCATTCTAAACATTGGAGTAAGGTACCATCAAGACCTTGACGATAAAGGACATCTATGATTAATGTATGTCGGGCGGATTGGTGGATAAAGTTTCATTTTTGGTTCCATGAAAGATCGGGAGGAAGGATATCATCTTTTAGGTAAGCATAGGTTTTTTCGTATATGGAGGGTTCAGTGGCTTCTAGATGGCATATGGTAGTGGATTCTGATTGATAATGGGAAGGACATGATACTTGTTCTACCATAAACTCATAACAAACACGCTTCTCAGGCAATTGTAGTAATGAAGTGATTGTAGCCATAACGTCTGCAGCTTTGTTCTCCATTCTTGGAATCTGATCAAACTTGATACTTTCAAAAGACTGCTTCAGATAATATATTTGTTGTTTGTATGGCATCAACTTTTCATCTTTGGTTTGATATTCATCATTCACTTGATAAATGGCTAGTTGAGAGTCTCCATACACCTGTAAGTCCCTGATTTTCCATTGAATAGCCATGTTGACCCCAATAATCAATGCTTCATATTCCGCCACATTATTTGTACATTGAAACATGAGTCTATATGACTTCAGAATTGTGTGTCCTTGGGGGGATATGAACAAGATTCCTGCTCCCGATCCTTGTTGTGTACATGATCCATCAAAATAGAGAATCCATTGTTGAGGCATAGTTGTCATAATGTCTATATCTGGAAATTCCACTGTCATTGGGTGATCATCTGGTAGAGGAGCTTCAGCTAGCTATTCATGGATTACTTGTCCCTTGATTGCCTTTCTTTCGACATATTGAATGTCAAATTCACTTAGGAGCATAACCCATTTTTCCAATCTACCTATTAAGGCAGCTTTACTTAGTAGATACTTCAAAGGATCAATCTTTGCAATTAACCTGATTGTATGAGCCATCATGTAGTGTCTCAACTTTTGAGTAGAAAAAACCACTGCTAAGCAAGACTTTTCTATGAATGTATAGTTTATTTCATAGCCATTTAAAGTTCTACTGATGTAGTAGATGGCATGCTCTTTTCCTATATTATCCTCTTGTGCTAAGAGTGCCCCCAATGAGATATCAATTGTAGCAATATACAATATGAGGGGTCTTCCTTCTGTTGGTGGCATGAGAACTAGTGGTGATATTAGATATTGTTTAATCTGATTGAATGCCGCTTCACACTTCTCATCCCACATGAAAACTATGTGTTTATGCAATAGATGATTGAAAGGATGACTTCTATCTGCCAGCTAGGAGATGAATCTTTTGATTGATTAAAGCCGTCCTTGTAGTGATCGAAGTTGGCTGATGTTTCTAGGAGGTGGCATCTCCATTATAGCTTTGAATTTTTCCGGATCTACTTCAATGCCTTTTTCTGAGACAATGTACCCTAGCAGCTTTGTTGATGTAACCCCGAAGACACATTTCTTAGGGTTTAACCTGACATTAAATTTTTCCATCTGCGTGAAGATTTTATCTAGGATATGCAGATGTCCTTCCCTAGTAGTAGATTTTGCTAAGATGTCATCGACATAATCTTCCATGAAGGTATGCATCATATCATGGAATATTCTTGTCATTGCTCTTTGATAAGTCACTCCTACATTCTTTAAACCAAATGGCATGACGTTCTAGCAGAAGGTTCCCCATGGACATGTAAAAGCCATCTTTTCTTGATCTTCTGGAGCTATTCTTATTTGATTGTACCCAGAGAAACCGTCCATGATTGATAACATGGCATGCCTTGCCATCAAGTCCACAATGATGTCTATATTTGGAAGTGGGAAATCATCCTTCGGGCATGCTTTATTGAGGTCCCTGAAATCTGTGCAGATTTTGATGCTATTGTCCGGCTTGGAAATAGGCACAAGATTTGATATCCATTTAGCATAATCTATAGATCGTCCAGCATCTAGTAATTTTTTTAGCTCTTTTTTGACCATTAATGCAATGTGTGGGTGCATTTTTCTTAATTTTTGTTTAACAAGCTTGATTCCTGCTGGCAAAGACAAATGATGCATAAGCAGATTGGGATCCAAACCTGGCATATTAGAATATGACCAAGCAAAGTTGATGCTTCTTGCTTTGAAGAATTGGATGAATGTCGGTCTTTCTTGTTTTGTCATGGATTCCACCAGATGTAGGATTTTTGCCTTCTCTTATGTGCCCCCAATGTCCACTGATTGTGTAGGTTCGACCAGAACTGATGATCGCTCATGAAAGTGTTCTAGAAGAGTGTCAAATCTTCCATCCTTTAGTGCCTCAAAAAGGTTTTCACCGTTGGATGTGTTCTTTATTTTCACTTTTTCTAGGTCTAATGCTGCCATAGAATGGTTTTCACCATTAGATCTATTTTCCTTGTTGTCAATTTTGCAACTAGAAGATTTGACACCCTCCTGCTGAGTTGTACTATTATGAGTAGTATAGAGAGAATTTATATTAGGTTCAATATGACATAGGAAATGCATGATGGCATCATCATTTGTAAATTTTGGTACAGTCAAAGGTTCAATAGGTTCCTAATCAATAAATTCTGGATGGATTAATGGCATGGTATCATTGGATTGATTTTGGTCAATGGAAGTAAGGGTGAGGACAGTAATATCATCATAATTGTCATTTGGGATATCGAGATTCATGATGGTACCCTCTTCGAAGTTATCTAGTTCACTCAAATTCTGTTCGTCCTCACTAGAGTCATTGATATTTAGTGATCCCTCGACGAATGGTATAGACCCAGATCCTTGGCCCTCCTCACATGTAGGTGTATATTTTTGAATCACATCGACTGGAATATCAATGACAAGTAAATCACAAGGTAAGGTCCACTCATATTCATTTGAGTCTGTTTCAGAACCATCTCTAAAATGAAGGACATTTTCCATAGTTGTCCTTGTTAGCTCCTGCTTCTCTTCTTC
Source organism: Sequoiadendron giganteum (assembly GCA_007115665.2). NCBI lineage: Eukaryota > Viridiplantae > Streptophyta > Pinopsida > Cupressales > Cupressaceae > Sequoiadendron > Sequoiadendron giganteum. The sequence goes on along the minus strand of CM021108.1, from coordinate 66,014,038 downwards.
AGAGTATCCTAGTCCTGGTTTTTCTTTTGTGTGGAGAGTGAGAGGTGTGATAGGTTATGAGATTCCCTCTTTTCTTAATCCCACAGGCCCTTGTCCTTCATAACCCATCTTTTCAAGAATAGCTTTTCCTTTTCCATACTTGTCTGTGTTGATGTTAATATTTTTGATACCGATCTCAGATTTTGACGTTTCTTCATCCTTGTAAAGCCAATCCAGGATTGCTTTATTGTCTATTTCTTCCGCTACGGTTCCAGATTTTACGAATGTTTCTTGAAGAGCTATGCTAGGTAAAGATGTTGGAGGTTTGATCATTGATGGTTGACCATATTTCCTAGGAGATGGCATTAACTATGATAAGTTAAGCAATTGCTCCATTGAGTACTGTCTCATTCCTTTATCTGTCAATTGAACTTGCTTCTGAAAGTTGTCTGATAGAGAAGTTTGTGTACTTGGAATGTTTGTTTCAACATGACTTGTTTTCTTTTCTTTACCTTTCTTTTGCACCCACTTGGTAGTGATGCTTGGACTTTGTTCATTCTTGGATGATGATGAGCTTGAAGCTTCCCTGTTGTGAGGGACAAAGGTGTCTTGAGATACTCTCAATGTGTCACAATGTTGTGGATGATTATAATCAGCAGCTATAGTCACCTCTTGTTTGTTTACTGGAAACTTTAGGCATTGATGGTACGTAGAAGGTACGGCCTGCATTTCATGAATCCAGGGTCATCCTAAGAGTATGTTGTATGTTAAATCTCTTTCCAACACTTGACATGCTATATGCTTGATCATGGGTCCCACTTGAATAGGTAATACAATTAAACCTTGGGATGATCTTTCCTCCTCATCATATGCTTTGATGGTCATTTTCCTCCGAGCATCAATAGCGTCATCGGAATATCCTAGTGCATGGATTAATTTGAGGGTGCAAATGTTCAGACCAGCTCTCCCATCTATTAGAACTCTCTTAACACGATAATTATGGATACATACTTTGATATGCAAGGCAGTGTTATGCAAATGATTTAATGAGACATCATCCTGTTCAGAGAATGATAGACAATGCGGGGTAGTCAGGTGTCCCACCATAGCTTGGAATTGACAAACATCCAGATTCTTTGGCATGGTTGTGGCAACTAATGCTTGTTCGAGAACTTCTTTATGTGATGGTGACAACTTAAGAAGCTCCAATATTGATATTTGCGCAGGGATATTTTGCAATTGATCAATAATATTATAATGAGATTGAGGTGTAACCGCATGTTGAGATCCCACTCCTTTTAACACTACCTTGGCTTGCCCCCTAGTCATGACATTTTCCTGTTGATGTTCTTGATTTTCTCGGGGGGTGTTTTGCATTTGATTGATAACATCATAATGTGATGGAGGTGGAACCGCATGTGTGGAGCCAATTCCCTTTAACACTACTTTTGATTGTCCCCTAGTTAGCACATTGGCGGGTTGATGTTCTTGATTTTCTCTGATTTTTAAGACATTTATTTGATTATCAGAGTTTTGCACGCTTGGGAGTAAATCCAAAGAGGTAATGTTGTTGGTTTTGTTTTCATGAATGTTATCACTAACTACATGATCATGTTTGACTTTAGATAGACATAGGATTGTTGAGTCATAGACATGATTGGCGTTATTTCCTTTGTTGTTGGAGGATGATGCACCTTTGTCATAATTGGGCAAAGGATTTTTGAAGGCTAAATGATCATTTTTATTTTGAGGTCCTTCCACATACACTTTGTTGCTGTCCACCAAATCCTGTACTGCATGTTTCAATTCCATACAGTCACTGGTTTTGTGACCCTTATTGTTATGATAGTTGCAATAATCAGCATCATTCCACCATGATGGTTTGACTTTCTGATCCTAGAACCTAGCTTCCCGTGCCATGAGAAGGCCTCTAGTAACTAGTTCTTTCATTGTTGATTCCATTGATTGACCCAAAGGTGTGAACCTTCGCCGATTTGACGGTTTTTGATACGATTGTGGTTTTATGTTTTCATTGCTTTGTGTGGTATTTGATTTGACATTTTGTTCGTTGTTCTGATTTTTTGATGTGGACGCAGTCAAATTGAAAACTGGTTTGACGTTTTGGGGATCATTTGTTGTTTCATTTGTATTTCGGTTCTTTTGCCAAAATTTTGGCTTCTCATTGCTTGAGTATTGATTTGAGGAGTTACTTGTGTTGTTTGTTTTGTCATTAAAAAGCTTGATAACTCCTCTCTTGACTAACGCCTCTTCGATCTTAAGACCATTTTCGATCACCTTTTCAAATGTTGGAGGACATTGTAGTTCCAATCTATGACTCATTTCTTCTGTCAAGTTTTCAATAAACAACTCCATCTTTTCCTCTTCAAGAATGAACCTTGGATACCTAGCGAACAAGCCTTGCCATCTTTGGAGAAAAGATAAGAATGTCTCTCCCTTGTTTTGTTTGAGATTGTAAAGATCTTTGATAGTAACATCATGTTGGATGTTGAATGAGTATTGAGAGATAAATCTGTTGACTAATTCCTCAAAAGTTTTGATACCTAGTTTTAACTTCGAAAACCATTCCATGCATGATCCTCCCAAACTCCTTGGGAATAATCTCATTAAATAAGTTTCTTCTTGTGCAAACTCAAGACTCATCATTTTAAACTCTCTGATATGATCAATTGGATCTGTTCTACCACTATACTTATTGTATTTTGGGATCTCACAATGTCTAGGGAAAGGTATCAAGCCGACCGTTGGATCGAAAGGATAAGGACAAATGTCCTATATCGCATATCGCTTTGTAGTCCCTTTCGTCATATCTTGTATTTGTTGCTCTAACATTTGTATCTATGATGTTAAAGTAGCAACCGGATCTATTGTTTGTGTTGAGTGTGGTATCTCAGTCTGATTTATTTCTGGTGTTTCTTTCAAATGGTTTACATCGAAATCTTTTGGAAGTTTTTCCCTTGATTCGGCTAACATTAAAAGATATTTTTCCATGTCTTGTTCTAGATTTTTTTCCATGAATATGTGAAACTTGGGATCTTGTTGAGCCGCTTGGATATCTTCCAGAGTTACTTCATTCTTATCATTGCAGTTTAGATTGTTCCAAGGATTTTCTTCTGCCATTTCTTGTGATTTTAAAATTTCTTTCTCTAAGAGTCTCTATTTTTGGTGCCTAGTTAAGATTGGCATACAAATTTTTGTCCTTTCTTTTGAAATGTTGATCTTATGTGCGGGATAGTGTCAATTTGAACCTTTTTAAACAAAGTCGAATAAGATGACTGATCTTATTGATGAGACAATATTTAAAAAGTTAATTACTATACTTTGTTTCGTGATGAAGGATGATAGTATCCTGATAATGAAACTTCAGTGTAGTAATTGATTGTGTATTTGATTTTGACACTTGTGATTTGCAAGATCTTGTTTCATTGATAAGTTTGAAAATTTGTATAAACCTTTTTGACTTTGGTTCCTAGACAGTGATTCTAATAGAAGAAATTTTATTCTGATGAAAACTGTGGATAGAATGACAGACTGATTGATTGGTGAAAATCTTAAACTCTCTGTTTTAAAAGCGCTAAAACAGATACCAGAAGTGCTATTTCCCAGAAGTGCTGAAATAGGTGACAGAAGCACTATTTGACAAAAAGCACTAGAACAGTGCCCAAAAGCGCTGTAGAAAATGATGAAAGCGCTACTTTATAGAAGCACTGAAACAGTGCATGAAAGCCCTGTAGAATTTGATGAAAGTGCCATTATACCGAAAGCGCTGTAAAATAGACTGGAAGAGCTAAAACAGTGCCTAAAAGCGCTATTTCATAGAAGCGCTAAAATAGAGACCAGAAGCGCTGAAATAGGTTTTCCAAAACGCTTAAAAACAAAATTTTAATTTTCTTTATTGTAGAATCTGGTCTGGCCTAGTGGCATACTGTATTAGGGATTGCGGAAGATAATAAGGATGAATCCGTTGACTACGGTTGTGGAATTGTGTGAGAGATCTTCTTTGAAAGAAGGCTCGTGAATAGAGCGGTTCTACCATGTAATCTAAAGAGTGACCCCTAGAAAAATCATGATAACGGTGAATGAATGTTCTATGTTGTAAAAAGAGTTTCCAATTTTGATATAGAAAATGTTGTCTTCTCAATTTATTTCTATAACTGAGAGGTTGCTTGGGCCTTGTAACTTTGATTTTCCTCTTGACAAACATGGTGGATTTCCACTTTCGTAGCATGGATTTTCTAATTTTTTTTGACTTGACATTTTTAGGATGATCTTTAATCTAATTTAAATGAATTTGTGAAAACACGACAAGCAATTTTGAATAAGTGTTTTAAAATTGAAAAGATTGTGTGTATCCAAAAATCACAAATGATCTTTATTGATTTTGACGGGTTGTTTTAAAAAATTGTATACAAATCAAACAGACTCACACTTAAGGATAAGTAGGTCATCATTATATTCACAACCCACATCTTGCAATTACGTTGACTCACACAGCAGTGTCACCCCCTAGAGGGCGCCCGTGTTTTTGTCGTTTCTAGGTGCATACTCAAAGTGATGGACATAGATACCGAATCCCTTGAGCAAAAAATCCTTGGTAATTATATGGTGAGTGTCTTGGGGGAAGATTCTTACCTCCCCTTGCACCGTGAGTATGACAATGTATGGATATTGACTCGGCGAGCAACTACTCTATGATTCATAGATAGGGTTCCGTTCGGTGTGGCAAATAGATAAACTCCCTTAGGAGACCTCCCAATCTTTAGAACAAATATTTTGGGGATGGTTATCTTGCCTACTACCGTCAAGTTGGACTTTCATCAACAACTTGCATTTTTATTATAGTGGGTTGGATAACCTAGCTTTGTTTGTTCCCACTTAGGTCGTTCCCGTAGGGTGAGTACTTTTTCCCACTACGACAGGCCTGCTAAAAGATTTAATAAAACGTAAATGACATGAAATAAAAGTGACTCTGGCACTTTGGTCACCCAGTTAAGGGGAGATCATAAGCCTAATCACCACAAGCACAACATATAGATTTGTTCTGTTTTAAGCCCAAAAAGAAATTTTCTTAATCTAAGTGAAGGTATTACTTCACTGAAATCATGATGTTCTTTTTAACTTCTACTGTAAGAATGTGATGACTATCCTAGGATTGATCAATTTTAGAAACTTTGAAGTGGCTATCCTAGATTGATCAATTTTAGAAAACTTTGAAGTGACTACCCTAGATTGATCAATTTTATCTCAACTGTGAAAAGTAAATAAAATCTGGTCGCAGAAGCGTCGGATCCAAACTATTTTTTACAAAAGCGCTAGAATATGGCACCGAAGCGCTAGAACATTTACCTGAGGCATGAAAAACCTGAAAGCGCCGAAACAATGTACCGAAGTGCCGAAGTTTGTCTTGGAAGCGCTAAATCACCGAAGCACCGAAGTTTGTCATAGAAGCGCTAAAACACCTGAGGCGCTAAAATAGTGACCGGAAGTGTCGAAACTCTGAAAGTGTTGGAACAGGGACTGGAAGCGCCAAAAATTTTAACGAAAGCGCTAAAATAAATCACACTGTAAACCTGTGTAACACTTTCCAGAAAAAAATTTGAAATTTTGATAAAATTGGGGTTAATGCCCCTCGGTGGGCGCCAAATTGTTAGTGGTGAATAGTGAATGGAATCTAAAACACTTCTTAATACGACATTATATCAATGATTAAACAAATTGAATCAATTCAACAAATTAATCAATTGAAAGCGTCCTATTGCTCTCTATCTCCAAAGATTTATTAAATCTAAATTGCTCTTAGATTGTGTAAGCAAATAAGATTGTTAAAATGAATATCTGAAGAACGAGATAATGATAATGCAATGCTAAATGATAAATCAATTAAACTAGCATGAAATTGATGTGAAACAGATAATTCTAGCTACAGGAGGTAGCCATGGTTTAAAACTGGATTGCTTGATGCTTGATTGTGTGGATGCTTGATGCTTGATGTCTGGATTCCTGCAGAGTAAGAGTGCAAAAGCTTGATTACCTGGATCCTTTTCTTGGTTGAATGAGACTGTATTTATAGATTTCTTGGTTGTAGAAATACACAAGGAAAGCTTTGAAAGGCTTGGATTCAATCTGGAGAATTGAATGGTGAGAGATTGAGAGAAAGATGGAGATTATCTCTACCCATGAAAACACCAGGCAAGAGAAGAGGAAAAATTGATGGAGGAGGATTGAGAGATCAAATTCCAAATTTGTCTCCAATTTGTCTCCAAAACTTCCCGTGAAGTTTCAATCAATTAATTTGACATATTTTTGACATAAATTAGACATGGTTTAGACATAGGAAATCTAATTCATTTTTGAGAGAATATAGATTGGAATATTCTTTATGCTCAAATTCAAATATTTTGATTTATTTGAATTAACAAAAGAGAGATAAATAATTTAATAAAACGAACTATAGGATAGTTGTTTATTAAATTAAAATAGAAGAATAATGGCAATTAATAGATAAAGTGTTTTGATCTTTATTTAATTAATTTAGAAATGATGTGATAGATTGAAATAAGGAAATGATAATTAAATCGAACAAAGTATTTATTTTTGTTTATTTAATTAAGACGAGATTAGATGTGAGCTATATTAAATAAATATTTCTATTTATTTAAACAGTAGAGGAATTTAGGATAATTAATCAAATAATTTGTATTTAATTAATCGCAGTGCTCCAGACCATTTTTAGGTGTATACATCCACAACACGCTTCAATCACCATGTTGGCTATGAACATGAAAAACATGAACACACAAGAGAAAACCATTGAACGCGAGCACAATGATCAATGCAGATGTGCAACACAGATAGAGCATAATCTAGAAACATCCACAAACACCATATGAGCATATGCAACAACTTACATTACTAGAATCACATTATCTTTATCCAGGAACACTAGTTACAGTAACAGAATAACTCTCGAAACACAAAGACTCATAACTTGCTCAAATATTTATGTGCACCTATGAAAATTTCGATGGATAAACTAGAAAGACATAAAAAAAAACCTTTAATCCGCAAATTCTCATCGTCAACATACTGAACTTTCCATCATACTAATCTTCACTGCTGCACAGACAACTTGCAACTTATTTTATTACAATTTTCTCAATATCCTCAACATATACAGTCTTAAAGAAATTAATGCTAATAGTGTTGACATCAATTACAACCACATGTCAGCAACACAACCACAAAATCCAACAATTTTTCCTTCGACTATTGATCAAACTTCAAGTGTAAACCATCATTCTCTACATGATAATTCTTCGTAGTCTGACATGAGTGTGGATAATTTTGGATAAGGATTTTTTATCTTTATAGGAGGAATATTTTTATTTTGAGTGTGTTCTACATCTATCTCTGGGAGATTCAAGATTGATATTTTTCGATGACTTGCAAAAAAATGTTAAAAAAATGCGGAAATTTTGAAAAATGTGATTAATTTTTTGAGTTTTCCCTCCTTCTAGTGCTAAAATGTGAAGCGTTAAACCCACAAATGCACAAGAGAAACAAACATGTTAGGTTGTTAGATCAAATGCAAGCAAACAAGCATGGGAGATTCTCCATGAAATCCATCTATTTAAACTAAAATTAGGAAAATGAAGAACACAATACTTAAATAAATGAGAGCCAATCCTAATTAAGCCAATAGATTTATGATCCCATGGGGAAATTGGTGCCAATGAGATGTTGCAATTGGCCCTGTCCCAATGCCTAGGTTGCAATGTTGAGTGATTGAGAAAATGGTGAAATCTCCCGAAGAGATTTGAGCATAACCTTGTTACAAATTGTGAAAATGGTGACAGGTTGAGTGAAATGGGCAAAATTAGATCTCAATGTGAAGAGAGTAACTTTGCATGCAACTGTGGATGAGAAAATGAGGAGAGAAGCCTCCAATTTATAACTTTCAATTTGGAAGAGAAAGTAAGATTTGAGCAATGTGGGACTAACTTTCAATCCAATGGTTGAATGCCACATGTCATGATGTGAATGGTTAGTGGTTGTGCATATTTTGGCCAAAGTGCCAATACATGCATTTAGTTTGAATTTGAATTTGTGAAATGACTTGTTGAAGAGGGAAGGGAAATGGAGTTAATGTCACTTGGATCAAAGCCAAGGACATCTAAAAGACCTTAAATGCCTTGTTGGAAGGACCAAGTCCACTTGGCCTTTTTGAATTCAAATATGGGAATATTCCCTTTTGATGCCATGTGAGGGAAAATAGAGAATTAAATAAATCAAAGTAATTGATTTATTGTGCAACTTGCATTCTCTAGAGGATTTTAATGAGAGGGATTAACTTAATCATGGTTTTGATTAATTTAATGAAGGATTAGATGATGTGACAATTTTAGACTTAAATTTATGAATTGATTTATGTCAAGAATTGAGAGGAAAAGATTATTAAATAAATGATTTAATTTATTTAACTAAGGAGGAATATATTAGATTAAATCAAATAAGGTTTAATTTATTTAATTTAATAAGAGGACTTTAGAGATTTTAATCAAATAAAATGATTTATTTAATTAAACAGAACTGTAAGGTTAATTAAATTAAATTGATTAATTTAATCACAAGAGGAGGAAGACTTAATTAAATGAATAATGATTCATTAGATTAAGAGAAATGATTATGATGAAATGTTGAGAGTATGATTTAATGAAGAATTAGATGATGTGACAATTTTAGACTTAAATTTATGAATTGATTTATGTCAAGAATTGAGAGGAAAAGATTATTAAATAAACGATTTAATTTATTTAACTAAGGAGGAATATATTAGATTAAATCAAATAAGGTTTAATTTATTTAATTTAATAAGAGGACTTTACAGATTTTAATCAAATAAAATGATTTATTTAATTAAACAGAAATGTAAGGTTAATTAAATTAAATTGATTAATTTAATCAAAAGAGGAGGAAGACTTAATTAAATGAATAATGATTCATTAGATTAAGAGAAATGATTATGATGAAATGTTGAGAGTATGATTTAGGAAGAAATGTTGTTAGTAATCAGGATCAAGCGTGCCAAAATGAAATTGTACATTTTTCATGTCTACATTTTGCTCCTCTTTAAAGCAATGTACTCGTTGCATTGATTCAAAGAATAAACTGTTATGATCAAAGTTCAAAATTTTTCAATTTTTCAAATGCCCCACTGCTGCCCTAGTGAGAAGGATTATGCTAGTATATTGCCCCCTCGAGAGATCGAGCGGAAATGTACGATTTTTCGATTGAGATTGTGATAAAATGCGAGAGGAGTGGTTCTATTGATTAGAGGACGAAAGATAATTCTTTGATGTAGACAATTCTAATGATGTATAAACAGTCATCAGCTATTGGTAGCCTCGTGTATATTTTGATAAAACACACCAATTTTAGATAGAAATGTTAGTAAAGATAGAAGAATAAGAAGAATAATATGGATGGAAGGAGGATCCACACAAGTTCACATTATTACCGGTGATGATGATGTATTACTTACCAGGAGTTGGGATTTTCAAAGGGTCTATTACATTATGTTTGATAACACACATGGGTACAATGCATCAAGGTATAAAGGACCAGGATGGCGTTTGTACCTAGTGTGGTGGACTTTGACTTCACAAACATATAGGAGTATTCTTGTTCACTCTTAGCATATGTACTTCATTTAGGATATAGTTCAGAAATTCTAAATATCTCGGGCCAAAACATAGGAAGACAAGCCTTCCTATGTGGTCAACAAGATATCAAAAACATCGTCCCTACATACTAAGCAAAGCGCATACAACTAAGTTATTTCACAAGCATATCTCACAAGCATATTAAATAAAAGAGACAACGATCTTTGCCCCATTCCTTTCTCTCTAAACCTTTTTTGTTTAGGCATCATCAAGAGGTCCTTGGAATGAGCGCAAAATAAGATAAGTCAATAAAAGACCAAATAAAGCAAACCAAACAAGCTAATGTTCTTCATACCGCTAACCAAGACTAACTATGGTAGAGTACCTGATGCTTATGTCCATCGTAGGAAAGCTTCATCCTAGGACATTTCATGATTAGGGTTTTGATGGGACTGATTGGATGATAAGCTACCGATATTCCGATTTGATCAACTTGCTTGCTTACTAACTTAGACTTTCAAGACTTTGACGATTAGGTGTTCACTTTTGAACCTACTAGACTTGCTTCTGACTGACTTACCAAAGGGTGAAGGTGATGATTCACTTTATTAGGAATTATGACTATCGCAGGTGAAAGCGAAATGAAATGGATGCACCATTTTGGATTTTTTAGATATTTTGAGGTTGTTTTTTGTATTTTCATATTTTTCACTATTTTTGGTATTTTTGAGGTTTATGACGAAGAGACTAACTTTAAGACCTATCCTAGGGGTCTTGGGAGCTGATCCATAGATTATCCTTGCCTATGTTAAACACATAGAGACCACATAGTTTGACTGGTGACAGACTTGATTCAATGATGAGATAGATGGGCAAACGGATTGCCATTTTATTGTTACAGACGCCTAGGGACTGACCTAGGACATAGACTAGAAGGGAAAACGGTTTACCAAATGCCACGGATGCCTAAAGGACTAACCTAACTGTCTTGGGGGATGATCAAAGATCAAAATTGCCAACATTCAAGCTCAGAGACGACATAGTTCGGACAAGGTGGAAGACTGACAAGACTCAATGATGATTTTTTTGAAGATTTTTTGATATTTTGACATGTTTTTGTGTTTTTTGATGTTTTTTTTTTAATATTTTTGGAATTTTTGATGATTAGGGAGATCACGATAATATACATGAATCCGATCTGATGCATGTAGGAACATGCCCCCAACGTGGTGCGATAGACTACTTTGATGAAGGCGGGATGAACTGACCTTAATAATATGCCAAGTAGCGCTATGGTGGAATGTGATATGGGCATCAACTCAGGCTATGGTATGGATGCGAGCAGATGGGTGGATGGATGATTAATAAAATGTGATGGAATGGACGAGTGAGTCATCCAGATCCTGGTAGATGGGGAGTGCTTTATTTATGCTTGGCACCTGTTTGCTAGTTTTTCACCAAGGTACTTGTCCCAAGCGCCACTGAAGTGGTTTTCACTAGAGGACGATTTTTTTTTTTATTATTTTCAATCCCTTTTTTTGATTTTTTTTGTATTATTTTTTGATTTTTAGTTGTTACCAAAATGCCTGTTTGCTAGGTTTTCGTCAAGGTAACCATTTTTCAGGACTTTTTCTGATTGTTTTTGTATTTTTTGATTCTATACCTTGCAAGTTTTTAGGCATAAATTTTTTTGAGGTGAGAACTGTTCATGGGTTCCTAGAGAGGTTCGCCTTATGGTGTTGATAGCTGATATGCCCCTAATTTATAGCTTGCAGTGATAATGAAAGGTCCCAGCTAGTTGGGTTCAAATTTTCCTTTGCTATCTGGGTTTGGCACATTCTTTTGGTTCTCTTTTAGCACAAAGTCACTAACTTGGAAGGTGCGTTGCCTAATCTTCTTATTGTAGCTCTGTTTCAGGTGATTCTGGTAGACTTGTAGATGATTTAGGGCATCCATGCATCGTTCATCCAGTAACTCCATCTCATTTAGTCTTGTAACCCTGTATTCCTCATCTATGATGAGGTTTTGCAATGATATCCTTAGTGACGGAAGCTCGATCTCGATAGGGAGGATGGATTTTGATCTGTAGACCAGGGACAATGGGGTGGCGCCTGTTGGTGTGCAGATGCTGGTGCGGTAGGCCCATAAGGTAGGGTTTAACTGCAGATGCCAGTCATGACCAGAGTCATTGACTATTTTCTTAAGGATCTTCAGAATGGTTTTGTTGGTAGCTTTTGCTTGGCCATTGCCTTGTGGGTAATATGGGGTGGAAAAGCAGTGTTGGATTTTGAATTTCTCACACAAGTCATGGACATCCTGGTTCTTGAAGGGTGTCTCGTTATCAAAGATAATGGATTGGAGAACATCGTATCGGCATATGAGGTAGTTCAGGATGAACTTGGATATTTGTTTACCCGTGATGTAGGTCATGGGAATTTCTTTGACCCACTTTGTGAAATATTCGATGGCGGTGATAATGAACTTATGGCCATTGGATGAGGTGGGTGAGATTTTACCTATGAGATCGAGCCCCCATTGGGAAAAGGGCCAAGATGTAACAATAGGATGTAATTCTTGAGTTGGTGCATGAATGAGGTGTCCATGTTGTTGGCACTATAGACACCTTTTGACAAAGTCATGTGTCTCTCTTTCCATTGTCGGCCAGTAGTACTCGGTTCTCAACAACTTCTTAGCCAAGGTCATACCACTCGAATGAAAACTATAAGTGCCATTGTGTGCCTCAATTATAGTAGTTAAGGCCTCCTCAGGTTTTAAGCAACGTAATAAGGTTCCATCGATACTTCTATGGAAGAGGGTTTGTCCTAGGATAACAAATCATAAGGACCTTTTGAAAAAGGTTCGCTTTAGGTTCAAGGTAATGTCAGCTGGGAGGATTCCTAATCTTAGGTAGGTGTAAATGTCATGGTACCAAAGATCACCATGACCAATGAGTTCACACACATATTCTAATTCTGGTACGTCAAAAGTGGGTACGAGAAGCTGCTTTTCCAGGAATTCATTTTTCGAGACGTTGCGAGGGATATCTAGCAAGGATCCGATTGTTGCCATTGCATCAGCTACTCTATTGTTTGCCTTCGGTATTTACTCAAAGGTGATGTCGATAAATGATTCCTTGAGGTTTTCTACTACCTTTTTGTATGGTGTGAGCTTATCATCCCTAGTTTGGTATTCATCGTTGACTTGATTGATGATAAGTTGCGAGTCTCCATAGACCTTTAATGCCATGATTCGCCACTGTGCCGCAATTTTGAGACCTATGGTTAAAACCTCATATTCTGCAATATTGTTTGTACAGGGGAATGCCAGCTTATATGATCTTGGTATGCAATCCCCCTATGGGGTGATGAAGAACACACTGGCTCTTGATCCATGTTGCGTGTGGGAGCCATCAAAGTATAGTTTCTAGTGATCTTCTATCCTAAGATTCAAAAGGGACTCATCTGGAAACTCTGATACGAGCGGGTTGTCTATGTAGAGGGGAGCTTCTGCTAGCTAGTCCGCAATAACTTTTCCCTTGATCTCTTTTTGCTCGACATATTCAATATCATGCTCAGATAGTATCATAACCCATTTAGCCATTATGCCTGTAAGCATTGCTTTTCACAATAGATATTTGAGGGGGTCTATCTTGGCAATTAGCTTTATTTGATGAGCTAGCATGTAGTGTTTGAATTTTTGGGCTGCAAACACCACTGCTAGGCAAGATTTTTCTATTGATGTGTAATTGAGCTCATGCCCCACCATTGTTCTCCTGATATAGTAAATGGCCCGCTCGGTTCCCTTTTCATCATGTTGGGCTAAAAGGGCACCAAAGGCGGTTGTCGTTGTTGAGATGTATAGAATCAATGGTTTCCCTACGATCGGTGGCATTAACATGGGTGGTGTAAGTAGGTATTCTTTGATTTTGTTGAATGCTTGTTCACACTTGTCGTCCCACCTGAATACTACTCCCTTGTGGAGTAGGTGTGAATAGGCAATCTGCTTATCTGCTAGTTGTGCTATGAATCTTCTGATGGAATGGAGTCTACCTTGTAATCCTCTGAGTTGCTTTAGTGTTCTTGGTGCTCCCATGTCAAGGATTGATTTTACTTTTGTGGGATCCACCTCTATCCCTCTCATTGAAACTATGTACCCTAGTAGCTTTCTCGATTATACCCCAAAGACACATTTCTTTGGGTTGAGTCTGACCTTGTATTTTTCTAGCCTATCAAAGATTGCACTTAGAGTCACTATGTGATCCTGTCTCTTCTTTGATTTGGCCAATATGTCATCCACATAGTCTTTGACAGTTTTGTGGATCATGTCGTGGAAAATCAATGTCATGGATCTTTGGTATGTAGCTCCTGCATTCTTTAACCCAAATGGCATCACATTCCAGTAGTAGGTGCCCCAAGGACATGTAAAGGCCATCTTATGCTGGTCCTCTTTTGTGATCATTATCTGATTGTACCCCGAGAAGGCATCCATTAGGGACAACATCTCATATCCGGCTATCATGTCCACTATCATGTCAATGTTGGGTAGTGGAAAATCATCCTTAGTACATGCTTTGTTTAGATATCTAAAGTCCATGTAGATGCGGATGCCCCCATTCGGTTTTGAGACTAGCATAAGGTTAGATGCCAACTCTGGATAATCGACTGCGCGTATGAATCCAGCATCCAGGAGCTTTAGTAACTCAATCTTGATGAGCAAGGCTATTTGCGGGTGCATTTTCCTTAGCTTTTGTCTCACTGGTTTCACTCTAGGGTAGACAGCCAAATGATGAACCACCACCTCAAGATCCAAACCTGGCATGTCGGCATAGGTCCATGCAAAGTTTACCTTTCTTTCTTTCAGGAATGTTGCTAACAGTTCCTGTTCCTCTGTCAGGAGAGACTCAACGTAGAAAGTGATTTGCGGTTCTGTTTCTATTCCCAAGTTTACAGGATTGCACTGCTTTTCCAGGACTGCTGATTTTTCTTGATGTAGAACAGTAGGGGGAGATTGAATCCTTCATCCTCCAGCACCTCAGAGAGGTTTTAACCATTGGATGCATCCTTTATGTTTACTATTTTGTGGTTAGAGAGTGCCACAGTGTGGTTTTCACTCCATTACCCTGAGCTTATTCTCGATATTTTCCTTTTGTGACTGAAGGGCTCAATCATCTCCCCATAGTATGCCTAGGTTTCTAATGTGATGTTGAAGCCTGCCTTGTGATCCCCACATGGAACTGTATCCCTTAGTCCCATGAATTTCGAGAGCACCTCATCTTTTTTGAATGAGTCTAGAATTGGCGGTCCTCGTTGATCGTGATCGATGAGTTGCGGGTGTACTAAGGTGATTCGGTGGGTTTGTTAGTTTGACTCAATTGAGGAGGCACTAATTATTAATAGGGTGGAATCCTTAAAGAGCCTAGGAAGACCTTCTATGGCATCATCATCGTCACTACTAGCACAAACATCGGTGACATCAAAGGTGAAGTTATCAAGTGGGATACCTACGCATATAGGTGGTCTAGGAGTAGTTTCTCTTATCTGAGGAGAGGACCTGATTGACCTACTGGGAGTACCTCTACCACGTAATGTTATACTCAGAGGAGTACAGCTGGGGCCAAGGTTCCACACTCTTCTTTTTGCAATGATGGGCTCTAGGCGTCCATCACTATTCCTTCCAAGGCTTTCATTCTTGTTATAGCCCATGCCAAACATCATTTGTAGCCCTCTATTGGTTTCCTCCATCGGTAAGGTGGGTGTGGGTCTTGCATCATGGTATATTGAGCTTGCAATATCTTCCTTATCAACACTTTCTTGACTTAGATCTCCCCAATGGTGAAATCCAGAAGGATCTATCCTAAGGGTGCGCATGGGTGTTTCTTGTGACCGAGGTTGCCCATGTGATCTAGGAGATTGTGGTAACTCTCCTACAATAAATGCATTCCTTTTCATTTTGTAATCACCACATCCATTGTCCTGGATGATGTTTTTGATGTTGGATATGTCAGGGATGGCGGGTGTCTCTATCACAGAGGTGGAAGTGAGGTTGGTTGGGTCTAAGTATGACGTGGATGGTCCTTCATCATTCTTTGGTACTTGGGGGATCTTATAAAACTTGGCTTCCAAGTTTTTGCAGTAGGCGAAAGGTTCAGGATCCCCATATATAGTAAACTCTTCATTTTGGTGTGAGAACTTGATACATTGGTGATACGTTGAGGCCATTGCCTTCATTCTGTGGATCCACAAACGTCCAAGGAGGATGTTGTATGGTAGGTTGAGGTCGAGGACCTGACCAATAGTCTCCATAGTTGTCGATCCCACTTGGATAGGAATTTTGATAGTGCCTTGAGACAGTCTTTCTTGATCATCATACGCCCTTATCGTGATGCTTTTGTTCTTATTAATGGAATCCTTAGCGAATCCCAATTTATTTATGAGCTTTAGAGAAAAAATGTTAAGGCTTGCACCTCCATCCACTAGGACTCTTTTAACTTTCTTTTTATGGACAAGCACTTGAAGATGATGTGCACGATTATGAGATGGCTGTGGGGGGAAATCTTGGTTAGAGAATCTAAGGATATTTGGGGTAACGATGTTACCAAGCATAGCCTGAAACTATTATGTGTCAAGAGTGGCAAATACGGTGGACACAACTAATTCTTCATCAAGGATCTTCCTATGGGCGGCGGAAATTTTCAATAATTCCATGATGGAGATTTGGGCGGGGGTTCTCTTCAGCTGGTCAATGACATTGTAGTCATAGGGGATGAATTTTGTATTAGAAATGGGGGTCTTAGCTGGTGCCCTAGCAATGGTGACCTTTCCTCCATGTGTGGTGACTCCACAGTCATTGTTGGCTCATTTGAAATTTATGGCTGTGACCATTTCATCAACACATTCGACTATCTCCTCATACACTAGATTAGCACTAGCATATTTTTGCTTGCCCTTATTGTTCCCCTGATTATTTTATTGATTATTTCCTTGGTTGTGGTTTGACATCAGATTCATGTATATTTTCAAGTCTTGGTTTCCATCTGGCTGTTCGACATTGATGATTTTATCCTTGATGAGGTCTTGGATGATGTTTTCAGCCTCATGCAATTGGCGGTGGTATGTCGTTTGAATTTGTGAAAGTCACAAAGGAGGTTCTCATTATACCATGGCGGTTTGGTCATGGATTCTGCATATTGCTCAGAGTTAGAGATTTTGATCAGGTTTTCCTTGACCAATTTGTTCATGATGGACTCGATAGATTCACCAAGAGCCATGAACTTCCTCTTGGGGGGATATTTGCCTCGGGGGGGTGGTCCTCCTTGATTACCCAAGTTATTGATTTGATTGGTGGGAGTTGGTTGTTGTTGTTCTACTGCTGCATTAGTCTGCACATTGTTGCAATTATGATTTTGCGGTTGATGATGGGTTTGGATGTTCTACTTAGGGGCACTGATGACCACTTTAGCATCGACCATGCCATCGTTTGTGATATTTTTGTTCCTCGACCATGTTCGAGGTTTATCATTGTAGTTGTTGGACGGGTGCTTATCCTATGGTGGAGTGAATGTTGATGCGCCTCCTTGAACAGTAAGCGTTGTTTCGATATTGAGCGCCTTTGGGATCAGTTGATCATATGATGTGATGCATTGTATTTTCAGGTAGAACACCAAGTTTTCATTCAAATTAGATATGATCGTGCAAACTTGTTGTTCCTCTGGCATGGTCCACTTGCTTTGATTGGCCTTGGATCACCATCTTTTTAAGAAGGTCATGAATAGCTCTCCTTTGTCTTGTTTGAGTGTGGATAGTTCTTCCAAAC
Source organism: Sequoiadendron giganteum (assembly GCA_007115665.2). Classification (NCBI taxonomy): domain Eukaryota; kingdom Viridiplantae; phylum Streptophyta; class Pinopsida; order Cupressales; family Cupressaceae; genus Sequoiadendron; species Sequoiadendron giganteum. The sequence goes on along the minus strand of CM021108.1, from coordinate 65,996,567 downwards.
TAACATCCGCACCCATATTGAAAGTGTAGACACCTAAAATTGTCCATGTCATAATATTACCTAGTCGATACATGACCTTGTAAAACATCTTGTAATATTTTACCCTAGGTTATTAAATTATCCCACTTATTCCATTTATTCCGCTTAATCGTGCCTTCCCAATTAATTAAATAAATCACATTTATTTAATTAATTCCCCCCTTCACATGTCTCAAAATAATTCAAATTAAATATTTGAATTCATCCCTCACTTATTATCACATTGCAACATGTGTCACATGACTACAACTCTTCACATGCATAAATAATTTAAATAATTTTACTATTTAAATTATGAGATTCCCACTCACATCCTATTTTTACCCCCATTCATTGTGCGTCATAAGCATCTTTTCTTCCAAAATAAAGAATAGAATCCCACTTATTTCCTCACATCCTGATTTTGGTCTCATGTCATAATCCACTTAATGTGCGTCATAGACACTAAAATAAACTTTTAATCTTAGCCATACATATCACAAATTTGAATTTTAATCTTGGCCATCGAATCAAATCAGCCTTCTCCTATAAATCAAGCCTTTCACAGGTCATTTGGAAAATCTCTTTCAGCATCCTTACTCTGCCAAAATTTCTTCTTATCTATCTATCTATCTATTTTTCTTCTATCATATTCATCTTATCATTATGTTGCAAAAATGAGCAATCAACATATCGAATCATTCAAACCTTCAAAATCATGCATTCTCATGCAGGTGGAGAAGAGCAATGGAGATAAATCAAATCTAGCGTGGAGATCGGTTTGCTTTGCTTTCTTGTTTTGATTTTCATGCTAGTGTGTGCTCTATTGTGCTTGTTAGGGTTTTCATATCTTGTTGTTTTAGTTTGATATCTGATTTTCCCTAACTACATTTGGTGAACCTGACATGAATCCTTGGATCTAACTTTCTTTTTTGTAGGTTTTATTAACTTTTTATTGCAGATCTGCCAGTTTGTAGACAAAACCTCAAGTTTTACAAATTTCATCATATCTTCCAAACGGCTATACATTTTTATACAATATTTTCACGGAAGCTTATAAATCATTTCAAGCCGCTACAATAAAAAAATTGAGGGTTTATCACAATTTTTGCAAGAGTTATCATGATTTTATATTTTTTCAGAAAATTGTCTTGCTGGATGCAAATGAATTAATTTTTCAAAAAAGTTTACATTTTTAGAAATCTTTTGCAATTTTAATAGGGGTTTGTTTTTTACAGATTTGATTTTGATGTTAAATGAAGTTCTAAATAAGCTGATATTTAGTTTTTGTATTTTTTTCACAAATCCGAGTTTTTGAGTGCAAAACAAAGAATTTTTCTAACTTCTTTACATTTCTGGAAAGCTCTCAAAAAATTAGTAGAGGTTCCTTCTTTGAGTTTTTATTTTTCAGATCAATAACATCTTCAAATAATCGAATCTAATTTGGTTATGATAAAAACGTGTATTTGAAATTGAAATTTCCTGATGAACTTTTTGTTTTGGCTGCATTCTAGTATCATTTTTTTATTTTGCAGGTGATCATAAGGAGCTATAGCATCAGCAATACCATTCACACACATCAAATTGGAAAGCAAAATTTTTTGGGTGCACTCATTCTATTATCTTTATCTCTCATTTAATTAATCAATTTTGTTTGCAAAACACTTGAATTTGGAGCTTTAAAATGAACATCTTGTTTTCAATCACACTTTGAAATTGGGCTTAAAAATAACCATTGTCTTCCATCACACATTTTGACTTTGGGTTTAAAAAGAATAAGTGTTTGAACTATTTTACACACATTTCAATTTTCTAAAGGGAAATTAACAATTGCTAGTGTGAATCAAATGTGTGTGTGATCAAAAACACCTCACTTGGTTTGCTTTTGTCAAACCCTTCATAGGAGGCCTGCTAGGGGATTTCATCACCCCTAGGGACGACCTCAATCAAAGTGTGAATCAAAAGACACGCTTCTTTGAGAGTTAAAATCTTGTCACTCTTGGCTAAGCCCCAAAGAACTTTATACCTTTGGGAAGTGAAGGTGAAGGGTGGGTTACCCCTTTCTCCCGGCTGTGTGGCAAAATTTTTCTTTCAAATTATCCCTAGTCAACCGTGTGCATCCTAGCTTAAGACCTAATTGGCCATACCCACTTGACTATTTCTAAGACTTGTTGATGTGTCTTCTTCAAGTGTGTGCTTAATCATCACATTCATAATTTCAAATTCAAACTTGCTTATGTGTCTTGTGTGTGTGATTCATGTGTGTACATGTGTAATCATTTGTTTGCAAATCACCATATCAAGCTATGAACACCAACACATAAACATATCATTCTAATCATCTTAATCATCCTTTTTATAATCACATTCAAATCAATTTCACCCTAATCCTAATCAAGCACTTGCTAAAATGGTCCTAATCCTTAATGATCTTAGTCACAAGCCCAAGGTCATACTTTGAGAAGCCCCTTCACCTAATCATGAAGATAATCCAAAACCATATATCCTCCAAGGTGGGTCAAACTTTACTCCTAGTGATGATGAGAACTTTGTAGATCTTAGTGATGATGAGGATGTTGTAGATCCTAGTGATGATGAAAACTTTGTTGAAATCTTAGGTCACCTTAATGATGCTATTGACAAGGGAAATACCACCATAAATTTAGAATCATACACCATTCCATCTACTAGTCTTCCATCACCATCTAATAAAATGCCTATCTCAAAGCACACTAGTCCTACACCAACACCACCATCCAGTTTCTCAAGCTCTAATCCATCAACCAAAGAACCCTTTAACGATTTTCTCCAAAGACTACTAGCATGGAAAAGACCATCCCCATGTCAAGCACCCATTAATGAGCTTACCAACGAACCTTTGAATGTCATGCCTATTCTTCCAACTCCATCATGTGGTCCACAACCTATTGATCATAAAAATCATACCAAGCCTCTTTTAGAGCCTTCCACTTCCATTTCCACTCAAATCCAAGAGCTATGTCAAGAGCATTATCCTAAGCATGAGGAAACATTAACCTCTCATTCTAATCGAGATCTAGGTCCTTCTAATGATCCCACTCATAACATACTTGGTCATATTCATGATGAAGCTTCCCTCTATGATATAGATCCTACCTATGATCAAGAAGGCCATGATGACCCTCTTAGCCAACTCTATGCATTCCATGGTCAAGAGCCTATCACTTCACCTATCCATGAGAAAGAAACCTCCATTTCTCCTATAGACCCCCTACCTAGTCCTATTTACGATCCCACATTATCCACTTGTCATGATGAGACACATGCCTCCCAAGTAAATATAGAAGATCAAACCAATAGTGTGGATCTAAATGAACATAATCAAGATCCTAATGATCCTTCCACATCCACTATAAACCCCATTTCAAATCCACCAACATGTCCTATTGGTCTATCCATCTTTATTCATGAATGTTCCTCCTTAGAACAACAAAAACCTTTATCCACTTCACCTTCTTCATCTAATAATGAACTCAAGTCTAGTGTCCAAAACACACCTAGTCCCATTGTCCATCGTATGCTTCAAAACATGAACTACCAAGGTAAAGGTTTAGGCCTTCATGAACAAGGTATTTTGGAGCCAATCCATGTCAAGGTCCCTCCACACTCTTATGGCCTTGGATATACACCCCAAGGACACCAATCTAAAGATGTTGGTACTTCCTCCATCCATCATAAGTTCTCTTTCCACCATAAATCCTATCATATGCCAAAAGCATATGTTGCCATCCCTCATCCATCATCCTACAAATGCCAAAAGCATGTGACCGTACATCTTCCACCATCAACTTTGCCACCATTGCTTCCAACTCCTAATATCCATCCATCTAATTTACCTCCACTACTACCAACACCTAATATCCCCATTATCCAATCCCCTTATCCACCTATCCATAAATCCTCTAAAAATCCTAATCATGACCAATCAATGCACACATTGTCTAAACATGAAGCTTCCACTCATTCCACCATACCCATGGAATTCAAAAGCAAAAAAATCGATGCCTCTATCTATAAAGGAAAAAATACGAAGGGTCCTCATGCCCTAGGACACAAAAGCAAAGAATCAAAGAAAAATCCATCCAAAAAGAAATATAATCCCATACCTTCAAAAGAAAAGTCTAAAAACAAAATGGTTTGGGTACCTAAGAAAAAGGAAAACAAGTCAAATGACACATCTACATCTCAAAAATTCCAACCATCCACTTCCACCTCACATTCCCACTCTATTCAAGAATCTCATATTCCATCCCACAAGAAAAATAAAAGTCATAAAAATACTAAATCTATGTGGGTACCTAAAGCACTTCATCACCCATCTCCTAAGCAACCATCTCCATTGCTTCCTACACCCCCTCCACATCAAAATCTTCAACGTTTATCACAATGTGTGCAACCATTGGTCATGGTTCCCTTCCATTTCACAACAATTCCACATACCTCCATCTCGTCACCCTTCAATCATTATCCTACATATCTCCCCCATCACATTACTATGGTCCATGCTTTTGGCTAAGCCTCCCATCCCTCTTCCCTAGATAATCCACATCATAATCCATCATCTACTCACTCCATCTCCCTTTCATGTCATCCCTTACCAACATCTATGAGCATAATGACATTTGACATGGCCCATGAGATGACATCCATCTCTATTGGGACTCTCACCTTTGATGGAACTAGACACTTGAGTCCCTCCTATCCATATTCCCCTTCTTTTATCTAAAAAATTGAAAAAATAATAGTCAAAAAAGTAAAAAAAAGAGAGAAAAAAAAAAGTAAAGAGAAATCCCTTCATCCAATGGTGAAAACTTGGTAAACAGGAACCTTGGATAAGTACCATGATGAAAACCTGGAAAACAAGGATCATGTGTAGGTTGATCTTTTATGTTACTTACACTTGGGGGCACTTTGTCTCATCTGCACTATCTATCCTATCATGCCATTTCTTATCATATCATTTCCATCCTACCTACCATCTGTATCCATCATACCCATATACTTATCATATTGATTCCATTCATCCTCTCTTCCTCTTTTTGATCTTGATAAAAATATGGGGCAAAATGTTGAAACATGCTTTGGATATCTTTTGATATACCTCATCCTTCCAAACAAGCCTATTATTATCCTAGTGTCATAACCTTTGCCATGAAAAGTCCTAAGTATTGTACCTAGAATGGGGCATGTTATTCCTATGCGACATAGTCTTTGGAGATCACATCCCTGCCCTCTTATGATGCATACATCCATTTCATTCACTATGACCTATCATTTTTTATCCATCCATATATATTATGAGCCTTTTGTCCCTTATCCTATCACCCACCCTTTCATGCATCAATCCCCTCTATCTCCTTGCACCTAGACTTGGTTTTCCCTTGTCATTGGTATCTAGCAAAAAGGCTACCCAAATTGTCATCCATTGACATCTCAAAACATTTCAAAAAAGTCCTGAAAAAAATGCAAAAAATTTGAAAAAGGTCCTGAAAAAAATATTAAAAAAATCAAAATATTTCAAAAAATCTAAAAAAAATCAAACATTTTGAAAATCCAAAAAATAAAAAAAATTTAAAAAATCCAAAAAATCAAATATTCCAAAATCCAAAAATCAAATATTCCAAAATCCAAAAAATCACATAGGCCAAAATCCAAAAAAGTCAAAACATTTCAAAAATCCAAAAAAAAATCATATGGGCCAAAATCCAAAAAATCAAATATTCCAAAATCCAAAAAATAAAAACATTTAGAAAATCCAAAAAAAATAAAAAAATAAAAATCCAAAACAAATCAAATATTCCAAAAATCCAAAACAACCAAAATATTTCGAAAAAATCTAAAAAAATATCAAATCATTTCAAAAATCCAAAAAATCAAAACATTTCAAGAATCCAAGCAATAAAATCAAACCAAATCACTTCAACGCATCAATTCAACTTCTTCAAATCAAAATTTCAAATCAATTTCTTAATCAAACTATCTAATCACATCACTTCTTCTAATCAAATCCATTATTCTAATCAATCACATCACTTCTTCTAATCAATCCAATTATTATCATCAAATCAAATCATTTCTTCATCAATCCAATCAATCAAAATCATTCCAAGTAAATCATTCCTCAATTTAATTCAACAATCATCATCCAAATCTTCAAATCAAGCATCTTCAATCCTTCCAAGCAATAATCCAAATGTAATTCAATCCTTAATCCATACCAATGAAGCTAATCAATCTTGCCAAATTATCCAATCACATCCTTTGGTCTTGATCCTAATCTTGTTGTAAACCCAATCAATCAGTCAATCATCCTTGTGTTGATCTAGGGATATATCATTCCCCGCAATGACAACACTATCATCATCATCAATCAATTAATCAATCATCCTCGTGTTGATCTAGGGATATATTGTTCCCCGCAATGACAACACTATCATCATCATCAATAAATCAATCAATCATCCTCATGTTGATCTAGGGATATATCGTTCCCCACAATGACAACACTATCATCATCATCAGTCAATCAATTAATCATCAGTTTACAGCTTCACAAGGGCAATACCTTGTTTGTTTTTGTATCATTTGTGCATGATTGCTTGTGTGTTTTATCATTTCAATTTGCATTTGCATCAAATCCGAATCACTCCCAGCTAATATTCATATGTTGTATCTAGACAAGGTTGTATTATGTTGGGGCACGAGACACATCGTCACCTTGGTCCTTTATACCTTGGTGCATAATGTCTAGTGCTATATCAAACATATAATTGCTCACTTTATTGCAGCATAACGTGTCATTTTTCTTTTTCATCTACTTCTTATCTTGTATCATTCATCTTATCCCTCCTTTATCATTTCATTCATTTCGAGAGAATATCCGTGTTTATGCAACCCGCCTATCCTCTCGAGGGGGCATCATCATCATCATCATATCCTATATCATCATCCCATTTCTTCATATCTTTTGCATCATCATATTCTTCTATCATCCCTTTCCCTCATTCATCATACTCCTCACTTCTTTAAGTGGTTAGGGCATCATCTTTTTTTCATCTATCCATACCTTAACTTCTTTGAAATGATGTTACTCGACATAAATTTCACCATCGCGAACATCATCTCAAAGAGGGGCAAAATGTAGACACCTAAAATTGTCCATGTCATAATATTACCTAGTCGATACATGACCTTGTAAAACATCTTGTAATATTTTACCCTAGGTTATTAAATTATCCCACTTATTCCATTTATTCCACTTAATCGTGTCTTCCCAATTAATTAAATAAATCACATTTATTTAATTAATTCCCCCCTTCACATGTCTCAAAATAATTCAAATTAAATATTTGAATTAATCCCTCACTTATTGTCACATGACTACAACTCTTCACATGCATAAATAATTTAAATAATTTTATTATTTAAATTATGAGATTCCCACTCACATCCTATTTTTACCCCCATTCATTGTGCGTCATAAGCATCTTTTCTTCCAAAATAAAGAATAGAATCCCACTTATTTCCTGACATCCTAATTTTGGTCTCATGTCATAATCCACTTAATGTGCGTCATAGACACTAAAATAAACTTTTAATCTTAGCCATACATATCACAAATTTGAATTTTAATCTTGGCCATCGAATCAAATCAGCCTTCTCCTATAAATCAAGCCTTTCACAGGTCATTTGGAGAATCTCTTTCAGCATCCTTACTCTGCCAAAATTTTTTCTTATCTATCTATCTATCTATTTTTTTTCTATCATATTCATCTTATCATTATGCTGCAAAAATGAGCAATCAACATATCAAATCATTCAAAGCTTCAAAATCATGCATTCTCATGCAGGTGGAGAAGAGCAATGGAGATAAATCAAATCTAGCATGGAGATCGGTTTGCTTTGCTTTCTTGTTTTGATTTTCATGCTAGTGTGTGCTCTATTGTGCTTGTTAGGGTTTTCATATCTTGTTGTTTTAGTTTTATATCTGATTTTCCCTAACTACAGAAAGCATAATTCTTAAGGAAATCTTCCATGATTTCCTCGAATGTTCTAATGCCTGTGGGTAGGCGAGAAAAACATTTCATGGCTGGACCATTCAGACTGTGGGGGGAGAGTCACATTAGATACTTGTCATTGTATGCAACCTCCATGCAATGCACCTAAAATTCCCTGACGTGGTTATTAGGGTTTCCCATTCCATTATACTTGTCAAATTTGGGGATCTCGAATCCCTTTGGGAACGGTACCATGGTGAGACTTCTGTCGAAAGAATAAGGGCACAAGTTGCCTGATGTTCTTGTTGTTTTTCCTGCTTGTAAGTCCAACAGTTGTTGTGAGAGCAGTTTGATTTGTGTTGCGACATCTTTGTTTGGATTGGGAGGTGGAATGAACGTGTTGTGAGGTGTTTGAGTGTTTGATGGGTGGGAGGAGTACTAGTGGGTATTTGCTGCAAGCTCTGTTGTGTGTTCAAGGCCTATTGGTATGCCTGCATTTGTGTCAACAATGCTTGTTGTTGATCTTGTTTTTTATTGTTCCAACAACGCTTGTTGCTGGTCCATCTGTTGTTGTTCCCATGAAGCCTATTGTTGGTCGAGCTGTTGTTGCACTAAAAAATCTTGTTGTTGGTCTAGCTATTGTTGCACCAACAAAGATTGTTATTGGTCAAGCTGCTGTTGTGCCAAAAAAGCTTGTTGTTGTGCCTGAAAGTCTTGTAGAGCTTGCTGGTATGCTTGCAGATGGATTGCTTGCATTTGCGCTTGGTATTGTGCTTGCGCCTGTTGCTGAGCTTGTGCTTGAGCTTGAGCTTGGGCTTGAGCTCACTCTTGTGCTTGGGATTGAGCTTGAGCTTGTGCTTGGGCTTGAGCTTGAGCTTGAGCTTGAGCTTGCTTGTTTTGTTTGAGTACCCTCTATTGGTTGGCCTTTTGAAGGGTTTGGATTAGAGTGGTGAATTAATTTATCATGTTGGCCTTTGGTGGGATTGGTGGTGGAACAGGAATGATGCCAACCGTTGTGACAGGTGAGAGGGTTATGGTGGTAGTTGGGATTTGGGTTGTTGGAGGGGTGGTTGAGATGCTTGGTCCTTGAGAGGGTATGCTTTGGGATATTTGAGGACCGATTGATGCATTTGTCATAGTGGCTTGAATGGTTGCCACTTGTTGCTGTGATGTTGCGGGAAAAAAGAGGGAATTCGATGTGATGTTCACATTGCCCGGTTCTGAGAAACTATCGATGTTTAGGAGAGGAAAACCCAATCCAAGAGGTGATGTGGTTGTGAATGAAAATGGGGGAAGAGATGGTATGCTACCCTTGAAATAAAAAGGATTAGCAACATCGGTTGTTCCAAAAAAAACACCTTCTCCTTGTGGTAGAGAATTTTGTATTTTGATTGACATGCTGGTGTAGCACAGAATGAAGATGAGCCGGTGGGATTATGAAAGGTGAAAGAGATGTATGGGTGTGATGGATTCACCAAGACAAGATTATCCGGTGTGGTATTGACAGCCACCTCTTTGTTGGTCACAAGGCGATGCTTTTGTAGCTCTTGAAACATGGCACTCCCCTTGTTTACATTTGGTGAGGTTGGTGTGATGGCCAAGGTGGTGTGAGGCATTTCTTGATTAATATTTGACATTGGGGATGTGTTTGTAAGAGGCATATCCATACTAGTGCTTGCGTAAAGGTCGAAAGGGAACTGTACCCCTCCTTCTGCTAACGTGCTCAAGTATTTGAACATGGCACTGACAATTTTTTGGTTCTCGGGATTTTGAACCATTTTCATCATTTCAAATTGTTTCATCCCCATGTCTTCGTTTGTGATGTCCTCTTCATAACTCTCCTCTTGAGGATTTTGTGATGGTAAAGGAGAGTTACTTGGGGGATTGCTTGATCCCGCAAGGTTTATTTCAGAGGTTACCTGACTCATGTCAACCGAAGTTGATATTTCATTGATATTTTCCATGTTCTTCATGTATTGTGATCTTGTTTGGACCATAAAAAATAGGGATCGTTGGATCCTATCCTTTTAGGCTCAAAAGAGAAAAACTATGGAAGTCAAAGATCAAAGAGGGTGGTAATGATGATGGGATATATGGATGAAGCGAGTGAGTGAAACCTTTTGGAGAAATTTTGAAGGGTGATGCTAAACTATTTAGGACTTAGATCGATTGTGATGGTTTGACTATATGTATTAAGTCAGACAAGATTGTAGTGAAGTTGTAGACCTTAGGAAGTTGTGTTTATCCTAGGAAAACTTTCACAAGAGGATGAATTGGCTAGGTGTGTTAAGCCAATCAAAGTGATTGTGAACTAGTAGGCCTTTAGGAAGTTGCGTTATCCTAGAGGCGAATTCATTCAAGAGATTTAACTATTTTGGCTAGGTGTGTTAAGCCAAGATAGGGTGATGTTGGTTTAGTCTTTAGGCTTTAACGTGAATGATTTTTTCTAGAGTTCTCAAAAAAAATTCTAATGGGATGAGCTTTGATTTTATGGAAAGACGGATGGGGATGACAACTTTGATCCTAGACTTGAACCTAGACACAACTCTCTTTACAAAACCTCGGTGTTGAAGAACATGCTAGACCTCCTATGGGAGGAAAGCAAACCTTTCAAAAAGTTTGGGATTTTGTTGATAGTAGAATGCATACAAAGTTGGATTATTCCTTGAAGCCTTTTTATAGAAGTTATATACTAGTCTTTCTCTGACTTCAAAGAGCATTTCAAGGCATTGTTTATGGGCTTTTAGACTTATCGTTTTGAACCTTGGTTTTGGAATCTTGACCTTTCGGGAAATCATTTGGAACAACACATATGAGGTTCAATTTGTCTTTTATCTTGGCTTAATGAATTCTTTTTACCAAAGGCACTTGCTTGATTATGTTTCAAACTGTATGTCTAATGTCCCACTTTCTTTTTCATCCCACAAGGTCCATTATGTGGAAATCAAGGAAAGTAGGTCAAAATTTACCTATGTTTAACCTTATCGAAAACAAATGATGATAGAATCCAAGCAGTTAGAAACCTCTAAGGATATGATCCCTAGGGAAAGCAAAAGTGCTTAAATTCGTCAAAGGTATTTGTTTCCTAAAAGGGGTTTGAAATTTGGAGGTTTTGTGAATGTTCATTTTGCAAATGTTTCTAGGACCAAGCAATGTATTCTTCTCTTCCAAGAACATTTTACAACCCTAGGATGATGAGACAATATTTTGTTGGGTTCCCACTTGGATGAATCCAACTATGCATATTTTGTGTGGATGGCTAAATGCTTGATCACACTAGCTCCCCTCCATGACACACACTTCTCGGGTCAGCAAAGCATTAGTACCCATGAATTTCCCATGGCATATTTTCCATCTCTATAACAAAACCACATATATAACATAGAGCAGCTTCGAAGGACATGACCTTTTGCACCAACAAAATAGATAAGGTTTTGGCATTTTTCTAAACAAAGGGTTTTAATTCAAGCATTTCATTCATGGGGGATTATCCAATGTCGGTGAGAGTCCATTTGTGTCTATCTCATCGGAATAATCCTTGTGATTCTTGAAATTTCCTCAAGAATCCACACTTATATACCGGTTGGAAGTCGTGTGGCTTTAACGTGTTCCCGGTTGGGTCGTTCCCTTGGGTGATTACTTTTTCCCACAAGGCAGGCCCTCTAAAATAAACAAAAGCAAATAAACTTATATGTAGTTCGATCAACCTTCGTTTAGAAACAAGGGGAGAACACTCGCAACAAGTTCACTCACACTCGCATATTTTTTTCAATTGTTAGGTTCCCAAATTGAAATGTGGAGGCAATCTTTTATGCAACTTAGTGTCACCAAAAATACTTTTGATTCTCAAGATCGTCATGAAGCGTGAGAGAAGCACATACGCCTTTTTTTTTTTAAATGACACTACTTTACAAAAAAGATTACAAGACACAAAAAACACATGTTCATTTTAAATCCCTCAAAGCAATAATGAATTTTTTTTAAGCACCAAAGGAAATGTGAGATTGCCTTGTTCAATTGTTAGCCTTTAAACAAAATCTAGTATGTTGTTCCTAAGGTTATTTTTAGCCCTTTGGCAACTTTTGATAAGAAGTTTGATTGTTTATTATAGAACCCAAAAGAATTTTAATGTTTCTAAGGCAAAAGATATTAACAAATTTCCTTTAAACAAGAATCTAAAATCCTTAGAGAGTGTTGAAGAACACTTTAGTGTTTAAAAATACTTTGTGCAAAATGAACATGGTGTCATAATGAATCTCCTACTTTGTTTGAAAAAGGGAATTTTCTTGTTCTTTTTAAACCCAAAATAAATCTAGTGTTTCTAAGGAAAATGATATTAACAAATTTCTTTTAAACAAGAATCTAAAATCCTTAGAGAGTGTTGAAGAACACTTTGGTGTTTAAAAACACTTTTTTGTTTGTATGATGAGTATGAGGTCATGATGAACTTCTCCCTTTGCTTTTTTTTTTCTATTCCAACCTACAAAATGACAGAAAACCAGAGAGAAAAAAGACAACAAACAAGGTCAAGAATTAGAAAATCCAAAATTTAAAAAGCACATGTCAATTTTAGACTTCATCATTTTTCCGTGGCACAGTTTGTAAAAGTGACACTATATAGCGCCGCACGGTTGATTGTGGGCGGCGCTCTGCAAAAACAAAGAGTGAATAAGCGGCACAGTTTTGGAAGCGACCCTGTTTAAAATTTCAAAATTTTCAGGCGAGAAAGCAGGAGCGGCATGATGTTGAAAAATGCGGTGCAATATGGCGCCACGGTGCAGTATAACATGGCGGAGATGAAAGCGACAAAGTTAGAAACTTTAAAATGACAGGCGAGAAGAGAAAAGTGACCCAGTTTGGAAGTTGTGCGCGGTTCAATATGGCACCACTTCTCTGGGTGCAGTACTATAGGGTGCCGCAGTACTGAAAGCGACACAATATGATGTTGCACGATTGTTTTATGATGACCTGCAAAAAAATGCAAAAATTTTGAAAAACGTGATTAATTTCTTGAGTTTGCCCTCCTAGCGCCAAAATGTGAACCCCTAAACTTGCAAATGCACAAGAACAACAAACATGTTAGGTTGTTAGATCAAATGCAAGCAAACAAGCATGAGAGATTCCCCATGAAATCCATCTATTTAAACTAAAATTAGGAAAATGAAGAACACAATACTTAAATAAATGAGAGTCAATCCTAATTAAGCCAATAGGTTTACAATCCCATGCGATAATCGGTGCCAATGAGATGTTGCAATTGGCCCTGTCCCAATTCCTAGGTTGCAATGTTGAGTGATTGAGAAATGGTCAAATATCCCAAAGAGATTTGAGCATAACCTTGTTACAAATTGTAAAAATGGTGATAGGTTGAGTGAAATGGGCAAAATTAGCTCTCAATATGAAGAGAGTAATTTTGCATGCAATTGTGGATGAGAAAATGAGGAGAGAAGCCTCCAATTTATAACTTTCAATTTGGAAGAGAAAGTAAGATTTGAGCAATGTGGGACTAACTTTCAATCCAATGGTTGAATGCCACATGTCATGATGTGAATGGTTAGTGGTTGTGCATATTTTGGCCAAAGTGCCAATAAATGCATTTAGTTTGAATTTGAATTTGTGAAATGACTTGTTGAAGAGGGAAGGGAAATGGAGTTAATGTCACTTGGCTCAAGGCCAAGGACATGTAAAAGACCTTAAATGCCTTGTTGGAAGGACCAAGTCCACTTGGCCTTTTTGAATTCAAATATGGGAATATTCCCTTTTGATGCCATGTGAGGGAAAATAGAGAATTAAATAAATCAAAGTAATTGATTTATTGTGCAACTTGCATTCTCTAGAGGATTTTAATGAGAGGGATTATCTTAATCATGGTTTTGATTAATTTAATGAAGAATTAGATGATGTGACAATTTTAAACTTAAATTTATGAATTGATTTAAGTCAAGAATTGAGAGGAAAAGATTATTAAATAAATGATTTGATTTATTTAACTAAGGAGGAATATATTAGATTAAATCAAATAAGGTTTAATTTATTTAATTTAATAAGAGGACTTTAGAGATTTTAATCAAATATAATGATTTATTTAATTAAATAGAAATGTAAGGTTAATTAAATTAAATTGATTAATTTAATCACAGGAGGAGGAAGACTTAATTAAATGAATAATGATTCATTAGATTAAGAGACAGGATTATGATGAAATGCTGAGAGTATGATTTAGGAAGAAATGTTGTTAGTAATCGGGATCAAGCGTGCCAAAATAAATTTGTACATTTTCCATGTCTACACTCGTATCATAGGATTAAGATGTCATGATCTTGTCTAATCCTATGTCTAACCTTGTCTATATAACCAAGGGGTTATCATTTATAAATTAATTAAATAATGGTATTCAATTCCATTACAATCTTGAGCATTTCATATTGATATTCTCTTTGTGCTTTCCATTTGGCCTCTAGATTTTGGGTGGTTATGTTCATAGCCAACTCTTATAAAATCATCATACATAAGGTTAGAACTCAAAATACAACCAAGATTTTTTTTAAAAGCCTACAAACCCAAAGTGTGGGAATTAGATTAATACATGATATTCTTAAAAATGTCTTCCTAGACAATTTCAACAATTTATTACAAATATTCATGCTCAATTAGCTATTCCTACATTAGCTAGTCAACTTATGGTATTTTAAAAAATTTATTAAGGAAAGAGGAAGCAAAATTGATTCAATTTGGTAATTTTAGAAATAGTGAGCATTCTTTTGTCTAAAAATCATAAACAAAATCTTAAACCTCATAATAAACAATATTATAATCCTAAATCTTATCATAATAATACTAATGATCCTAGAAAGAATAATTCTTCTAAGAGACCACATTGTACTTATTATGATAAAGATGATCATTGGTATAATACTTGTTTTAAGAATAAAAATGATAAAAAAAGTCCATAAGGAAAAATAACCAACATAATAAACCTAATAATAATAGGTTTAACAATAATGTCAATCAATCTAGAAGAGCTTTTACTTGTAGTTATAATGCTTCAACACCTATTGAACGGGTTATTGATTTAGCTACTTCTCAACATGTTATTTCTCATAAAGAGGTATTTAAATCAATGCAACCCAACATGTATAATGTTCCACTTCAACTTGCTAATAATCATAGTTATAAAGTAGAAGCAATTGGAGATGTAAATGTTCCTAATGGTAACTTAAATGATGTTTTTTATTTTTATGAATTAGACTAATTTTCTTTAAGTTGCTAAGCTTTGTCAAGATTACAAAATTGAATTTTATAAATATATGTGCTATGTGAGTGATCCAAAATAAAATTATAGTCATTTCTAATTCTAGATTAGACAATGATAATTTGTTCAAATTTTATGAGTTTGTTCATTCTAAATATTATTTACTATATATGATTGATTTCAATGTTTGACTTGAAATAATTTGTCATATCCATCCTAATAATATTTTATTGATGCAAAAATATAATATGATAGAAATATTTTTTAGTAAATTGTTCCATGTAAGATTTTATCCAAAGGATGCATGAGTGGTAAGATGCATAGGGAGCCCTTTCTACAAAGTTAAACATGGAGGGCACATCATAAGTTGCACCTAGTCCATAGTGACCTTTTGAGACCCATGGAGAATAAATACATCCAAGTTTCAAGGTATGCACTTACTTTTGTTGATGATTATTCTAGAAGAACTTGGATCTATTTTCATCAAAGGATCAAGTTCTTGATATATTTTTTGAATTTCATAAATTTGTTGAAAGGCAGTTTAGTTTTAAAATCAGAACTCTTAGAACTGATAATAGTAAATAATATATGAATAATCATTTTAATGGTGATTTAAAGTCTTTTGGTATTAAACATGAGCTAACCATTCTCTATACACCTCAACAAAATGGTGTAGTATAAAGGAAGCATAGAACTATTATTGAAATGACTAAACGCATGTTACATGCAAAAGAATTGTCATAAATTTTGGGTTGAAGATATGTTTTGTGCTAATTATATTATTAATCGGACTTCTCCGAAAAATTAAGGGATATAACTCTTGAAGAGGTTTGGTCTAGTATGAAACCTAATCTTAATTATTTAAGAATTTTTGGCTCAATTTCTTAAGTTCAAAAACCTAAAGAAAAAAGGAAAAAAATAGATTATAAATATTCCTATCACATTTTTGTTTGGGTATGGTGAAAAATTTAAAGCTTATAGATTTTATAATTCTATCACTAACAAATTTAAATTTCTAGAGATGTATGTATTGTTGAAAATGGTCATGACTGTTCTATAGCTCCTAACAATGAATCTTCTCAAAATAAAGTTGTTGTTATTGAGGATATTCCTCCTTCTATAAACCCTCCTAATTAATCTCTTAGTCAAAGTGATAGTGTAGATTCTCATGTTGAACCTTCTCATATTGTTTCTTCTTCAAGTGATGATAGTCCTACATCTAAAAGAAAGACTAAATGGTTTAAAAAAATTATGCAAGAAAGTGAGGTTATTTTAGCTAGAATGAATCAATCTAAGGCTAGAAAGAAAAACTATTGTAATTATGCTTTGATGTCTTAAGTTATGAATGAAAATAATCCTCAAAATTATTAACAAGATAAAAATCAACCTCATTGGGAAAAGGCTATACAAGAAGAATATGACACATTAATTGCAAATCAAACTTGGGATTTAGTTCATTTACCTCAGGGAAAGAATCTTGTTTCATGTAAATGGTTGTATAAAACTAAGTTCAATGCAAATAATGAAGTAAAAAAATTTAAGGCTAGATTAGTTTCTATAGGCTTATCCCAAGTGGAAGGTCTAGATTATAATGATACATTTTCTCTAGTAGCTAAAATACCAACTATTAAATTAGTTAGATTTCTTTAGCTTCTCATATGCATTGGCCTATTCATCAAATGGATGTTAAAATTGTATTCTTAAATCATGATTTACATGAAAATTTTTATGTCTCAACCTTTGGGTTTTATTAAGGAAGGTATTGAACATCTTGTTTGCAAATTAAAGAAATCAGATTATGGTTTAAAGCAATCTCCTAGAGAACGGTATTCTAAAATTAATATTTTCTTTAAATCTCAATATTTCATTAGAAGTAAAAATTATCCAAATTGATCTATTAAATATAGTGAAAATTATATTGTGATCATTATTTTATATGTTGATGATTTTATTATCACTTCTAGTTCTAAAAATTTCATTTGTGATATTAAGTCTAAACTCAATAATAAATTTTAAATGACTGACTTAGGCTTATTACATTATTTTTAAGGTATGAAAATTTAACAAAAACCTAAAGCTAATTTTCTTTCTCAACATAAATATGCTCAAGATCTCTTAGATAAATTTAAAATGAATGATGAAAATTGTGTTTCTACTCCTTTTAAATTAGAAGCTAAATTAATGGTTGATATGGAAACTCCATTTGTTGATCCTACTTTATATATGCAATTAGTTGGAAGTTTAAATTACTTAACTCTTACTAGACCTGATATTTCCTATAGTATTGGTTTAGTTTCTAGATACATGTCTAAACCACAAAAAACTTATTTTAAATTTGAAAAAAGAATTTTAAGATATGTTAAAGGTACTCTTAACCTTGGTCGTTTTTATGATGTAAATTATGAATTTTCTTTAAAAGGTTATATTGATTCAGATTTAGGAGATGATTCTAATGATGGGAGATCCACTTGTGGTTATTGTTTCTTTGTTGGATTAGGTGCAATCTTACAGAATAGTAAAAAGAAACAATCTACTTATCTTTTCTCTACAAAAGTTGTATATAAAGGTTGTACCAATACATTCAAAGAAGAACTATGGTTGAGATGTAACACTAGAACCTAGAGAAAAACACATTAAACAACTAAATAACCGAGTAAACTTTTTTTTAACATTTAATTACCACATGTGAACAACGACATAAACACGAACGTTCTCGGGGTTCCACAACTATGCTACTAAAGTAAATACTAGAAGAACAACACATCAAGAACCATATACAAGACACATAAGAATATGTCACATATTGATTTCATCATCAAAAAGGGATTTAAGTTACAAGTTCAAGATTCAAAAAATGAGATTGTGACAAATCTCGATACATCCGAAATCATAATACAATGAAGTCTCATGAAATCTTCATGACTGAATACAATAAAGAATATGAACAAGTATAACTATCTATCTTGTCCACGAGCACACCCAACGATCAATTTCATGAATAATATGAATCTAGGAACCTATCAAGAACAATCTTGTCTTGAATGGTATCACCTGCAAGGGGACCCAATGGAGAAAAAGTTACATTCCTCCCAACCGTGTGGTACTCAAAAGCTCACCCCCCGTGCTAGGAGATAGTATCAAGTCCACAAGTAAAATAGACACACAAGAAGATAAAACACACATTGCATGATTGACATACACATGACAACATAACAACATCAAAACCATGAGACAACTGAAAAACTCCCAGAGGCAACAACATAATCACAAGTGAATTTACATAAGATACCACAAACATGTACAAGGATAGGAGTGTAATCACAAAGTCGTACTAGGTTACCCTGTAGAATCTTCCTAGATTACAGGCTCTCGTCTTGAGTTACCCTGGCAACCTATACCGATTGTCGGCCCCTAAACAAACTTTTGTGGTATTGAAACACTTTTCAAGAAGACAAAGTGATCAAGTACCCATTCCAGGCCATCTCAACCTACCTTAACCTAAACAAGCATTAAAGTACAAGGTGAGGAAAAATAATTATCTAAGTTGATTAATGATTACTACCCAACCCCTAACATATTAAGTTTATTTTTTTCACTTGATTAACTACTTTTGATAGGTTACCCTGACAACCTCTTAGGGTTTTGGGCCCCTAATGAAAGCCACTCCTCCTATATACAAAACAATTTTTTTCTGAAAAAACACGGAACAACCATCATGCACAGAAACAAAACATGAATATACACATCTCCACTAAGACGTAAATCTCAAAATAACCAAATACCATCTTATGATAAGACAACGTGCATTGGCCAATTCAAAAATCAAGTTATTGCAAAAGAACAACAATAACCAAGCATCAAATGCATTAGAATGCAAATAACGTTCCCTAGCCTCTGGAAGACTATAAACAAGGTATCACCTTCTATTATCTACAAATAATAATTAATTTCATTTATTTAGTTTCCCAATACGATCATTTACTAAGTCCTTCAATGCATTCATCCACATAATCAAATAATTATAAACATAGATCAATTTCCAAAATTCCAATACAATATTTCTAGATATAATATAACAAGCACAAATATCTATAAACATTCATATATATATATATATATATATATATATATATATATATATATATATATATATATATATATATATATATGTATGTATGTATAGATATCAAATTCCTAACATAAACATTCGTCAATCTTCTTGAACTAGATATTAATACATGATAATCATTGACATAATTAAAATGTCATATTTATTTTGTTCTATTAAACAAATAAATCAATATTCCTACTATATTAGAAATAAAAACAAATCCACTACATTCAATAAAGACTAAAGTACAGATGTCAATCAAACTAATTCAAATATATGTATATATATTTGTATATATATCCCATTTACCTCAATCCATAATTATAAATAAAATTATTCTTAATTCTATTATTTATATACCCTTTTTCATTAACAAATTCCAACAAAACTTGTAAATATAGATATATATTTATATATATAAATACTAATAACATTTTTTTATTTTTTATTTTAATGAATAGGCAGATATCTATATTAATATAAAGATATAATTACAAATTCACAAAAAATGGGCGGGTGGTGAAAAGGCACACCCCGAATGTCACATGGGCAGAGCCCAGAAAATCTAAAATATCAATCACATGGGCCTAGCCCAGAAGTCCAATAATAGAAAATAAAATTAAGCGGCCAAGGCAGTGCCAGTAAATCCTGGGGGATCCTTATCATCCAGATTTTTCCCCCATACATCAGTGGGGTTTGGAGTGACGTTAGGAGGTGCACGCCAACCATCATCAACTTTATTTTCATCTTTTTCTTTTTCTTTTTCCTCGCGCCGAGGCGAGATTGAAAGAGCCAGCCGTGGAAAAAAATTTCCACTGGTAGGCCAGCCTGAGCCAAAAGTAGGCAAAGCATCCGAGGGCCACCCAAAACTGCCATCACCACTCCCCGTAGCACCACTAGAGTGCCAGCCCTGACCAGAACGCGGCGGAGGAGAACGAGCCCGCTTGGGAGGTCAAGAATCTCGCCGAGCAGGAGGTTGGGAGCGGGATTGTGTAGAGTCACTCCGCTTCCGGCCCTGAGAAGGTGATTGACCACGGGAGGAGGAGGGAAAATCAAGGATCCAAGCCACAATACAAGGGGCATTGCCTCTATTTTTTTGATAAAAGCATTGCACTTCCAAGTTTGTTATACAAACTGTCTATATTCTCATCCCTAGCAAATAACACTTTATTTCCTTTAAAATATAAACATATTCTTATACCTATTCTTACGATAATATTAAATTATAAAATTAAACTTAATCTATCCATACTTCAATTAAAATATAACAATCTATCTTTCAAATTCTACACATGCACACCAAGATTGTTGGACGTCACAAAGATATCAACAGATAAGGGTCGCGCCATGCAAGATAACGTTTGGTTGAGCATGCAACAGTTTCATGCAGTGATGAAACTTCTAAGAGATAAAAATAAATTTATAAATTAGGAAATTGAAGGCCACTGACTCAGCAAAGCAACTGGTGAAATGAAGAAACCAGAAGAAATAATAAGCAAAGGAAAATAATCAACTTCAGGGAACGCATCAATCTATTTTACTGATGGCAACTAAAGTATTCTAACCAAACTTTTACTTCCCTGATACATAAACAAAATACATGCATTCAGAGTTATTAAAATAGAACTGAAGTTTAATTTTCATGCACCGAGGAGAATAGTGCAATACAGGAGTAGTAGTAAATGTTTACATTCATCTAAATAGTCTAAAACCTATGCAAATCTTAGCAAGAACACGCATTGGGAATGCCATAGGAAATTTGCAGAGTCATAATGAAAGTTGGTCAATGATAAGCATAGAATTTCGATTTGGATAAAAGGAATTGAAAAGAAAAGTAAGTATTCAATGCATGCATTCTGTAAAGATGTGAATTCCTTCAAGGCTTAGTCACAGAGGACTTAGATGAAGGATGAGACCACAATACCAACCAATCTTAACATTAGAAATTTAGAAGTCCTACCAACATACCAGGCTAACCAAATTTATAGAAGTAAAAGATGAAAGCGCCTCTCCAGGAATTCCTATAATTTGGTAAAAAGACGATGACCGATAGAAGGAAAACAAAGGATTCCATAAAAATCTGACATAAAATGAATGATGGAAATATATATAGATGTAGTGCTGGCAACATGCAAGCTGAATTTGAAAACAACATAGGTGGGAATGAAAAGAAGGTAGGCCGCACTCATAAAATCATTGTTCAAGGGTTTCACATGCAAGAATAAACAAGGTCAATCATATGGATTAAGAAAGGAACTATCAGAGGTAAATTATGTCGACATCACCAGGAAAATTGTCTAACACAAGTGATGAAAAAGAACAACATAAAGATAGTCGCACAACCTGGTAAAAGGAATGAAATGCGAATAATAACATTATTGTTGGTAACAAAACCCCATTCACAACATAGAGTATAATTTTCTCCACAAACTACTTCCAATTATTAAACTTAAGATGCTATGAAGTTTCTTTATGATTTAAACAAACTAATCATTAACATTTTTGTTTTCTATTGTTTGTGCAGGTTTCATAGTATTCAGATTCAGCATGAAGTAAATCAAATCTAATGACATCATTTAAAAGATTTGAATTCTAATACAAAGAAAATACCAAAGAAAACTTGGCGTTCTCCTTTGAATTCTGACAAACGATGAAGCCAAACACAAAAATTTAGACAACGTATCTTTCCTAGCATGATCAAAACCTTTGAGAATCACAACCTTCAATGTTGTCCAAACCAAAATCACAGAGAAACCAAAAATCTTCTTCCAAAATATTACCGTGAAACAAATTTTCAGAGAAAAACCAATTTTAGTCCCCAAAATATTCCATGACCTTTTCCTTTATTCAATTTCCATTAAATTGCAATCATGAAACTTAACTGATAGTTTCCATGACATCAAAATTGATCAAGCAGTTAAAACTAATTAAATGAACAAGTTAACAATTTCTTGACAAGATGTTCAAATTCATAGATATTTTACAAAATTTCTTGAAAACAACTCTTTTAAAAATATCTATTTGAATAACATTTAAGTTGCACAATCAAAAAGCAATAATATTAAATTAATATTTTACTTTATTAATTTAATTAATTAAACCTTTTGAATATTTAATCAAACTTTAATTATAAAGTAATCTTAAACATAATTATCTAGTCTAACATCGAAATTACATCACAATAAAATCAAATGCTCAAGATCAAATCATTTATCTAATTTAAACAATTCAATCTCTAACATGACAATTATATGAATGACATGACAAAATTACAAACTACATGATGGGACAGACATCAACCAAAATGGGTAGCGAACAAGTACATGTTCAATCAAGAACAATGGCTTATGATAGAGGACCAAACATTATCTCCCATTAACATATTTCCATTGGGTCTTGGCACGCCCAAACTTGACAAAGCAAGTGGAGTTGATGCATGTACGTGCAAATTGGATCAAATGACACTGTCAACCATATTAACACATATATTGGAAAGCACACCGTGAAGAAGAGTCACAACGTAGTAGGGTACTCACAAGTGAGTAATGCTACACTATCAAGTCTTCACTAGGATTGACATGCATCATAACATCGTAAACATCAATACATCATAATAATCATCATTAACATTTAGAAACAACATAACCATAAAACACACATATCCATCATAATATCATCATAAGAACATAACCTGATGATCATAATTTCAAATGTATCATCTATAGCGTATATCAACTAACATAACATCAATGACATACATACATAATATAATGTAGCATCCAAAGCAACTAAACGACTAACACCCAGTCAAAATCAAATTGAAACAATAATGTCATCTGGAGGGACACTATATGAGAAGACTTCTTGAAGACTTGGGTATACCTCAAAAGGATCCTACTCCTTTATATTATGATAACCAAAGTATCATTTCTTTGGGGAAAAATTCATTAATTCAAGGACCAAGCATATTGCTCTTCAATATCACTTCATTAGAGAGAAAAATAAAAAGAAACATTTTTTTCTTTTGTATTGTAAAGGTGAAGATCAATTTGTAGATATTCTCACCAAACCTCTTTGTAAAGATAAATTTATTTGTCATTGTGAAAATATAATATTACAACCCATTGAAGGGTTTGATGTAAACTCCCCAAGTAAATCTACAACTTATATGGACCAACTAGAACTCAAACCTAGGACCTTCCATTTGCTATTGGAGTGTTCTACCAACTGAGCTATTGGCCCATCTTTCACCAACCCATCATTGGTCTAGTGTGGTTTATCTCCAACACCCCCCCTTAAGCCACATTGATGGTGCTTGGGAATATTATCCTAGCTTTGATACCACTTTTTGAGCTACGACTCATATGGACCAACTAGGACTCAAAACTAGGACCTAGAATTTATTGTTGGAATTCTCTACCAAATAAGTTATTGGACCATCTTTGGCCAGCCCATCATTGGTCTAGGAGTGTCTTGTTTCCAAGAAAAGTAAACATAGAACACAAATAATAGGATTCAAAATATTAATTCAACCCTACTCTATATCTAATTGTAAAACTCCAAATTAACTAATAAATATGTATAGAAGTTGAAAAATTAAACAAGTCCATCACCAAAAAGTAACTTGTTCCACAAAAATTATGGATATGATCAAAGATGAATTGATGTGTGATGGAGATAGTATGTAAGGTGCTCAAAGTGACTACATAACAATGAATTCCATGAGTTCCTTAAAATATGTTATATACTGAGTTATTTATAGACTTGATGATGGAGGATAAAAGGATAGGATTGATTTGAGAGATCAATGGAGAAGATTTATTGAGTGAACTAAAGCCATGAGAAGCCTCCAAGTTGCACCTTTTGATTGGTGATAAAGAGAAGTTACATGATCAAGGGGTTTGGCCGGTGGAGATATTATTGAAGAAAGATGGAGGGTGAAGATCAAAAAAATATTTTTGGAATCTTTTAAAGGGCTATGATTTTCTAGATTGAATTCATGGACAATATTTTATGGGATGAATTTATGGAGGCTTGTGAGCATGCGGTTATATACAATAAAAAATCCTTTTCTATATTTATGTGTAATATTGAAGCTTGAGCAATATTTCCCTTGATTAACTATAATTTGGGTTGTGCAACTTATTATCTAGATTAAATAATTGATTTTCATCCACTAATGATTTGAGGGAAAAGGAAGGATATAAGAAAATATATTTACTTTTAAATTTTTGGAATGAGAATGATGGGAATGATAAAATTAAAGATATAAATGTTGAATTTATTTTTTAAGGTCATATATTAGAAATGATTCATTAAATAAATTATCCTCATTTATTTAATCAATGTTAGAGAAAGAGTTAGGTTAATTAATTAGATATAAAATTTATTTAATTAATTTAGGTGGTGGTGTTACAAAAGGAATTTATAACAATACAAAAGCCAAGAGGTGATTTTAGGTGTCTACAAGATCTATGAGAGACATACCTAGCATCAATAGTTTGGATATAGCCATGATAAAATTTACGTGGAGGAGAAGAATCCTTGTTGGTAGGAGATACTATCACACAAGAAACAATACACAAAGCATTGTTTTAGTGATCTATAGGGATCTCAATCTGGGAAACATCTAAAAAAACTTTATCAATATCTACCTAAATTTGTAACCTAACATTAGAGAATATCATGACTTTGGTATATATTAAAAGGTGAGAATCTACATAATCTTACTAAAATAAAGAAAAAATCATATCTTTCCATATATTGAATATATTTTTCATTCTAAAAGTATGTCAAGTTTAATTGATCTCAAAAGTTTTTTATGTCAATCACCAAGAAGAATTATATGTCAAGATAAAATATTATGCCAAAAAGGCTTAAAATAATCTAGGAAAAATAAGAAGAGATTCTTATCTTGAGCTTCCTTATATCCAAAAACAGGACATAGGGGGTTGGAAACACCTAATGAACAATTTGGGATCTAATGGGGAGAACCCAAGGGTAAAGGCCTATTATAAGAGATACCAACCAAAATTAGATTTTAGACACCTAAAATTGACCATACGTAACCACACTTTTGATGAGCACATAATTATACTGAGAGGGGGGTGAATCAATATAATGCAATATTTTAATTTTTCAACTTAACAATCAAAATAAAATCAATTTCAAAATATCAATAACAATAAGAACACATGATTTATGTGGAAATCCTAATAGGAGAAAACCCCAAAAAATATTTCTTATATAAAACTAGTAGCTGGTTGTGCGGAGATTCCAAGAGTTCACTTGAGTTTCACCCACATTGCTAATCCCATGTTTTTCTGGCCATCTTGTGTCAATATTGTGTCATGGATGTAACTTGAAATACATGAAGAATTTGGTGCATTTCCTATGAGGGAAAGGGTTAATATTAATTATTTCTATTGGTGTCACATGTGTAGCAAACAAGTTTAGACCTCTATGGAAACAGGCTTCTAGGATAACATGGAAATTTTATGCTATGAGGTTGGAAATGGCTTTATAGAAGCTATTACAATTTCTCAATATTATTTTGATGTGCATCTAACTCAAGAGAGGGCCAATCACAATGGAGAAACTAGTTGAGGAGAGGAAGAAGATGAAGACTAAAGGATAGACCATGTATATGAGAAAAAACAAACAATAATTATTTCATGTGATTAGCCATAAAGACAGAAAGACTAAGCATGAGAATTTAGGTGATGACATTGGATTTAGTCATGTGTGAACTTAAAATTCCCAAGCTCCCTTCGGGTGAGTTTTTCCTAAGTATCGACCACACCTCTATAAGAAATAAGCAATATCGGGCTCATTTGCGCAAAATCTTTTGCGAATGTCTCCATTTGTCAATTGAGCGCCTCTCGCAAGGTTTCCTTCGATCACTTTTCAAAAATATTGCGTCAAGCTTCCACGTGTCAGTCATTCACAATATTTTTTGCCTCTTTGCATCGCTCCCTATTATGCACTTTTCACACACATGCCCCACTAGAAGTAGGGACCCTCTTTCTTGCTCTTTTTCTTCCGTTCTTGGTGTTTTGGCCCTTTGATTTTGAGTATTTGGTTGCCCTGGCGTGTTCCCAAATGGTTATCTTACTCGTGCAAATGCCCCTTTTGAAGAAGTATTTTGAAAATCCTATGTTCTGGAATTCATTTCGGGCTTTTCTATGTTTTCAAGAAAATTCCCTCTAGGCAGATTTCCCCGAGCGTCTTGAAAACCCGACGGAGGTTGTTTTATATCATTTTCAGAAATTTTGGGATTTTGTGGAATTCCGTCTGGTCTGGATTTTCCCGAGATTTCATCGTGCCTCTAGATTCTCGAGCTCATTTTCTTGTTGATGCATTTATGTTTCTAGTACGGTCTTGCAGTTTTCTTTTATTGATTCATTTGTGTTTTGAGGAGAGGTTTATGTCATTTGCCTTGTTGTGAAATTCGAGGAGCTGGATTTCGAGTTGTTGTTGCTGGATTGTGTGTTTGAGCTGTGATAGAGCATTACAGTCGTATTTTCTGGTGATTGCTTACATTCTGCTTCAATTTTCGAGGTACCTTATCGACTATTTCTCTTTTGATTTCTTGGCTTTTATGGTATGTACATGTCGCCTTCCCTTTTCAATGAGTGAACTGTATTTTCTTTGGGGTTTGTGTGGGTGTATGTTTTGAGTTGGGACTTCGATGTGGTATGGTTTGGTAATGGTGCTAGGGTTTTCGTCTATTGGCTTGATTCCCTTCCTCATGGAATCAAATGGTGGTTGGAAGCTTCTTTATTTTTTTTCACTGAATTTTATCTAGTCTGGAATTTCCCGAAATTCCCCTCTGGCCTGGATTCCGCGAGAAGGCTAAAAACCCAAACTTTGAAACAAGTAATTTTATGAGATTTTGGAGATTTTTTTAATCATGGATTTTGTTTTAAGAATGAATGTATCATTTTATGATGGATTAACTTGAATCTCATGCTGTGATAGATCTTTACTATGGTCTTTTTATTGGATGCAGGTGGAATCAAGTCAAATTGTTGTTGAAATGATCAAAGGCAAGGTAATGGATCTGAATGCTAAAGGCTATGCTATCTTTGAGGCAGAAAGGATTAAAATGGACTTAAAGAGAAAAATCCTAGAGAGCTAGTTGTCTTCCATTTGGTTAGAGGTCACAGATACAAATGTTGGAATGTGAGATTATGAAGAATTTAAAGCAAGGATGGTAGCACAAAACCTCCCATTGTTGTCCATAAAAATACTCCTCAATAGGGTAGTGGGTTTGAAAAGTGCAGGAGTGTTTGAAAACTGGATGTTCCCTGTAATTGTGAGGATGGGGCAAGGAATTGAATACCATTGGGCATGCATTATAAGTGCAATGATACATGAACAAATTTGCAATTTCCTTCAGACAAAGACCTTCACCATGACCTCCTACTTGGTCTATGCACTTGCAAGGTTCCATCCATACAAGGGGCTAAGCACAAGGGATGTGTTTGGACAAGATTTTATTTATTAGGTATACCCACACTTGCACTTGCGGAGCACAAATTATAGAAGGGTGAACGATGCATTCACCATGTACATCACCAGGTTGTTGCAAGGTGTAGAACATGTTTGGATTTCAAACAGTGCTAAGGAAATAATCAAGAGGTTTGGATCTTGGTTTATCCAGTTCCGTACCTTTTCATACATCAGAATTGATGGTTTTCTGATGGCTCCATACAGACTCCCTAGATATCCCACAGATCATGTTATACTTCTGGAGGTCACAAGACAAATTT
This sequence comes from Sequoiadendron giganteum, assembly GCA_007115665.2. NCBI lineage: Eukaryota > Viridiplantae > Streptophyta > Pinopsida > Cupressales > Cupressaceae > Sequoiadendron > Sequoiadendron giganteum. Next base: position 65,968,376 of record CM021108.1, on the reverse strand, counting down.
GTGACTTTGATGCAATTGTGAAGAAGGAGAAGCATAAGACTGGATTTGGTGGTGATTTTCCTTTGAGAATAGGCAGTGGTGAGGCCTGTCCTTCTATTAAATCGGCCCATGCTTCTGAAGAAGAAATGAGTACTCTTGGTATTTCCTTCCATTCGAAGAGATCTAGATTTGATAGGACTAGTGAAGCATAGAGGAAGGCCAACAGGGAATACAGTCACAAGGATGACATAGAGGATTATAGGACCAACATTAGTGATGAATTTGAGATTAGAAAGAAGAAGTTCTCCAGGATACTACTAAACTCAGTTCGGCTATACAACATAAAGGCCATTCCAGATTAGGTTGAAGATGATGGAAATTTGATTAAGGTCCATAACTATGAGGTTGTGAAGGATAAACCAATTGGATAACTAGATTGGCAGGAGGAAGAGAGGATAGAACTAGGAAAGATCATGACTCCAGTGATCAGGTATACTAAAATGTGGCTCAAGCACAAGATGTTGGAGTTGCAGAGTGAAGGGGTGTAATGCACCTATGACCTAATGGGAAACTTAGAGTCTCACTCCACTTTTGAGTAATCACCTGAGCAGGATCCTAAGGGTAAGGCTAAGGTGGGATCCCCTTTTAAGATAGATATTAAAGATGCTCAACAGTTAAGGGAGGCAGAGAAACAAAGAAAGCCCATTGCTAAGAAGAGGAAACACATTTCAAAGAAGAAGAAAGTTGAGAAGGATGAGGCTGAAAAGGAAGAAAATGAGGTTAGTGTTCATGTGCCCAAGAGAAGAAGAATAATAAGATTATCACAGAAGGAGAAGGGAGCCTCTAGGATAGGAGATGAGGCTAACCCACCAGTGGTAGAGGTGGAAACTTTAGGAGAAAAGACACAGGTGTACACAAGAAGATCAAGGACTCCATCTCCTAAGGATGGTGTAGCACATAAGAGTGTTCCCAGAGCTACTCCTGCCACTGAGCATGAGAATATTCCTCCTTCTAATGAGACTTACAATGCACCAGGTGAATCCAAAGATGTTGAGGATCACAAAGATGAAGAAGAAGAGGAGATACAAGAGGATGATTTCTATAATGTTGAAGAATAAATAGAGAAGGTATTACAGTCTCCTTTGGTAACTTATGAGGATTCACCTATAGGGGGTGAGGAGGATTGACCTCCTTAAAGTGAGGAAGTGTTGATTAGGACTCCTTCTCTAGTGCCTAAAAAAGAAGAACATGATAGGGGAAAGTAGGATACAGTTGAGGAGACTCCTAAGAGGTAGGGTTTAAATGAAGATGCACCTCAGGTCCATCATGATGCAGTTGGACATGGTGGTGTACAGTCAAATTCCACCGTTCCAAGTTTTTTAGATAGAGAATTAAAGAGCAAGTAGATTGTGGTAGATGATACTCTTGCCAACTGGGATGACTTTTTGGAAAACATAGGAAAAGGAAAAGCAAAGAAGATGGCCAGGGTTATCTTCAGGATTGAGAGGGATGAAAATAATAATAGGGTGGTCCAAATTGCTACTCCTGCTCCTGATAAGAATAAGGATGATGTAACTAGTAGTGACTAGAGTGTGCACACTGTCAACTTGGGGCCTACTTCCATGGAGCAAGATATTGAAGAATATGAAGGCTCTACTGCTATGATTTTGGGTAGATTGAGGAAGGAAGTGCAAACCAAGCAAGAACTAAAGAAGGAGAATGAGAAACTTTAGAGGCATTTTCAAGATTTGATGAAACCCTTGCAATCCATTAGCTCATCATCTATTGCAGGTTTTCTACCACAAGAAACAATAACTGAGTTCGAAAGGATGAAATCCATGACTCATGGCATAGCGAGTTTGTTACAGGAAGTGCAGGCCAAGGGAGATAGTGTCATCAAGGACATTCTTTCAACTGGTGGAGATGCTATGAGATCAATAAATTGGTTGAAGAATGTATTAGCCCAGGGTAAGGAGGATGTGGATCTCTTGTTGCTGAAAACTAAAGACATCATGGACTACACTGAAGAAAAATTGGTGAATGATGGATTTTTTCCTTCATCCAAGGCTGTAGAACCTTGGGAATAGTTTGAGATTTTGTAGATAAAGTTAAGGGTTTTGAAGAAGGTGCATAAGCAAGGGGAAAAAATGGAAGACATCCTGACTGAGATCTACGATAATTGTATTTCATTCTTTGAGGTTATTAAAGGAAGGAAGAGGTTTGCGCCAAAGCATCTAAGCTTGGAGCAATTGAGAAAATGGTGGAGAGATGTGTATTCTCTAGTTAATGAAGACTAGGTCACCGAGCACCACTTAGATGATGCAACCACATACATTGCGGTGATTGATAAATACCAAACCATGAGGGTTTATTGGGATAAGGTGGTAAGTAAATCAAGGGAGGACATTAAGTCCATTGAAAGGAGGATGAAGGTTTTAGTCATGCCACCTTTGGCCGACGTGTAGAGGATATTTTTGATGGTACAAGATAGGGAAAGGCGAGAAAAAGACCAAGGGGAGAGCGGTTAATACAAGGCTTCATCAAAATTTATGCTTCCCATTATTCCTCTTCTTCCTTCGCATGCATTGGACCGGGCTATGTTGGAGATCTCAGGCCGACCTAGATGGAGTGCATGCATTTAATGCATAATTTATCTTATTTTGATTTCATCTTGGCCGACTTGCGGCTGACTTGTTTTGGTGGCCATTTTTTATTGTAAACCTAGTTGGGTCGACCTATCTTAGGGGGTTTCTATAAATTTGGCATTATGCCTCATTTGTAAGGGCTAGCTAGAGTTTTCACATTAGAGCGAATTAAGAAGCAAGAATTAGAGTTAGGAGTTAATCTCATCTTTTCAAGCAGGTGTTGTAACGGAATACTGGAATTGTTGCTACTTTGGGTGATTTAATACAAATAAAGACATTGTGATTTGGTGCCTTTCTTGTGTCAAATTTTGATCTGGCATGGTTCCTGAGATTCTATCTTTTGAAATTGCTTAAGTTTATTCAATATATGATAAGTTTGATGTTAGATGATTTGATGATTTGATGATGTTTAGGGTTTGATGCTTGAAGTGTTTGCATAAATCTCTAGTCCATGCTTTTCATAGCTAGCTGATTGGTAGTTGCTTTGCAAAGTTATCCTGGACTTAAAATTGTGCTTAGTTCAATTATGGATGGTTGTTCATTTCAATTCCAATTGGGTTGTTTTGAATGAATATGCATAATCTAAAAATCTTTAACTCCTTAGAAGATTGCACTATTTCTGTAAGATTGCAGATTTATCTAGGTCAAACAGGAATTAGTTTATGAGGGATTGGTCCATTTAAAGTATTTTATCATTTACATCAATTAATCTTAGAATTAGAATTAATCTTAGAGATCTTTCTGAAACCCTTATCTCTTTTTCTATTTCTTTTATTATCTGGGTTAGATTTAGGATTTGAAGTATCGCCATATTTCTAGATCTGATAAATTTGAATTCAGTATTTTCTTGTAGTAAGGTCCCTTTGTGATTACCAACATTTTCACATTATCTTTGAGTTGTTTTATTGCATTGTCAAGACCCGACATTAGAGACCTTGGGGTTATCTCTTGAGGCTTGCTAATAGAGATTTACCTTTCAAGAGAGATAGGATATCATATTTTTTCTAAGTTGTTGTTGTGCAGAAAACACCATCAACAGATTGGCACTAGAAAGAGGGCCTGAATAAGCAAGCTAGATTGATTTATGTCTGATATTTCTCTTGAGAGATTCATAATAAGAACCAGGTCTACTCCAGGAGAAGAGGAATTTCAAGAATTGAAAGTTCCTACTAGGGAAAGAAGGACCAGGAGAAGGGGAGAATCATGATCCACCCAGCCACTCCCATCATTCCCATCATCCTCATCTTCATCAAGATCATCCTCATCAGATTCTGAAGCCATTCCTATTCCGTAGCCCCAACCAGCCATAAATCAGCCATTACCGCCTCCACCTCCACCAATGGCTTTCCTTTCCAACAACCCATCTCCCTTGATCTTCAATAATTACAATTTCATAACCAAGAACCTTGAGCACTTTTTCTCTAAGTTCCATACCAATGACCTCGATAGGATGACAAAGGAGCATATCAAGATTTTCTAAACCTATCTGAGGGATAGAGGAATCAACCATGAGGATGTTGCATGTAGGATTTTCCCTTATTCCCTGGGGAAGAGGCCTTTTATTGGTACAATCACTTACCTGCTGCTTCTATCCATAATTGAACTGAACTTGAGACTACATTTCTATAGAAGTTTAAAATTCCCATTAGTGCTAATAAGCTCTACATGTAGTTTACCGGAGTTAAGAGGGAAATTAATGAGCCTATGGGGTCATTCAATAATAGGTTCCACCAAGCATACACTAGACTTCAAGCACCTTATGTTGTAGATGACAACACTGCCCTAGAGGTCTAATTTGAAGCCCTTGATAGCCTTACATTCACCTTCCTTAAGTGGACTAATCCCCCAACTACCTTGCTCACTGCATATACAGAGGATGTTAAGGTCAGCACAGATCTAAGGCAACATTTATTAGGACCTTTTCCATCCTTAGGACCTGTTGCTCACCCTCGACAAGTCCAAGCGCTCAACCAGGATTTGACTAATCATACTCCCATTATGAATCAAGTACCACCATTTCCTTTGGTCCCACACCCAGGTCCTCCAATAAATCAAGCTCAACCAATGACCTCTTATCCTCAATAAAGGGCCAATCAACCCCTTTACCCATAGTAGCAGACTAGTTTTCCTACATATTTTTAGAATTTAGAAGTCTTGAATCGGTCTGTTGGTTCCAAAGGAGCATCAAGATACCCGCCCAGTAATGTGAATTCAACGCCATACAATGGTCTAGATAAGGAACAAGTGGATGAGTTAATTGAGCAGGTGAAGAAACTGAATATGGAGGTAACCTACCTAAGAAATCAGAACAACCAACTCTAGGGTACACATAAGAACATGCAATCAAATTACAATAGGGAGAATAAATATGTTGCTAAAGGGAAGAACTTTGATAGAGGGCAACATTTTGATAGAAGTCAAAATTTCGAAAGAGGACAAGGTTCTGGCCAGAAATTTGACAGGAGGCAACAAGGTGGACAGAGGTTCAACAGAATAGGCCATGGAATATTGGACCTGATAATGGAGGAATTCCCACTCCATTGGATCAACCTTCTACCCAGGAGAATCCTCCAAGTGGTGTGTATCTATCAGAAGAATTTTTGTCTAGATGGTGCAGGCTCCATAAGACAAGTCAACACTTTGAGTTGGATTGCTCTGAGTTTTAGACTGTTGCTTCCATCTTTCAGTATGAAGTTGAAAACAATTCCAATAGTCAGGAGATTGTGCCCTCAAATCCCTATGATTCTCCAGTAATGGTACTTAACCATGCTCCATTCCCAAAAGGTGAGGAGAATGAACCGAAAGAAGAGTCCAGTGAACAGGATAAAGAGACAGAACATGTGCTGAATGAGGATGAAATATCTCAGTTGCTTAATGAAGATAATGAGAATGATAATGGCCCCCTGGATGAGGAGGAAGTTGGTGATGAAGAGGTTCAGATGTTTCAGCAACCAATAAAGAAATATGATTTGAGGAACAGGCCGAATAGGAGTCCACAAGTTGGAGGCCCTTTCACTACTTCTATCCCTCCAAAAAATTTTACTATTCCACTAGATCCACATGCCAATAATAATCCATATTACCCTCATGTTCCAACATAGTAATTTGTGAAGGGAGGACAACCTGATATATCAAAGGGAAATAATGTTGAAGTATCAAAGGATAGATAGACTAGTTGTTGCAAGGAAACTCATGCTGATGTGAACGTGGAGCAATTGGGTGAATATGTGATTGAGGAATTCAGAAAATTAAAGGTAAGTCTTTCTTCTTTTGAATTATTAAGAGTCCATGCTATTAGGAATTCTTTCTTGGGGTCTTTCAATTCAAACACAACACCACAGGGAGTAACTACCAATGAGGTGGTTGCCAGATCCTTTAGTTCATAGGAACCCAAAGGCTAAGGCCTGGTTCAATATGGGGACAAGGGGAAATATAAGGATAAGAGTCGGGTTGCACAAGCTGACACCCAGTTGAGTCTATTCCAAGGCAAGTTAGAAACCCCTCCCTTTCTGATTTATGTTCATATCTTTGGGAATAATTTGTATAATTGTCTGCTGGATTCAAGAGAATCTACAAATGTTATGCCTTTTTTTGTCTGTAGAGAATTAGGTATTACCCCTATAGCCTCTCAAAAGAAGGTCACTCAATTGGACAAGACAACGGTGAGTGTAGTAGGAGAACTGAAAATGATCCCCATACAAGTTGCATTAGTTCCTAGGTGTAGCAGGTGATCAACATTCTATTTGCTGATATTCTAGACACCTATGGTTTGATTTTGGGTTGGGATTTCACTAAGGCATTAAATGGGTATACATCTACGAACCATTCTCAGATGTGGCTACCATGGAAAGGAGTCCCAAATCAGATCAGAATTGAAAGAGAGCCCAAAATGAAGTATGTAATCACTAAATATCATAATACTTCAAATGAGATATTAGTATCAGAGGTCAGCATGGGAAACTATGTGTTGGTTGCCTCAGTCTCGGATATAGAAGAGGTCTTCATGTTGCAGGGCCCCTTTTTTGAATCTATATAAAAATATGGTGGTTCTGAGGAAATATTTATGATACAAGATGATTCCATCAGTGGTTCTGAAACAATGATTGAGCAAACAGATGAAACTAATGACCAAGAGGATAAGCAACTCAGTTTGTTGGATAACTTCCAAGAGTTCATCCAGAGGTGTATGGAGAATCAGATCCAACTTGGTAGGAATATGAATTTTGAAGAATTATTGCTCCCTAATTGGTATCGAGACCATGATGCTCCCCACTCTAACTTGGAATGTGGCTTGTGTCAGACTGCAATGGAGCAGGTACAAAAGTGCATTAACCCAATCCCAACTATTAAGCTGAATATACATATAGAGCAAAATAATGACAAGGGTAAAAGCCCAATGCTTCCTAAAGATCCTCCTAGCTGCAGCAAGATGAAGGATGACTCAAAGCAATCAAGGACTGATGGCTATTGGATGCTAAGATTCAATGGATCCAAATCTAAGCAAGGTGTTGGAGCAAGGTTTGAATTGATCAGTCCTAAAGGTAAGAGCTATTTTGTTTCTCATAGACTACAATTCCAATGTACTAATAATGTGGCTGAATATGAAGCTTTAATCCATGGGTTATTAATGGCATCCAGGTAGAAAGTTAAGATATTACAAGTTTTTGGGGATTCTGAGTTGGTAGTCAGGAAGGTGAGGAAATAGTATTCATGTCGTGATAGAAGGATGACTAATTATAGACATAGAGTGTGAGATCTTATTGAAGGATTCGATGCTTTCAACATCCAGTTAATTCCTCGAAGTAAGAACCAAGTTGCAGATTCTCTAGCACAAGCGGCTAGTACATTGCAACCTTTATCACTTTTAGGATTGAAGAATTTTATTGTGGAGCTCAATCTAGTACCTTCAGTACCTGACAACGTCACCCATTTCCAAGTATTTGAAGATGATAAGCATATTCTTGATTTAATTACAAGTTGTGATGTATTTTATTCTCAAGTAATTGATGAGGTAGAGCCTCAAGAGGTAGAAATGGACTTGGGAGGGGTCATCAACCTAAAGACCAACACTATCCCAAGAGGCATGGTGCAATTAGAACATATTTTTTATTTGGATAAGATAAAAGACTAGGAACAACAAGTCAAAAGGGAATCTCTCAGTAGTCAATGTGAAACATACAATATGGGGACATAGGATGACATGAAGAACATTTTTATTGGCAAGGCATGTACTCTAGAAGAAAGAAGAGGGATTATCTATGCTTTACACATATATCAAGATGTGATAGCCTGGAGTTATGAGGACTTAAAAAGATATGATACTTCAATAATTACACACACAATTCCCTTGAAGTAAAATTTCAAACCATTCAGACAAAGACAGAGACCAATTAATGCTTTGTTAGAACCCATCATTTAGAAAGAATTACAGAATCTACTTTCAACACGAATTATATTTCTAGTGAGGCATTCAACTTGGGTTGCGAATCTGGTTCTTGTGAGGAAAAAGAATGGGGAAATAAGACTGTGTGTGGACTTTAGGAATCTTAATAGGGCATCGGAGAAAGATAATTATCTGGTTCCTTCATTGGATGAGGTACTTCAGATTGTCAATAGATCCCAGATGATGTCTTTTCTGGATGGGTATTCTGGATACAACCAAGTCATGGTACAATATGAAGACATGCATAAAATTTCCTTCACTATGAAATGGGGGACTTTTTCTTATAGAAGAATTCCTTTTGGGTTAATCAATGTTGGAGCTACATTCCAGTGAGCTATGGATATTGATTTTAAAGACATAATTGGTAAGTGCATCATCATTTATATGGATGATCTGACAGTCTTCTCTAAGAAGCGAGGTAATCATATAGCGGATTTATGCAATTATTCCAAATGTCCAGAGAGTTTGGCATCTCACTTAACCCAAAGAAGTGCATTTTTGGGGTTACAAAGGGAAAATTGTTAGGACATGTTATTTCAAAATAGGGTATCGCCATTGATCCTGAGTGAATAGAGGCTATTTTGAAGATTCAGCCTCTTGCAAGCAAAAAATAAGTAAAGTCATTCTTTGGGAAGATTAACTTTGTTAGAAAGTTTATCACTAGATTTGCGAAGATAGTGAAGCCCTTGAATTCTATGCTAAAACAAGAGGCAAAAGTATAATGGAGTGCAGAGGCCAAGGAGGCATTTTCAAAAATTAAGAAAGTTATTGCTAAGGCTCCAGTGTTGGTAAGCTCAGATTACGCTAAGCCTTTTTACATATATTCATTTTCTTCTGACCACTCTTGTTATGGGATGTTAACTCAAAAGTTTGATCAAGGCGATGAGCATCCTATAGCCTTCATGAGTACCCCTTTAAAATATGTGGAGTTGAGATATCACAATGTAGAAAAGTAGGCCTATGATTTGGTCAAAGTAGTGAAAAATTTCAGACACTATATTATGAGGAATAAGGTCTTTTCCATAGTGCATGATCTTGCGGTAAAGTTGTTGCTGCTGCAGAATGAGTTAGGTGAACGAAGAGCTAAATGGGTAACTATGTTGCAGGAATATGATATTGAGATTCAACCCATGAAATTAGTGAGAGGGCAGGGACTGACGAGGATAATGGTTGAGATAGGTCCTAACCTCATAGCTCAACATTATCATCTCTAAGAGGTATCTCCAAGAGATTGGTATGATGAAATCATTTATTATTTATTGAACCAACAATGTCCTGATCACCTTAGTGCAGTTCAATGGCGAGCCCCGTGTCTGAAGAGTGGTAGTTTTATGGTGAAAGGGGTTGTCTTGTATAAGAAAAATCATGAGGGCTTATACTTAAGATTTCTGGGGAAGGAAGAAGCTACCAGAGTGATAATTGAATTCCATGAGAGGTATGGCATGGGCCATGGTTTTGCACCATTCACTGCCAATCAGATCCTAAGGGTAGGCTATTATTGACCTACTCTATTTAAGGATGCACACAATCATGTAAGAACTTGTCATGTATGTCAGACTGCAGCAAGTAAGGAAAAAGGTGTAGCCCTTCCACTTCAGCCAGTCATAGAGGTGAAACCATTTGCACAGTGGGGAATGGACATCATAGGTCCAATCAACCCTCCTTCTTTTGTAGGCCACCGGTATATTCTAACCATAACTAATTACTTTACTAGATGGACTAAAGCTCTTGCATGTAAACAATTTACTTCTGAGGTGGTAATCAATTTCCTTGAATCAGGTATTATTAATCGTTTTGGTTGTCCATTGCCTTTAGTTTGTGATAATGGTCTTGTGTTTGCATCACTGAAACTTTCTAATTGGGATTTTGATCATCAAATTATCATAAAATTTTCATCTAATTACTACCCTTGGGGTAATGGTCTAACTGAGTCCTCTAATAAGAACCTTTTCATAGTCATCCGTAAGTCATTAGAGTAGAATCCTAAGGATTGGCACACCCAACTTAGATTTTCTCTCTGGGAAGATCGTACCAGATAGAAGGCATCCACAGGAACCTCTCCTTATCACCTAGTGTATGGTTTGGAACCTGTATTCCCCATCCAACTAAAGATCCCTACCCTACAATTCATTAATGAATACTATGACGAAGAGGATAAGCATGAAGCCCGTATGGCTGAATTGTTACACTTGAAGATAAGAGAGATGAAGCCCTAGAAAAATTTGCCAAACATCAAGGTGTAGTGAAAAGATGGTTTGACAAGAGAGCTAAGGTGAAATCCTTTAGAATATCTGACTTAGTTCTCTACTAGGATAAAGCCCATGACCGTAAGGGGGAGCATCGTAAATTTGACAAAATTTGGCTTGGCCCTTATCAAATTTCAAGGATTCTAGGACATAATTCTTTTCACCAGAAAACCCTCACTAGAGAGGATATCTCGCTTCCTGTCAATGGGAAGTATTTGAAGCATTAATTCCAACCTTGAGCTGTCTACAACTCTTTCTTGTGCATAGTTAGAGTAGGTTTTTCTTTTTTCTTTGCTTTGCTTGTTTGTTGTTTTTGGTTTGGTTAGTGTAGGTTTCCTTTCTTTTGTTTTGGTTTTTTGTTTTTGGTTAGTATAGGTTTGCTTCGGTTGGTTTTGCTTTCCACTTTTCTTTTTCTTTTGGTTTCTTGCTTTCTTGGGGCTATTGCATCTGTGTAACAGATTGCTCACCTGGGGTTGTTCTAGAAATTTATTTTTCAAACTCTAGTCATCTTTTCGGAGTCAAGTGGTGGAATTCCTTTATCTAATATCCGTTGTACTTAGAATTAGAGTCACTTGTTTTGGTTGAATTTTGGAATGTATTTGGGTCCCACATTTTCACATAAATTTTAAGGATTCTGAAGTTGCATGCGGTTCCTGTGTAATTTGGCTAGGTGAAAAATCTTATATTCTGCTTCAGTGCCACTGTGGTCCTCATCCTTGAGTGTGAGTTTCATTACTTACAGGGTGAAAATGAAGGTTTAAAAGAATGTTTAAAAAAAAAGGGAAAAGAGAGAATAGAGAAATTATGGAAAATCAAAACAAATCTCCACCTTATCAGGGGTATCCTAGTATCTCTACCAGGGCTATAGACGTTTGGCTGGCAATAGAGCTATGCTTGGGAGAGTCACAGTGATAACCTCGCCGGGGCTATGGACACTTGATTGGAAATGAGGCTCTATCCAGGTTGCTTTTGAAGTTAGAACTCTTATGTAGCCTGGTCAGACTGAATCTGGTTTCGGTTGCAATGAAGGAACAAGAAATGAATGTATATACACACACTTTGACCCTCGTACAAGAAAATTTTCCTTGTTTGTGATTTCTAAAACTTTGTTCATAGGTGACCTGATGTAAGGGTTGAAACCAGAGATTTTGGGTTCTTGATTCCAGTTTCTTCTTGAAATTATCTGGAGCATTTCCCCAGTAGAATCGCCATTTGTTGTGCACTTTTCTCACATACACCCCACTGGAATTAGGGACCCTCTTTCTTTCTCTTTTGCTTTCATTCTTTGTGTTTTGGCCCTTTGATTATGAGGATTTGGTTGCCTTGGTGTGTTCCCAAATGGTTATCTTACTCATGCAAATGCCCCTTTTGAAGAAGTATTTTGAAAATCCTGTGTTCTGAAATTCATTTTGGGCTTTTCTATGTTTTCAGGAAAATTCCCTCTAGGCGGATTTCCCCAGCACCTTGAAAACTCAATGGAGGTTGTTTTATATCATTTTTGGAAATTCTGGGATTTCATGGAATTTTGTCTGGTCTGGATTTTCTCGAGATTCTATCATGCCTCTGAATTCCTGAGCTCATTGTCTTGTCGACACATTTATGTTTCTAGTACGGTCTTACAGTTTTCTTTTATTGATTCATTTACGTTTTGAGGAGAGGTTTGTGTCATTTTCCTTGTTGTGAAATTTGAGGAGTTGGATTTCGAGTTGTTGTTGTTGGATTATGCGTTTAAGCTTGTGATCAAGCGTTATAGTTGGATTTTCTGGTGATCGCTTGCATTCTGCTTCAATTTTTTGAGGTACCTTGTCGACTTTTTCTCTTTTGATTTCTTGGCTTTCATGTTGTGTACATGATGTCTTCCCTTTTTAATGAACGAAATTAATTTTCTTTGGGTTTTGTGTGGGTGTATGTTTTGAGTTGTGACTTCGATGTGGTATGGTTTGGTAATGGTGTTAGGGTTTCCGTTTGTTGGCTTGATGCCCTTCCTCATGGAGCATGCCTCCTTTTCTCCTGCATGATTGTGGTTCGATAGGTTTAACCATTCCTTTGCTTCATTTTGTTTGATTCTATGCTCTCTTATGTCAAGCTCTCATTTAACCTAGAAATTCTCGACCTCTAATGAAACCACGTCTAGGGTGAGGTTTGGAGCCTATTTCTCATTATCTGATTTGATTATCATCCTATCTTAGTTGAGTCATGGGAGAATTAGTGTGAAGATGTTGAAATGAAAATTATGAATGGATCCAAATTGTGCTATCATGGCGATTTCCTAGGGTTTCCCTTGCTAAAAACATTCTTCATGTTGATTGGATTTCATTTGTGTACGGTTTGAAGTGTGATTTGATCTTGCACTTTGAACGAGCTGAATTCGGGGTTGAATCCCCAAATTCTTGATCATTTGATCAATCTTGGCGAAATCCTGACGAATTCAAAGATTTCAGGTTTTCGAGCACTTCGCGGATTTCCTTTACTTCAGAAATTTCCTGATTTTCTAAAACTATGCTTAAAATGAGAAGATTACACTAACTTCGCGAAAATCCGTTTCCACGGGATTTTACCGATATTTCTTTGTTCCTTCATTTTCCCGGAATTCATAAATTATTTCCTTTCTTGCGAATTTCCATCCTTGGTGGATTTTCCCGAAATCTTGTTGAAAATGAAGAATTAGGAGATAGTATGATCTATTAATCGATGTTGTGCATTTTATGGTTGATTTGAGTTATTATAGATGTGGCATGCTATTTCTTAGTTAAGTTTGATTGATTAAATGGTGGTTGGAAGTTTCTTTATATTTGTTTCATTGAATTTCGTTTGGTTCGGAATTCCTTGAAATTCCCCTCCGGCCTAGATTCTGCGAGAAGGCTAATAACCCGAACTTTGAAACAAGTAATTTTTATGAGATTCTAGAGATTTTGTCCATCATGGATTTTGTTTTAAGAATGAATAAATCATTTTATGATGGATTAACTTGAATCTCATGTCGTGATAGATCTTTACTATGGTCTTTTTATTGGATGCAGGTGGAAGCAAGTCAAACTATTGCTGAAATGACCAAAGGCAAGATAATGAATTTGAATGTTGAAGGCTCTCCTATCTCCGAGGCAGAAAGGATTAAAATGGATGTAAAGAGAAAAATCCTAGAGAGGAAGTTGTCTTCCATTTGGTCAAAGGTCACAGATACAAATGTTGGAATGTGGGATTATGAAGAATTTAAAAGCAAGGATGGCAGCACAAAACCTCCCTTTGTTGGCTAGAGAATATTGGAATTAGGGTTGGTGCATGTGGCTAGATTCCCTCCTATAGTTCAATGTTACAAGTTGGTGCTTGAGTGTACTAGACATTATGATAGGTGCACATAGAGGATAATTGGTCCTCAAGGAAGAATTGTGGCAAATCTTAGCCTTGTGTCCATTGCTCAAAACTTTGACATGCCTGATAAGTCTCATGTAGTGGGTTTTGATATGGATGTAGCAAAGAAGTATTATGATAAAAATGTCATCAAATCCCAGTAGGTCATCAATTCCTGGCTGGAGAAGCCCAAGTCCCACTTTTCCAAGTTACACAAGCAACTGGATAGAACTAAGTTCAAGAGGGAATACTATGATGTTATCACACTCCTCACTAGGGTAGTGGGTTTGAAAAGAGCAGGAGTGTTTGAAAACTAGATGTTCCATGTTATTGTGAGGATGGAGCAAGGTATTGAATACCATTAGGCAAGAATTATAAGTGCAATGATACATGAACAAATGTGCATTGTCCTTCAGACAAATACCTTCACCATGACCTCCTACTTGGTATATGCACTTGCAAGGTTCCATCCATTCAAGGGGTTAAGCACAAGGGGTGTTTGGACAAGATTTTATTTATGAGGTATACCCATAGTTGCACTTGGGGAGCACATGTTATAAAAGGGTGAATGATGCATTCACCATGTACATCACCAAGTTGTTGCAAGGTGCAGAACATGTTTAAATTTCAGACAGTGCTAAGGAATTAATCAAGAGGTTTGGAGCTTGGTTTATCCAATTCCCTATATTTTCATACATTAGAATTGATGGTTGTCCGATGGATCCATATAGACCCTAGATATCCCACAGATCATGTTATACTTCTGGAGGTCACAAGACAAATCTGTGACTTTGATGCAATTGTGAAGGAGAAGCATAAGACTGGATTTGGTGGTGATTTTCCTTTGAGAATAGGTAGTGGTGAGGCATTTCCTTCTATTAACTTAGTCCATGCTTCTGAAGAAGAAATGAGTACTCTTGGTCTTTCCTTCCATTCCAAGAGATCCATATTTGATAGGACTGGTGAAGCGCATAGGAAGGCTAGCAAGGAATATAGTCACAAGGATGACATAGAGGATTATTGGGCCAAAATTAGTGATGAATTTGAGATTAGAAAGAATAAGTTCTCTAGGCTACCACTGACCTCAATCTGGCTATACAACATAAAGGCTATTCCAGATTAGGTTGAAGATTATGGAAATTTGATTCAGGGCCATAACTATGAGGTTATGAAGGATAAACCAATTCGAGAACTAGATTGGCTAGAGGAAGAGAAGACAAAATTGGAATAGATCATGACTCCAGTGATCAGGTATACTAAAATGTGGCTCAAGCACAAGATGTTGGAGTTGGAGAGTGAAGGGGTACAATGCACCTATGACCTAATGGGAAACTTAGAGTCTCACTCCACTTTTGAGTAATCACCTGAGCAGTATCCTAAGGGTAAGACTAAGGTGGGCTCCCCTTTTAAGATAAATATTAAAGATGCTCAGGAGGTAGGTGAGGTAGAGAAACAAATAAATCCCATTGCTAAGAAGAGGAAACACATTTCAAAGAAGAAGAAAGTTGAGAAGGATGAGGTTGAAAAGGAAGAAAAGGAGGTTAGTGTTCTTGTCCCCAAGAGAAGAAGAATAATAAGATTATCACAGAAGGAGAAGGGAACCTCTAAGGTAGGAGATGAGGCTAACCCACCAGTGGTAGAGGTGGAAATTTTCAGAGAAAAGACACAGGTGTACACAAGAAGATCAAGAACTCCATCTCCTAAGGATGGTGTACCACATAAGAGTGTTCCCATAGCTGCTCCTAGCACTGAGCATGAGAATATTCCTCCTTTTGATGAGACTGACAATGCAACAGGTGAATCCAAAGATGTTGAGGATCACAAAGATGAAGAAGAAGAGGAGCTACAAGAGGATGATCTCTATAATGTTGAGGCAAAAATAGAGAATGTATTATAGTATCCTCTGGTAACTTATGAGGATTCACCTACAGGGGGTGGGGAGGATAGACCTTTTCAAAGTGATGAAGTGTCGATTAGGACTCCTTCTACAGTGCCTGAAAAAGAAGAACATAATAGGGGAAAGGAGGATACAGTTGAGGAGACTCGTAAGAGGTAGGTTTTAAATGAAGATGCACCTAAGGTCCACCATGATGCAGTTGGAAAGGGTGGTGTACAATCGAATTTCACCATTTCAGGTTGGTTAGACAAAGAATTAAAGAGCAAGCAGATTGCGGTAGATGATACTGCTCCCAACTGGAATGACTTGCTTGCAAACATAGGAAAATGAAAAGCAAAGAAGAAGGCCAAGGTTATCTCCAGGATTGAGAGGGATGAAAAAAATAATAGGGTGGTCCACATTGCTACTCCTTCTCCTGAAAAGAATAAGGATGATGTAACTAGTAGTGACTACAGTGTGCACACTATCAACATGGGGCCTCCTTCCATGGAGCAAGATATTGAAGAATATGAAGGCTCTAGTGTTGTGATCTTGGGTAGATTGAGGAAGGAAGTGCAGACCAAGCAAGAACTAAAGAAGGAGAATGATAAACTTCAGAGGTATTTGCAAGATTTGATGAAACCCTTGCAATCCATTAGATCCTCATCATCTATTGTAGGTTTTCTACCACAAGAAACAATAACTGAGTTAGAAAGGATGAAAGCCATGACTCATGGAACAACAATCTGGTTACAAGGAGTGCAGGCCAAGGGAGATAGTGCCATCAAGGACATTCTTTCAACTGGTGGAGATGCTATGAGATCAATAGACTAGTTGAAGAATGTATTAGCCCAGGATAAGGAGGATGTGGATCTCCTGTTGCTGAAAACTAAAGACATCATGGACTACACTGAAGACAAATTGGTGAATGATGGATTTCTTCCTTCATCCTAGGCTTTAGAACCTTGGGAATGGTTTGAGATTTTGCAGATAAAGTTAAGGGTTTTGAAGAAGGTGCATAAGTAGGGGAAAAAAATTGAAGACACCCTAGCTAAGATCTACAATAAGTGTATTTCCTTCTTTGAGGTTATGAAAGGAAGGAAGAGGTTTGTGCCAAAGCATCTAAGCTTGGAGCATTGGAGAGATGTGTATTCTCAAGTTAATGAAGACTAGGTCATTGAGCACTAGTTAGATGATGAAGCCACATACATTGTGGTGATTGATAAATACCAAACCATGAGGGTTGATTGGGATAAGGTGGTAAGAAAATCAAGGGAGGACGTTAAGTCCATTGAAAGGAGGATGAAGGTCTTAGTCATGCCACCTTTGGCTGACTTGGAGAGGATATTTTTGATGGTGCGGGATAGGGAAAGGTGAGATAAAGATAAAAGGGAGAGCAGTTAATACAAGGCTTCATCAAAATTTGTGCTTCCCATTATTCCTCTTCTTCCTTTGCATGCATTGGACCGGGCTATGTTGGAGATCCCAAGCCGACCTAGATGGAGTGCATGCATTTAATGCATAATTTATCTTATTTTGAATTCCTCTTGGCCGACTTGTGGCTCACTTGTTTTGGTGGCCAACTTGTTTTGGTGGCCATTTTTTTATTTTAAACCTAATAGGGTCGACCTATCTTGGGGTTTTCTATAAATTTGGCATTATGCCATTTTTTAATTTTAAACCTAATAGGGTCGACCTATCTTGGGGTTTTCTATAAATTTGGCATTATGCCTCATTTGTAAGGGCTAGCTAGAGTTTTCACATTAGAGCGAATTAAGAAGAAATAATTAGAGTTAGGAGTTAGTCTCATTTTTTCAAGCGGGTGTTGTAATAGAATACTGGAATTGTTGCTACTTTGGGTGATTTAATACAAGTAAAGACATTGTGATTTGGTGCCTTTCTTGTGTCGAATTTTGATCTGGCGTGGTTCCTGAGATTCTATCTTTTGAAATTTCTTAAGTTTATTTAATATATGATAAGTTTGATGTTAGATGATTTGATGATGTTTAGGGTTTGATGCTTGAAGTGTTTGCAGCAATCTCTAGTCCATGCTTTTCGTAGCTAGCTAATTGGTAGTTGCTTTGCAAAGTTATCCTTGACTTAAAATTGTGCTTAGTTCAATTATGGATGGTTGTTCATTTCAATTGTAATTGGGTTGTTTTGAATGAATATGCATAATCTAAAAATCTTTAACTCTTTAGAATATTGCACTATTTCTGTAAGATTGCAGATTTATCTAGGTCAAACAGGAATTAGTTTATGAGGGATTGGTCCATTTCAAGTATTTTATCATTTGCATCTATTAATCTTAGAATTAGAATTAATCTTAGAGATGTTTCTGAAACCCTTATCTCTTTTTCTATTTCTTTTATTATCTAGGTTAGATTTAGGATTTGAAGTATCGCTATATTGCTAGATCTGATAAATTTGAATTTAGTATTTTCTTGTAGTAAGGTCCCTTTGTGATTACCAGCATTTTCACATTATCTCTGAGTTGTTTTATTTCATTTTCAAGACCTGACATTAGAGACCTTGGGGTTATCTCTTGAGGGTTGCTGATAGAGATTTACCTTTAAAGAGAGATAGGATATCATATTCTTTCTGAGTTGTTGTGCAGAAAACACCATCAACACTCCCCTTTTGAGCCTCAACTGCATGTCACGTAGCATCAACTCGCACATATTTTTGGTGGACCCCACCTTCGGTGCGGTATGCTGGAGACCTCCACATGTCTTCACAGTGCAAGTTCTTCATCACTCAAGGGAAGGATAAACATCGGGCCCCAACTGCTTACCGTGTGATCTTCTAAATACTTGGTCGCAAGAGAAAGCCAGGCAGATGACAACCTTTCACCAGCTACCATGTTGTGTAACTGCCACCATGGACAGATTTCACGTGTCAGTGCTCTGGTCTATTAGGACCACTATCATCATTTGTAGGGGATGCACTCGAACCTTGGATGTCCTAGTTCATGGCCCGAATCTTTTCAGTTGTAACGGCCAAAATAAAATCATTGCTAATGCATCATTACTCATGATTGAAGCATCTTTTTTGTTACTTGCTCATCAAGCTAGGTTTTCATTATAAATACTACTTCTTCTTTCAAAGTAGGGGTTCCAATTTTAGTTCAGAGTTGGGTAGAAGAATTGATAGAAGAACTAGGCCTTTAATTACTTTATTAGATTATTGTAAAGAACTCACAGACTATGCCATTGTTCGACCTTTCTATTTTCTTTGATATTTGATAAGTTTTATTGTGCCATTATTGTACTAGATGTTTCATTCCAAGACTTCTATAAGTTAATACAAGTTTTTTGGTTTAGATCATGTCTTAGACTCTTCTTTCTAGTAAAAATGTATAAAGTTATTTTATGTCATAATGAATCACTTAGGCTTCTATTTTTATTCTGCCATTCTGAAATGCAGCAGACTAGCCATGGTCCCTTAAGTCATATCCCCAAGATAGATTTATGTATCACCTTAGTTAGATCCCTTTATTTTATATCGGCTTCCTTTTCCCATTTCAAAACCTCGATTATAGAAGAAGTCGGCTTGTTTAAAATATGGAGGTTACATAGTTTGGTGCAATAGGTCCCCCCTAAAAATGAGTTTCCCACAGAAGGTTGTTACCTTGCCAACTTTTGACATCAACATTTTTTTCTTCTTGGAACACCCAGTGGGACCACAAAACAATAACCAAATCAAAAGGGTGTGTAAATCATCGGCCTATCACTAGGCCGCGAATCACAAAATAAACTTGGCTTGTTAGTGTCCCCGTTGGTAATAGCTCATACCCAAACTCACCCAGTAAAACCTTCGGGTCCTAGCCATAATGTTCATCGCAAACCAAAATTATGTGGCTTGGGACCTCAGGAGTTCACTTGTTGCCCCAGCAGCACCTGCCGTATGGGCCCCTATCCCAATCTCTGCTCTAAAATCTATTCCAAAGTTCACCGAAGATGGCTCAAAAAACACCATCCGAACATCTACAAGATGTTGTGGACATGTGCCTAGTACACAGAGTAACAAATCAAAATGTAGTGTTGAGATTGCTTGCAGCTTCTTTCAAAGGGAGAGCACTAGATTGGTATTGCACTCTACCTACCAATACCATCGATACTTGGGATCAGCTCAAAGACCCCTTTTTTGAGAGATTCTCAAATGCTAGAGACAAATCTTTGTTATACCACTAGCTATCAACGATAAAGGAAGCCCCATCTAAAGTCGTGACAGATTTCAATGCTTGATTTCATACAACTTGGCAAAGAATCTAGAATGCCATCTAACCACCAACCGAGCTAGCATTTATGTTCTACTTAAATTCTATCAACACTAATATTTCTATGATGATCCAATTGCTTGGTGGAACCACATTACCAAATGTGTACAACATAGCGGTGAAGGAAGAGAACAATTTGATCGACGTTGGGAAGTTGTCACCTCGCCCCCTCATGTTGATATTCCCTGAAATATCAACTTCTAATTAGGAGATTCCATCTACTAGCACAACCACGCCTTTGTTTCCATCTATGTACACATATCCAAGTGCGCAACCAAACATTGCTTCTACATCTAGTGCTTCAAAATATGAGATGAGCAACATAAGGGACATGTTACGGAACTTGACAAATGAAGTAACCATTATCAATGCAATCAGGCTTCTCCTCCGAGACCAACCTATGAAATTTATCAGGGTAACAGACCTTCCTACCAACAAAACCAATATCAAGGGGGCGCATGCACAACTCCGCCAACTCAGACAAATAATCAAATAGTACTAGTACCAACTTCATTGGGAAGTGCTTAGATAAGTACAAGCAAGGAGCTGAATGCGGGACAAAAAAATCTTGCTAAAGATTTCAGTCCCCAGTGCTATCCTTGTGGCAATGCTCATATGCCTCAAAATTATCCACGTGGAAATTTACAACAAAAAATTATCGAACAACAAAGCCAAGGTGCAACAATGAGTTTAGGAGGGTATACATACACCTCTTCCCAAATGGAGGATGTAGTTCTCACCTCATAGATGCAAGGAATACCCCTAGAGAAAGAAGGTGACATAGCTCCTAACAATTCCATCCTATCATGGATGGAAGGGGATGAAGCAGTTTTCACTTATGAAGCATCAAAATTGGCAACCCCAAAAGTGCAGTCCGATTATAACACCCGATCGAAGAGAAGGTTCACAGGCAAGTTGGTCACTCCACAACCTAGGAGTATTCTAAACCAACTCTCAGGCCCTTCTGCATTCGCTCCAGAGCCTCAAGTATGAAAATAAATTGCTATCACCTAGACAAAGGAACAAAAGCCTCCAAATCCATCACCAATCAACATGGTAGAACAATTGAATAAATCTTCCGCTAATGTGTCCCTTTGGTTAGCCATTCTAGAACAAAATTCATTCCTATAGGAGGCCCTACTGAAAGATGCAGTTGCACAACCAATAGAACAAGCTTCTGAAAGGACCATTGATGCATCACCTCCAGCCAAAGTTTTGGAAAACATTGTAGAGGAGGCTCCAACAAAGGGAAAAGGGGATAAGTCAAAACCTAAACCCTTCTTCCTAACTCTCATTGTATGGAAAAAACTGTTGCACAACTCCATGATTGACTTTGGTGCCAGTAACACATTCATGCCCAAGAAGATAGCTGAAGCCTTATGAATTAGCTATAAGCCCCTAAAAAGAGGAGTTATGAAGCTGGATGGGAACAAGGTCAATACAGTGGGCCTCATTAAATACCTCCCTTTAATATTGTTTTCCTGTCCTAGTATCACGGTGTCACAAGATACCATGGTCATTGACGTTCCCCCCATGTTCAGCCTTTGTCTATCACGGGATTTTACGACAAAGATAGGTGGATACCTTTCTTTGGATTGGTCTCACCTAATTCTCAAGACCAAGCACGAAGCCAAGATGAATATTGTATCAGAATCTCTGCATTTAGAGCATGTGGCTGATGAAGCCATGATCAAATATGAAGTTACCCATATTCCTCCCATAATAGAATAAACCAAAGCTTCTCAAATCTCTTACATTAAAGAAGAATCCATCGCTAGAAAGTAGTAAGGAGAGAAAGCGATAGAAGACAAAGTTGGTTCCGAGGAAGTATTTTTGAGCAACTATGTAGATACCAATCCTTATGACAATTGTCATGCTACCAGTTTGGAAACCTACATCATCTACAAGGAAGATCAAGAGTTGTGAAATATAGCAAAGGACTCTGTAGCCGAGCAAAATTCAGAACTATGGATGTTGCACTTTGATGGTGCAAGATGCAAAGTAGGTGTTGGTGTCAGGATATGCCTAACATCTCCAAACAACGAGTGGATTCTCAGATCCTTCCACTTTCAATTTTCCTACTCAAACAACGAGGCTGAATATGAGGGTCTTGTGCAAGGGTTGAGCCTTGTGGAGCGCATGGGTATCAGTAAAATAAAGGTGTTTGGGAATTTTGAACTTATAATCAATCAAGTCAAAGACACTTCTGCAACAAAAAATGTGTGCATGCTATCTTATAGGAACAAATTATGGGACCTCATTGAAAGCTTCAAATATTTTAACATTCATGCGGTACCAAGGGATCAAAATTCAGCTGTCAATCGTATGGCAATGGTAGGATCTCAATTTGATCTTATTTCTGACTTGATGAAGAATGTACAATTAGTGCGGGTAATCGTCCGACCATCCATTCCAAATAACAATTAGAGTTGGAAGGTGTTCAAAAGTGATGAACACATTGCTTCGTTCATTCAACAGTCAAGTGATTTTTCCAATCAGCTCCAACCAAGGATTGAAGAATCATATGAAGGACATATCATCCAATTAAGATCAAACAAACTTTTGAAAGGGTTGGTCATGCTCAAAAAAAATTTCAACTACGACGACACAAGAAATGATAGGAGGAAATTTATGGCAAACCAAGCAAACTATGCTGACTTTGAGGTAGAAGGTGGAAGAAAACTAAAAGTTGGAAAAGAAGTCCCACAACACGACAAAGATAGGTTGATACACTTCTATGAAGCATACAAAGGAGTCATAGCCTGGTCTTATGACAACCTCAGAGGATACAATACCAACATCATACAACATACCATAGAACTCACAGAAGGTGCTAAACCTGTCCGAAAAAAGCAAAGGCATGTCAATCCAAAGATTGAAGCCCTAATGGCACAAGAGCTAGGGAAGTTGATCCAATCAAATATCATGTTTCCAATCAAACACAGTAACTGGGTATCTAGCCTTGTGCCATTTCAAAAAGAGAATGGAGACATTTGTCTCTATGTAGACTTCTGTGACTTGAACAAAACATAATTAAAAGATCATTATTTGTTGCCACTATAGGATTTGACCCCAATTTCCGACGGCCTTTCGTTGGAATCTCGACGATACATTGTCGGCCTACCGATGATTAACAGAAGTCAGTGTCATCGCTCAAATTTCATCTACATCTTGACGGGCTGCAAAACGTCAACCTCACGACACACACTCGTTGGAACCGCGACACCAACTTCGTCGATCATGCGACGAACAGTGCCCGGATGATGGGAGGCATACCTTCACCAAACCGTCGGATTAACAACGTAAGTCCATTGCCATTATGACACAAATTCGACGTATTGGCAATATCGTTGAGAGATCAATATTGTTATAGCAATCAAAATTGCCTGAGAAGATATTTCGGGAGGACTGGATTTTTATCTCAGTGATAACTTTTCATCGTTGAGATACACATCTTGTCTCATCGATGAAGCACGAGGGAAGCATATCGGCAAGACATATATTATCAGAGTAAGTTTTGAAGGTCTACACGAGCAGCTATATGATGCCAATAAGATTACATCGATAGGAGTCTTGGAGACATAATTTAGATTGAAATAGCGATAGAAGTTCGTCGAACGAGCGACGAAATAGGCAAGTCATTACGGTGAAACTTCGTCGGATAGATTGCAAATTCATCGGACGTTTTTGCGGTTCGTCATATATTTGACGAGAAAGTGCACTTTTTAAAAAAAAACCTAGCCGTTGAAAGATCAAGACTATTACAGTGATCAAAATTGCCTGAGAAGATATATCGGGAGGGCTGGTTTTTTGTCTCAGCAATAACTTTTCATCGGTGAGATACACATATTGTCACACCGAGGGAAGCATATCGGCAAGACATATCATCGGAATAAGTTCTGAATGTCTACCCGAGCAACTATATGATGCCGATAAGCTTACTTTGGCATGAGTCTTGGTGACAAAAATTAGATTGAAATAGTGACAGAAGTTCATCGAATGAGCGACGAAATAGGCAATTCACTACGACAAAACTTCGTCGGATACATTCCTAATTCGTCGGACGTTTTTGCGGTTCGTTGTATATTCGATGGGAAAGTGCACTTTTTTTTTTAAAACCTATTCGTTGAAAGATCAAGACTATTACAGCGATCAAAATTTCCTGAGAAGATATATTGGGAGGACTGGTTTTTTGTCTTAGCGATAACTTTTCATCGGCGAGATACACATATGTCTCACCGAGGGAAGCATATCGGCAAGACATATATCATCGGAGTAAGTTCTGAATGTCTACCCGAGCAGCTATATGACGCTGATAAGCTTACTTAGGCATGAGTCTTGGTGACATAATTTAGATTGAAATAGCGACAAAAGTTCATCGAACGAGTGATGAAATAGGCAAGTCATTACGGCAAAACTTCGTCTGATACATTGCAAATTCGTCGGACGCTTTTTAAGGTTTGTCGTAAAATCGATGAGAAAATGCACTTTTTTTTTAAAAACCTATTCGTTGAAATGTAGGCATATCGGTGAAAGATGAAGACTATTACAGAGATCAAAATTTTCTAAGAAGATATATCGGGAGGACTGGTTTTCTGTCTCAGCGATAACTTTTCATCGGCGAGATACACATATTGTCTCATCGAGGGAAGCATATCGGCAAGACATATATCATCGGAGTAAGTTCTGAAGGTCTACCCGAGCAGCTATATGATGCTGATAAGATTACATCAGCAGGAATCTTGGCAACATAGTTTAGATTGAAATAGCGACAGAAGTTTGTCGAATGAGTGATGAAATAGGCAAGTCATTACGGCGAAACTTCATCGGATACATTGCAAATTCGTTGGACGTTTTTGCAGTTCGTCGTAAATTCGACGAGAAAGTGTTTTTTTTTTAAAACCCTATTCGTTGAAAGATCAAGACTATTACAGCGATATGAGGCCTGTTTGTAGCAGCAATAATGATAACTATTTTCTTGGCTGTCATACAAGCCATCTCCATCAACAGAGCTTTGAAACCAAATCCACACACAACACAATGTTCATAGTGAAAAGTTAGCACTTTCTTTCATCTTTGCAGATTGGTTTGATGCTTCAAACAATGCATTTCTTATATTGAAAAGTGCATTACTTACCTTTTTGAGCTTCTCTTTGTTTTGAGATTAGTTTAATAATCTCTACTTAACAGGGCCAACCACGTGAAGGTGGAAGCTCATTTGGCCCTCCCACCCCCCCCCCCCTCACATCACTCTCAATTCCCCATACCCGATCATATAACATTATTCATTCATTCATTCATCCATTAATAACATATAACATTCATTCATTAACATATAACATTTTTTCATTAACATATTTAGATTCATTCATTAACATATTTCATTTTTTTAGTTTTTACATATTATCAAAAATATGGCTATCATAATATGATTACAATCACTTTTCTTTTTGTTTCTTTTTTGCAGCTAAAAAAAGTTGAAGTGGAGTATTGTTTTCAAAATCATTTGTCCCCCCTTGAGTTGTTCTGAGCTATGCTTATGATCTTAATGTACGTCTAGTCATGTACTCACAACCGTGTGGACGCGGCTGCAAGGGGGGGTCTACTGCAATAGCAAAGAAATGTTAAATTGATATGTTTTATTATTATTGTTACACATATTTCATTAATTAAAATAACATCAGAATGGTGCTCTTTACCTGATTGGGCCACATCATGTTCCTGATATTGTCTTATAGCCTCATGCTCAACATGTTGAACACCCTCTAAATCCTAATCTGGAGTTGAAACATGAAATATTACATTAATTAATACACCAATTGAAATTAAAAATGTTTAAAAGAACATTAGAGTGGTCCTACTTACCTGATGGAGCCACATCATGTTCCTGATCTTGTCTAGCCTGATCATGCTCAAAATGTTGATCACGCTCTACATGCTCTAAAGTTGAAACACGAAAGGTTACATTCATTAATACACTAAATGCAATTAAAGATGTTTAATTGTATTAATCCATACTGTGTTTTGTATAGCACATGAATACATCTAGTACTGGGATGCACACCATGGCCTTCATCAGTAGGTTGCACTCCACCCTCACTAGGCTGCATTCCAATGTCATGTGCAGGATTATCATTGCTTATCTATGTAAAACAAATAGGCACATTATTATGGTGGAAATTAATATTGAACAGATTGCACAAGTATTCAATTTGAAATAAACTTTATTGAGTTTATTTACCTGCGTGTTGGATACAGTGGAAGATTGTTTTTGCCCAGTCGAGACTCTTAGTTGTTCAGTTAGGGCTCCATAGCCTTGGTCGTAGGCAATCTTTAGGTCCTCTTGTGTGGGCACTCTATTGAAATCAAAGCCCTGCATTTTTGCATGCGATCATGAATTTTGCTTCTATGATGTGATAAAACCAAAATTGTTTGCAATTTATTATTTGGATGCAATATTTCATTTATTGATACTTACAAATCGTGCGACTACTTTCATATAACCACTAGAGCCAAGTTTGTGCTGCCTGTGTTTTTCTAGTCTTGCCTTTGTTGCCTTCGATGTGTCGGGCAGCCTATGAAAAATTTGAAATACGTTAGATTATGTAAAAAGAAATATTAATCAGTATATAATTAAATTGTTGATAGTATTACATACCTTCCTTGGCCCGGTAGTATCTTTCCTTTCTTCTTTTCAACCTTCTCCTTTCCATCCGACACCAAGTCCTTCCACTCCCTTTCTGGAATCATGGGAGGACGCTCGTACTTTCTGTTCATCTCTAAATGTGACCTATATTGGTCCCTCACATACTTTAGATAGGTACCATCTTTCTTAAGGACCTTGGTTCGGTTGAATGTTTTATCACCGAACGACACAACTAAATGGTTAATGAGCTCATCTTTTAAATCTTGATTTTGGGAATTCCATCGTGTATGTATGGTGGGCCCGAAAGAGCTCCAATTAAATATCACTTAGATGTTTATTAAATACATCATTTCCTGCAATTATAATGTAGGAAAATATTGCCATTTTGTAAATCAATATAATAGGGTGCTATCCCCACTGTTAGCACTTACTTAAAAAAATAATAATAATAATTAAAACATTTTAAAGTACCTGGGGCCTTCTCTATCTTTATGGGAAGGAAATCTTCAGTCACCACAAATGTGACCGGCAATGTTCCCATACTAGTAATACGGGAAGATCCAGGAAATGTTGCTAAAACATCACCAGTAGTAGTGGCCTCTGCATCCACAGGTACTGACACATGTAGTGGCATGTGTTCGCTGCCAGAGGGTGGACTACCGAATGCCTGCATGGTATGTGTTGCCGACATTTTAGATGACAATATAGGCATAGATGATGGGGTCGGATGATGTGTTGTATGCACAGGAAGATCAGGATTGACACTTGTATCGTCCCCTACTTCAAGGGAAACACTTGCAGTACCTTGATCATAGCCAGCATCATGATCATGAGGATGCAAATAATCCTGTAAAAACAACACATATTTTAGTTCATGACATAAAAGAGTACAAAATATAAAACCATGGATGAACTTATGTTATAATTAAAGATCTCATGACAGCTTACTTCCAAGTTATGTGCTCTCTCAGACAATATTTTAACCCTTTCTCTTATCTCATCTGTTTGAGGCACTACGAATACCAACTGAAGGATTTCTTGATTGCATTTTTTTTGGGCCTTCCTCATCATATCCATGGGGTTTGTGGAAAATGTGATGTCATCATCACATAATAGTGATTGCACCTCCATATGGATGCTCTCCTATACTGCTGGTGCCTTTCTCCGATCAGCCAACTGCAACAAGAATATTAAAAACATTATCAAAATTAACCTAATAAACTCATGAAAAAAACATAATTATAAAACATTTTGCTCGTATCTAATTTGTACAATTACAATGACGTAAACCTATCAGATAGAAGCACCTGAAGATGGATCATGATCTATGCTCTAGGTCGGAGCCTTCCTCATATGATCAATGTCCCACTGTGACAAAAAATAAATATAAAAAACATTACCGAAATGAAACCAATAGACTTACAAAAAAAAACATAATAATAAAATGGTATATTGGAGTCATTAATTGGAGGTTGGGTAAAATGGTATATATGTAGTACATACCACCCCCATAGTAATTGTGTTTGTATCTAAGCGATTCAAATTATAATCGATTAGCAACTCTTCCCCTACAGTTATTGATTTTATCGCACATACGAATACACGGTTTCCCTCTCGCGCCTTGAATATATAATTGGGTTGCTTATTTGTTGACCCAGGTCATGTACTATTTATAAACCCTGCAATATTCCCTGATGCTTTTGGCCTCCCGTCAATGTACCTAGCCACTCCTTTATTTTGATCCTTATCTTTTAGTTGTATATAATTTGCTGATAGTGCATACCTACGCATACTTCATGTATATCGAACCAGCTGCATCCAATCTTTGTAATTGTAACAGGGTCCAACATACTCCATCAACTCAGTAACTTTGTCATAACATACTTTTATGCCATCCATGTAAAATAGGCCCAAACCATGTAATGACGATGGTGTTATGCGATATATCCTCTTGTTGACACAAAGATCAGTGTTTATTGGAGGAAGTTCCTTGGGTACCCATTGTTTCTGTAGATGTTTGTACCTCAAGGGCACCTCAATGTCGCTTATGCTCTCATCATCATAAGAACATGACCCCCCTTCAGTAAGAAAAAATTCCATGCGTTTACGGAATTTTCTTCTAATCTTTTGACCTCTAGTTGATCTCCCTCTTTTAGACCTACTACATGTCTCGCTTTCCTCTTCTCTTCCTGAATTTCCCTCGCTTGAGGAAGACAAATCTGACAAATACCTATTTTGTGGTGCCTGCACTCATAAGGATGTTGGATGAAGTTCTTTCATGGTGATGTGATCCGAAGGTGACATTATGATTAATTTATCATTTCATCGCTAGAAATTGACAGGTTATAAGGTAATCAAGTCTTGATAGATTGCAAGTTATTGTTACTACCATCCAAATGTGTCCATCACAAATCAAATCTACTTAACGTCTTTGTGCAGCATCTTTTCAAGCATAAAGTAACTTCAAATGATAGTTTGGAGTTAGTTCTTTCTTCTTTCAGCAAGTATTGTAGCTCATTTTTGGAGCTTTCAAGAAAAAGATAGCATTGTAACTCATTTTCATAGACTTGTACTCAGCTGTATTTTTACTTTTCAATCAATAAAAGCAAGCTATTTTTCCTTCTCGATACTGGATATTGTGTGATAACATGAAATTATTTATATTTCCTTGTGATGATAATGTTTATCCTTGGTTCTAGTCTAGTTTCTCATAGCCTTTATACAAAAGTGCATGTTTGTGCAGGTCATAGTTTGTGTTCTACTAGTTCTATGTAGGATTCAATTGTGAAGTCAAACATTCAAGCCTCTAGGAAGGTCATTTGTTGTTACACTTGAGTTTTTCCATAAACTTCAAAGCCTATCTATGAAATACTTATGCAAAACATGTCAAAACTGAGTTATGTATATTGCAGTGAGTTTTATTGATCACATTGTGTGTCAAAACAACATTACAAATCCTTAATATTTGGTGCATCATGATAGGAGTTAGTTTTATTTCATGTTTCCTCCTTACCCTTTTCCCAACAAATAGTTTTAGGTGACTACCATAAGAGACAACTTACTCTGGAGGTTCTTTTCTGCTCTAGGTAACCCACAACCTAGAAAATTCCCATGTTTCACCAATATGTTAAGTTCTGCAACTTAGGAGGGGTACAATATTGAGAGATAACAGTTATTGGCATGCTTGGTGGGACTAGTATGATGAACTTCTCATCAAAATACTGAGATATTTGGTGTTTTACTTAGTATTATTAGCCTTTGGAGGCAATATAAACAACACCAGGGTGACTCTAATTACATATCAGTTGGTTTTAGTAGTCCAAATGCATGCAACCAAGAAGAGGAAAGTGTTGTAGAATCTAAGCCAATTAAAATTCCAAGTTTTAAAAGTTTTTCTTCAAACCAATAGTTGATTCGTAACCAAGAGAAGCCCTTTCCAATCCCCTTACCAATTGAATCTAACATGGACAACTATGATGAAATTGTTAAGTTGGAAGAGCATGTGTTAACAATCCCAAGCTTCAAGAAAATCACTTCTTCTCTTCCTCAAGAGTTACCAAAGCCTCCTATACTAGCCAATCCTCTATCAACACTCCCTAAATCTTTTGAGGATTTGCTCGATCATTTCAAATAGGAGGATGTCGAGCTAGTAGTGAAACAAGAGTTTTTGTTTTCAATTCAAGACTCAAAACTAATTAAGGATCTTCCTCAAGTGGAAAGAACTTGTGAGGTTAGTTATGAGGAGGAAAAAGAGATATCTATTGTTTATAAGCCTATGAATGGTGTGAATAATGAAAAATCTAAACTTTTTCAAGTAGAAGTCGAGGGTGATTAGTTTGAAATCAAGGTACAAGGAAACTGGATGGGTTAGAAGGAAGAGTTGATCTTCCCATTTGATGAGTTGTCTTGTTTTGTTGTGCAAGATGAAGATTCGAAGCAACAAGAAGATATCAAACAATTCGATGAGTTTCTGGTTAAAGAGGAAAAATCAAACATGGATCAAGAGGAAGAATATGGTCTTGATGAGGAGTCTATTCTCTCAAGTCAAGAAACTTATCATGAAGTTGATTTGCAAGATCTTAGCTATTTGGAGGAACTTCCTTTCTGCTGTACAAAAGAGCTTAAGGTTGGTATAACAAATGAAAGTTTGTAGGAAGAGGCTACTACATTGTTTGAACAGTTACCTTCACTCATTGAAGAAGAAAATCCTGATTTGGAGTGTACTAATGAGGATTTTGAGCTTGGACTAGCTATTCCTAAGAGCCTTCCAAGAGCTAATAGCTTTGATGAGTTATTAGCTATCTTAATGGAAGAGGATGGTCCATTGACCATGGATGAGGAATCAACATGGAAATTTATCATGTAAGGTGAAGGCAATGATGTTATTTCTAATCATTCAAATTGTCTTCTCTCTTGTCTAAACTTAGCCATGAAATAGGACAACCATAAAAAAGGTAGAAAGGTTTGAAGAATGCAGTCACAATAATATTATATCAACCTTATTGGGTTCTTTGAAAGAAGAAGAAAACCATGAAGTTCCAAATCAATTTCTTGTACCACAAGAGCACCATAAGAGTAATATGAAGGATATGATCACACCAAAAGAGGAAAAAGGAAAAACCAATCTAAAGCTTTCAAGGGGATGTCCTATCAGGAATCTAACTAGGATGGAAACTAGCAATGCATCACAAGTCATTATTGCACCCAAGCATGCAGACTCTATCCTACTATCCTATCCATTTTAAGATAACATGAATGTTAAGTGGATTTGTGGATTTGTTTTCTCCATTTATGAGGCATTGTAATAGCTGGTTGAACATCTATCATTTCTTCATTTCCTCTTTGATGCTCACAAACATATGGAGCATCACAAGTTGCAAAGAAGGGGTAGCTACTTTCATGAACCAATTAATGGTTTTATTTAGGTATTCCTTTCCTCAGTTAGTCTAGGTTAGGATAGTTTTTGTTTTAAGTGAATAAGTTTTGTTTGCACAGTTAGTTTGTTTTGAGTCATTTGGTAGGTTGAATAAGGTTGGTAGGTGTTATGTGGTGGAGCTTTTATTTTCCTTCCCTTTGGGGTGGTTTTATCTTCGTTATTTTTCTATGGGTCTGGTATTTGGGGATTTTTTCTTTCTGGCTGTTGACTTGCTATCAGCAGTACTCAGTCACTTAAGTCATGTTTTATCCCTTTTGGCCATCACTTCATCGGCCCCTTTTACCTATCCTTTCAGTTTTGCATTTTGACTTATGCGTCCCTATGGTTTTCGACCTATTAACCTTTACAACGTAGCCTTTGAATTATTTTTTGACCCCGTGGGTTATTTCCCCTTTTGCCTAGTGGTCCCCTTTCTCTAAAGTAACTATTTTGCATGTGCAGATTTGTATTAGCCGACGGATGCAGGAACTGTGATCTTGACCGTTCATCGTACACCTCGCAAGGTTTGTGCTTGCGTCATAGAAAATGCTGCGAGGCTTGCGAGATGCTGCCACCTATTGTGTAACTTGGTGGGGCCAATTTTTGAGTGTTGACTGATGGACGGGTGATGATGCTGATAGTTGTGTACTATCTGATGCATCTGGGTCATCCCTCACTGACCTCACGCAGTTAAAACTTCAGTTTCAATAATGCTGCGAGGTACGCGATGTGTTGATGCATGGGCACCTATGTTATCGATTAACGAATGAGGTGGGAGCCGTTCCATGCTGATGTGGTACCTAATGGGCAATATTCTTGCTAGCTTGATGATTGGAAGGAGGATGTGTCATTTTCAAACTGTTGTTGACCAAATCTGGACCGTCTGTCTGGCCAACTGTATCTTTGATCAATGACGTGTTTTCAAACAAATTGGTGTTGTACTATAGCCGTTCTATCTCACGTGAGCGAATAGTAATGGTCAAGTTCGACTCAGCCTACGTAATTAAATGCTAAATAACCAGTGGATTGCTATTTCAGTGTTGCATTCTGGTTTATAAGAATTCCTCGGTGTTTAGAAAAGCGACTATTATCTCAGTTCTCCATTATTGCGACAGTTGATGCTCTGCAAAATAAACAGTATGTGATACGAACGCCTTCTTTTGTAATTTTAGAATATATTAGCATTGCCTATTGAATAATTGATGATTGTGTCCTTTTCGATTCCTAGTGAATTGTTAAGCGAATTGGCTGTTAAATCTTATATAGGTCATTGCGAGTGATTTGTGTGCATATAAAAAAGTTTTTTGTAATGGCAATCGAGAATAGGGTGTAATTGTTTGTTTTTCTTTAAGAAAACCCTAGTTCAAATCCCCTTTTGTTTAAAGTATATGGCATCCAAGGCACGAAGTATTGGTCCCGAGGCTACGCCTAGGGGTTACTCACAAGATATTATTGATCTATTGAAACCTTCTATGAGCAAGAAGCAAGAAGGAAGTATATTGTTCTATGGACCTGTGATTCATGAAGGTTTAATGGAAAAACAGTGTACAATCCATGATGCCGAATTGCCATACACTGGTTGGCAACTCTTTTCCAATTGGTTTGGAAATAGAAATTTGCCTGTTCCTTTGTGTAATCCATGGAGACTGGACTTGGGTAAGCTGGTGGTACCGAATGTCTATGAAGATGTAGACTTATTAAAAGATATTGCTGCAAGGTACGATCCTATGACTCGAATTGTCAAAACACATCTTGGCAAGCCTATGATTAAAGTAACTAGAGAGGAAATTACAGAGATTTTTGGCTTACATGAATGGAGCCAGGATATGATTCCCATCAAATTGGAGGTCTTCAAGGAAGACCTCCAAGGAAGAATACAGAAACACTAAGGGTTTGATAAGGACATCCCTTTTGATACCCCATTTGGCTGTGTTGGGAAGAGGGAAGAATCAGAAAAAGGTTGTTATTGGCAGGAATGAGCCTGAACCTTTCCCAGTAGACTACTTCGCCCCTCATTTCAAGAAGACCATCTGTGCACTATGTCAAGTTTTGGGGATTGACCTGAAGAAGACTGTGCCTATAGAGATAATGTATATGGCTGTCAACCTCAAACACCCTGGTTATAATGTGGTATATGAATTTTCCACTTACCTTGCAGAGAACATAGATTTTGGCTTAGCAGCTTTGAAGCTGGGAAAGAATTGGGTAAAATTCAGATGGTTTTCACTATTGATTCATATGTTTTTATATAGGGGTCAGAAGGTATTTGAAAAAGATATGGAGTTGAGGAAGATGGAAGGAGATATTCAAATGTCTATCCAATATTGGACTAGGGTCTTAGACAAAATGATCATAAGTTTGATTATGTCACCTTTCATAATATTTTTGGATCTAAGTTAAGGAAGGCTTTAGTTGTTGATCCATCCAGGATTCCAAAAGAAATTCATGACTTTCTAAGACCTATGGAGAGGAGGCCTGAGCTAAATCTAACCCACAATTGGGGTGATATTATCCCCAATGACAATACTACAATCTTCAGGGTCTTTGGCACCAATGCCATCCCATCTGTCCTACCTAAAGAAGTTCCTCTCAGACTTGGTTTTGTAGAGATTATGAGGCAATTGGGAGCATCTCAAGATTTCCATTTTCCTGCTGAACACAAGAAAGGATCCTTTTTCCCTGAATATACAGCTTTTGCAGATTTTGTTATGATAAAGGGAGGGTGGAGAAATTTACACTTGTTACTCAAGCCATATAGATTGAAAACTGTACACCCTAGGAATTATGATCCTGAGGGTTTTATCTCCCAAATGAAGGCTAGACATCGGACTGGAACCTTTGTTCACAATTTCTACTATCTTGAAGATATCATTAAGAATATTTTTGATGAGGACTTACAAGATGAGAGAAAGGCAATGTACATTGCCTATTCAAAAATGGTAAGAAGTAATCAGGAGAAAATACCTGGTTTTGATCCTGTACCTAATGCTAAAGATGAGCTCAGCAGGGCAATCTATGTTCTTGGTAATTTTGAGAGCATAGTAGGAGTCTTGAAGGAGGAAAGGGTTGTAAAAGGAAAGGAAAACTCACATGTTACTGAGCAGCACCCTGAGATAAGAATCGAAGAAAGGCCTACCTACCATCCTCAAGGGAAAATAAAAGTGTTTTCAAGAAGGAAGAGAAATAGGAAAGAGGAAGTTACGATGAGTGGTGCATCATCCGTCCTAAGGAAATCAGTATCTAGTATTATTGATCTGGATTCACCTTCGAAGAGTTCAGAACAGATTAGCACATATCTCCAAAGAGGCCTAGAACTGATAGTATGGGGGATGTTGGCCAGAAAGGTAATGATGAGGAGGATATTATTGTAACTCTAGATGAAATAAATCCAAAAATGCCACTAGATCCAACTGATATTGCAATGAGCTCAGGAGCCATCACCCTAAGATTGGGGAAGGATGAGATTAAAGGAATTACAAATAGTGATGATTTGAGAATAGAAGCCTGCAAAGAATTCATGATGGATGACTCTTTTATCCATACCCGTGCTTTTGAAGATTTTGTATGGAGAGCTCATCTCTCATCTTATACTAAGCAGGTAGCACATGAGAGAAGTTTGCACCCAGAGCTTCCAAAGCAAGTAATTCAGTCAAAGGTCAAAGTACAATTGAAGGAGAGGTTTAAGGAAATCACACCAGAATAGGTTAGAACACTAGTTCAAAAGTGTGGGATATTGCTACTCCTTGAATGGGATATTGCTGATGTTGTAGTATTTGATACAGTAAGAAGGGAAAATAAACCGCTTCTTGCAACACAGGAGGAGGCGGCATTAGCACTTAAAGGATCAGCTTTCAATGAAGAGTGGGATTCTCTAGCAATATGGTCACTATCTACAGGGTCTCAAAAACCTATTGTCGCTGAAACATCCGATTTTAGTGGTCATTTGATTGTGAAGAGAGTTGCTGATACCCCTGCCTTGGAGGCTGTTGACATGGTTGTGAATTTTGCCAAATTTACTAGGGCAACCATGGAGGATTTAACTAAAAATTGAGATACTCTGAGGAACCAGTATAATGACATTATTATTGAGTATAATAAGAGTCAACAAAGGGTGGCAGAATTGGAAACAGAAATGGCCTTATTAAGGCAACAAATGGAAATCTTGAGATCCCAAAAGCAGGTTAGCTCTAGCCAAATTATTGCTGACCCACCAATTAATCAACCCCAACCTCCTGCATAGGTTCAATCTTGGGCTATGGTCCCGTATAATATGGGACAAGTGCCTATTGTGGTTGAGAAGGCCAGTACCTCGAGCGAAGATCCTTCTAGGGAAAAGTTACTCCAGCAGATTGAAGAATATAAGGAGATGGTAAATCAAATCCGGGATGCAATAGGAAGGAATAATTCAGAAATTATTGATACTGTGTTAAGGCATCTACATAAATGGGTCCAGAGTAAGCTGAATGGTGTTCATGCGAATTATGCCTTGATGCTGCAAGCACTTGAATTTTTTCCAAGGGACAAATAATTGGCTATCCCTTTGCTAAATAGATGGGGCCCTAGAATGGAAAAATTGAAATTTATGGCAGTTGGAGCAAAGCAGCATGGGAATAAGTATCCTACAGTCATGACAACATATCAATTTGTTAAGACTATTGCTGAGCAAAAATTACAGGGGTCTGCTGCTCCTATGGAGTCCAAAATCAAAGCACTGAAGGATATTTATGATGGAAAATATTTGACTCCACTACCTCATATTTTGCATAGTCAGGATAGTGTCAAGTCTTTGCAAGCATGGAAGGAGAAAATGAATAATATAATGACTACCCAAACTCATGATATATGCAAAAATGTTGATATTCGCATGTTGGAGAACACTTTAGAGAAGTTATCACTTGTCATTAGTTTCCTGGAGAATTTTGACAAAACAGCCACGTCATTAATGATAAAGTATGTACCTTATCAAAAAATGGTGGACCAGGTGGTGGCTTTCACTTGGCCATCGGAGGAAGATTTTGAGTCATGGAAAAAGATGTTTATTGATGAACTTGAATTATAAATAATGGGGATGAGAGCTGCAATTTGGTCATGTAAAATATAGGTCTGGCCTATGGTATTATATTTTGAAATGCATTCTCTTCCCGGATTCAGGTACAAATTGTGCAAATAAAATCAGCACATGAAGCGGTTAAAAGATGCTTTGGTGTCAGGGAATCAATACTTGGAACCACGCTTTCCTTTCCTCCGTAACAAATTAATCATCATTTTGTTTTAAGCTTTTTTTCTCTTACCAAGCAAATGATGTAAAGATAACTGATTAGGAATTAGCGGTCCAGTAAAAAATGGACATGTGTATCCTTTGGCCTAAAGCTTGTTTGCTCCCTTGTTTTTATAAAAGGGAATTCTGGGCTGAGGAATAGGTCTGTTGAAATTACTTAAGATACGTAAGAGAAGAATCAAGTAGAGAGAGAAAAGAATATGTCCAGTTTTTTGAAGCTTTGATTTTGTTTGGGAACTTAGTAAATCATGGGGTTTTGGAGCATACTTATGCAAATCTTGTGATTTTTTTGAGTCTATTTTATCTCCTATTGTAATAATTTGCATGAATTTTTAATGAAAAGTCTATCAAAGATGATGTTCTTTAAATTTCATTTGTCATTTCCAGTGGATTATGTTCGACTATAGCTCTGGTTCAATGGACTTGTTAAATGCTTCAGTTGTTCAATAAGTTCATGCAAATTAGCACATAGGATTTGCTAAAGAGTAATAGATTCATGTATTGATGAATGGATGGTAATGCCTTACATACAGATCATAGATGCTCTAAATGAAAGTTACCCTGTAGTTCAATTTCCAGCTTGACTCTGTGCTTTAGGATATGGCATTGGTACTCTGACTACTTATTGTTCTTGTATTTTTTGTTATAGCTTCAGGAAATTTCACTCGAATATTTCATAAAAACACACTTAGGTGTTATTTCAATTCCTTGTTAAATAAGAGCTAAATTCTCTTGAGAAATAGCCAATTTCTTGAAGGATTATCTTGTTTAAACTTAGACTAGAATTTATCTATTGTTTATCCACGTATGAGCAAATCATTCTCATCATGAATGACAATATATTTTAGGGATACCCTCCTGGATCTTACAGAGTCCGAAGTGTAGGAGAGATAACAGTTTTGTTGCATTTTTCTCGTTAAGTTGGCACAGTGCCTTCAGGACTTTTAAAATTGAGTATGGCAAGCTCATAGAAGCTTTTGCAGGTTCGACTTGGGTTGTAAAAAATGCCAACATTATGCACTATTTTTGATGAGTTACAACATTATGCAAGACTATTTCTCAAGTCTTGTCAAGTTCCAAGAGTCGACACCATGCCCAATGGATAAGTTTAGGCAACTGGTGAGGATGTTTAGCAGGCAAACATATAGAAGATGTCACCAATTTTTTTACCTAATTTAGCTTCTAACTCAATCAAGTAAAGTTGGGATAGTTTTTGCAAAAATAAAGATAAAGGTACACGTTCAATTCTACTAAGTTCCATTCATATACACAAAAGTATTATCAAATGAATTGCAGTTCATTATGCAAATGTATACAAGAGAAAGATTGCACAAAATTTTCACAAATGTATTTTATTGATAATTACAAATGTATGGTGTCCCACACAATTTGTGGGAATAACTATTTCAATATGATATAAGACATAAACTATGCATTTGAAGAAATAGAAAGGAAAGAGCATATGGAAAGAGTAGGGATCCGCCATTGCCTAAATGATGAACCCCAAACTGTTTCCTAAATGATACACCCCAAAGTTGAACTATTGCATCATTGGAAAAGTATGATCAAATTCATCTATTATGAAGAATTGGTCTATGTGCCTCTAGTAATCACTATAAAAATGTGAAAGACAAAGCTATTTTATTTTTTCTGTCTTATCTTATACCATTTTATGAGAATGGGGGGGCCAATGTGTAAGAAGATCTTTGGAAACTAGGCATGAAAATTGCAGGTTAAAGAGAATGGGGGTGCCAAACTTACAGTACTCATTGTCCCTTGGTCCTCGATTTTCCCTGAGTGCCCTCAACCTTGTCCTCGGCGTTGGTATTGACCTTGTTTTAGCTCAAAACTCTTCGTCAATGCTGGTATTAACCTTGTTTTCACTCCTCAAAAGTCTTCCTCAGCACTGGTATTGAACTTTCACTTGTCCAATTTGACGAGCTACAACCTGCTTTAGTTAGGTTTTAGAGTATGTTAATTAAATTTTAAAAAATTATGGCACCATTTAGAGTAGTGAATATAAAGTAAGCCAAGCCTATTATAGTCATGAGGGAAATAATAAAACTCCTAGGATACTTTGTGAAACCATTTTCCTTGGTTAAAGGGAGGCCATAAAATATACCTTTGGATTTTTTCAATCTTCAAATATGAGGATTTGCAAGGTTCTTAGCAACATGAGTAATGGAAATGTGTGCAACAAGAATTTTTGAACACACATGGAATCTCCTTGCCAAAGAAAGGGGCTTCATAATTTAATATGATAATTTTTCTTAGCTCTAGAATCAACTTTTAAATCTTCTCCTAATAGGGCCAAAATCACATCTTCTTGTGTTTGAGAAGTCACCAGCACTAAACATAACCATCAAGCAACTTTTCATCAAGATTATAACATCACCGTCGATTTTGAGCATGTGCATATCGGAGCCGCTTTAGTAACCTGTCATATAATGTACTAAAACTCGACATAAATATTAAAGCACTTTGATTAATAGTAATGTTATAATATTAATATATTATATAACAAGATTATATTACATTATATGAATTATAATGATATATTTGATATATTAAGATTATATATAATCTATATATAGATTAATAGTAATTATATTAGATTATTAATATTATTGGTATATTATTAATAATATTAATATTGTATTAGATTAATAATAATTATAATATTATTAAATGATTAATTATATTACAAATGAACACTGCTTTCAAATTCTTAGCTTTGAATGAATGGTTGAAGCACCAATGTTGAATGTTGCAACTCTAGTAGGCATGAATAGAAGTAGAGGAGATTGTTTGGGAGAAGAATTTTTTCTAGTGCTAGGTTATGTGTTAGGTTATATAGGGTTAGGTTATATAGTGTTTGAGCCTAGCCTCAAACACTACAATTAGGGTTAGGTTATGTGTTTTCTTTAGGGTTAGGTTTGGGATTAGGTTTATGGTTATGGTTAGAGTTTAGGGTAATCCAAATCATAACCTAACCCTTTCTCTCGAAACCTTAACCTTGACCCTAACCCTCACCTTTATCCTATCTTTATAACCCTAACCACAACCAAAACTCTAACCCCAACCCTAACCCTAATTACCTAACCCTAAATATTATTTATTTTATTAATTAGTTGCATTCACTCTAATAACCCTAAACCTATCCCTAAACTTAACCCTAGCCCTATCCCTGGCCCTAATCCTAACCCCAACTCTAAGCCAAATATAAAAACAACCCTTAATCATAATTACAATAACCCTAAAACTTCATTCTAGATATAACCCTAATACTATAATCCCTAATTGTAATACTAAACCCTAACCCTAATTTCATATCTAATCCCAACCATAACCAAAACTCTAAATCTAACCCTAACCATAAAACATAAACCCTAATCTAACCCTAATCCTAACATTATTTTCCTAACCCTAACCCTAACTCTAAACCTAACACTAACCTGAACACTAAATCCTAACCCTAATTAAATACCCAATCATAACCCTAAATGGTAACATCATCCTTTGAATTTGATACTACATCAAAAATTATGTGTTACAATCATTGCTTCCATTGTTGTCATCTTTACATTGGGATGCATATATTTTTAAAATCAACAAAATCTTTTAATGTCTTGCCAAAATTAATATTATTAATTGTAATATCAAACTTATAAACAGGTATCCAATTTAGAACATAAATAAGAAATATATGGTAATAGTTTCTTCAAAAAACAAAGTGATGTGGACTAGAAGGACTATAAGAACTATAATGATTTTAGAATATACACATAATGGATTTTTTGAAAAGGTTTTAGAAACTTTCAAACAAATGCAATTGGTAGATGCAAAGAAAAATTCCACAACCTGATGGAACTTCAGTAAATTGAAGCTGGGGTTAGAGGGTTTCTAAATTACTCAGGGTAACCTTCAGTATGGATCGGTCAAAACCCTCTTGTTATGTTTTAATGGTGACCTATTGCCACGGTGGACCGGTCACTTAAGTGAGGTTTCATCCCTCTCGGGTTGTGCTTAACCGGCCCTATTTCACCTGATTTGCCGGTCTTTTTGGCATAATGGCCTTGGTATTACACCGCCCAAAATTTCAATGCGGGCCCCACTTAAATGTTCCATCTAAGGGCTGATGAGCCATCCGATCACAGAATTCAATCTTGACCGCTTCTCGTAGACCTCGCAGGTTTGTCTGTTGGCGTCATTAGAGTAGTGTGAGGTTAGCGAGATATGGCCACGTGCCATGAATGGATGAACGGGTTTTCTTCCCGAGGTGTTCGATATGATAGGGGGCCATCTTTTCACCGATAATAGCCATCAATAACGGGGTAATCATGATCTCTCGCACACCTCACACAGGCAGAGTAAATATCCGAGAGAGTTTTGCGAGGTTCGCGAGGGAGTGGCACGTGCTTTTCTTTTTGTGCCAGTGGGATTATATGGGACCCATTGTGCGGTCTGGGTCTATTCTTCTGCGGATTTTTGATTGGATATGTTTTCTGAAGGCATTGACGTGGACTGTCAACATCCATTGACTTGATCTCCACCCTCCCTTTGTTAAAGTTTCTCCCGAATCGGTGGTTCATTTATAGGGAAGAAGTGTGTGAGTTTCCCACATGGCATGTATTACTTGGCTATTGCTCGTGTCATTAATGATAAAGGTTTCTTTTCTCCTGAGGATCTCCACCTGATTTCCTCCTGCGTGCGAATAGTGCCATCCTGCTGAGGGTATTCATAGTTATCTAGATCATTAACTGTGAAAGTGCTTGAATCGCCTTCAAGTAATTGTACCCTGCATATTGGCTTGCTCTATAAATGCTAACTGAATTGTATGTAATCAGCATTGCATTCTCTTGTGTCTAAGTACAGTAAGGTTTTTCTTCTATTTGTGGATGTGCTTTGTTTCTATCATGAGTAAATCAGTTAAGCGAAGGAGTGCGAGGTTGGCTTCACCAGTCATGAAGAAATCTGATTCTTTCATGTCTCGTAAGGCTATTATTAGGAACATTGGGAAGAGGCCAGTACCTTGTTCTTCCCCGATAATCATCTCGGATTCTGATGAATCTGAGACTGATTTTGATTATCGGTACTATTTGGCTTCCCTGGCTGATCTTATGGGAGTGGATGAGGAGATTTTGGCAATTGAGCCAGTGCCTACATTAGCACTAGGTCCAGTTGTTCAAGAATGTGCTCGCAAGGTTGGTAAAGAGGAGGTGGTGCCATCGCTATCGCAGGCTCGAACTCGAAGCGGTTGCTTGTATCGGGGCCATGTTGCTTCTTCATGATTATTGGCAGTGGTTCTGTTGGATGTGTCTTCTCTTCTCTTGTTGTTCTATCAAGTGGATGTGGATGTGGATATGGACGTGCATGTTCTTTGCACAAAAATTTTTTTTTCGACTGGTTATTTCATAACCGTTTTGATTCCTTTGTTCATGCATGATATCATTATGACAAGGAATGTAAATTTGAATTTCATTTTTGTGCTGAAATTCAATTTGGTGTCACAATGTAGCCTAATGCTTTTTGCTCTCCTATTCTATAAAGGATATTTCACGGCTCATTGTGAAGGGTTAGAAAAATTTTGCAATCCGACGCTTGGAAGTTATACAGTCCTCTTTATTGTTAAAGTGTTATGAACATTTTGTTTCAGGAAGTCATCCTGGGGTTAGGTTTATATACAGATTAGTGTGATATGCTTTTTTAATTACTGATATCGAAAGAAATCTATAAAATTAAGATGGTTTACTCTCATGGGTGTGTGCCATGGATTATGAATAGCTTTATCAAAGAGTTAATCAAATGCTTGAAAAATAAGTTACATGTTCATGGTTGTATATACTCAGGATGCTTGAAGAAGTACTATCTTAATATGCTAAAATATCTCATGATAGTAATGCTATATGAGATGGGTTCATCGTATCAAGATTTTGTTCTATATGACTCCATTGCCCTATGGATGAAGCACTGGATAATATTTGTGTCATTTTATTAGTTCAAGATTGTAGGTTCTAAGCAAGGATATCCAAATACTGAACACAAAACACTTGAATACAACCTTGTCCTCCTCAGGGAGGTGTTGTAACAAATAAGTGGGTCAGTTCCATTGCTCTTTGGTACTGGTAGTCATTCTCTAGTCTGCCAAAACCTTGAGATGATCACTATCCCTTTGAGTGTGTAGGAATTGTAATCTGTACATAGGAAGTGTTCTTCC
The DNA here is from genome assembly GCA_007115665.2 of Sequoiadendron giganteum. NCBI lineage: Eukaryota > Viridiplantae > Streptophyta > Pinopsida > Cupressales > Cupressaceae > Sequoiadendron > Sequoiadendron giganteum. The sequence goes on along the minus strand of CM021108.1, from coordinate 65,925,504 downwards.
CAATCATGAGACATTCATGTGAACATGTTTAGGTTTACCCACCTTGGTCCTACAGAGCCAAAAGTGTAGGAGAAGTCAGTCCTTTATTGACTCTCGTTAGTTGGCCATTAGTGGTTGTAGTTATCCTCAATAGGGGTTGGCTACCTCTTAGATATCTGCAACCTCTACATGGATTGTATTTTAAACACCAACACAACCTTCACCAAAATCCTTATTGGTTTCCTTAATATGGGAGATTTGGAACAAGGTATAGACATCCATCAAAGCATAATATGAAGATGATTTTTTTCAAATGTTGTGGTTGTGGATGCCCTTTTAAAATTTATATAGAATGTGGAAGGATAGAAAAAGCTTGTGAACTATTTGACAAAATGTCTTAAAGAATTGTAATCTCAAAATTTATTTTAGTGTCTATTTTGTTATACCCCATGTCCCAAATTGGGTATAACACAATAGACACTAATTAGAGTTTATTCCATGAGATTACAATTATTCGAGGCATTGTGTCAAATAGTTCATGAGCTTTGCCTATCCTCCCACATTTTGCATAGATTTCAAAAGGGCATCTACAACCACAAGATTTGAGAAAATTCATCTTCATATTATGTTTTCCTTATGATTGGTTGACTCTTATACTAAATTAATATGTTCAATTTATGTTTCCTACTTGATCTAACTATCCACAAATGGCAATTTAATAGTGGAAAGATATGATCCTACTTTGGTATAAATTGTATATGCAATATCAAGGTATGAATTAATATGTTCAATTAAGAGATGTTAAATGAAATGAATAAAACTAATGTAATGTAAATAAGGGAGACCAGTGCCTTATTGGGTAAAACGGAGTCAAATGAAAGCCTTTAATGAGTGGTTTCTATCTAGCAGGTCCTCTAATTGTTTGGCATATAACTATGAGTTTACAACTGGTATAAACATGCAAGAGTGTAATTGATAAACCCTTGTTGAGGCAGAATATCAAATCTAATAATCTGATTCTTCTTAATGATCCAAATGGCATTCCCAGATTACTATAATTTATTGAAAGGAATTTTAATTCTTTTTTAAAGAATCCAATAAACCAAATCACACAAAAACAACAAATGTGTATTGATAAATAGAATATATACTTGATACTTCAATTTAAACAACCAAGAAACATTAGATTGAAGACAATCAAATAATTGCAAAAATCCAACAAACAATTGATACCAGAATGAAGCCACTAAATCAACAGTCTTTCATTATCTCCTTCAAAATTCATACATGCAACATAGTCTCCTTGAATGTCATCATTTCTGAAAATTTAATGCTTATAGCAGTCTATCCTATTCTAATTCTATCTTCTACCCCTTAAATTTATCCAACAACGGATACTTATACATCAGTTTGCAAAAGGATGTGCCTTTTCAAAAAGGTTTAAAGCATAAAAGGTTTAAAAAATCCACTATTAACTAATTTCTCTTGAGCCACAAATGGACTGCAGACATATGCTATGTATAATCCTGGTGCTCATGAGTGTCGGCATCTCCCAACACATCGCGGATCACAATCTCCATCATTATCATTTGCTCATTTTGCTCACATGCTGCATCCAATATCACATCTTTCACAGTGGCTGTCTCCAGCATCCCTTGGAGTATTGTTTCGCACTCACTTTTCCATGTTGTCGCTTCCTTCATTTTCCCTTCATCATCACATAACTTGGTGAATCTATCTTTGGCAGCCTCTGTCAATCCCTGCATATCCCCTTGTAACTCCACATAGAAATCCCTGTACCTATCCATAATACAATTGGCATTTTCAATCTCTTCATTACTAGTAGTGTCCTCCAATTCCTCAATTCTTTCCTGAATTCTGCTATCCACTCTCTTGTGTTCCTTTATTGCATCTACGTACTGTGAATGTTTTCCCCAGAGTTTATTTAACCAAGTGGTTAAAACAACCTACCTTTTTTTTTATTATTGCAGCAAATGCATCCACTCTCCCTTGAGATTATGTAGTTGACCCTTCCCAACGGTCTTTTTTCTGTGAACTCTCACCTTGAGTGAGCATCCTTGTTGGTTCTATTACACCACCTACCAAGTCTTTCAAGCGTTCATTCTCTCTCAACATCCTCTCATTATTGGTTTTGTACATCTCCCTTTCCCTTATCAATGCTTGGATTTGGGCTTTATTCAACTTGGCTATATTTATCCCAATATCAGCAGTCGCTACAGGATCAACCTCCCCAGCCTTTAGGGTCATGACATGTCCGAATGCCTTTTCAGTGTCAATAACAATTGATTTCTTGTGAGGAGGATACAAGGCCCAAATCATCAATGTTTCATCATTAGGATTGTATCTTGATCCTGTGTATACCTCCGTCACCTTCTCTATACTGAGCTTGTGGGTAGCATTGTTATCTTTTAAGAAACTATCAAAAACTAATGCAGAATTCATATCCAAACCTGGAAAAATCATAACACCTACCTTTTCAAGCAGCTCCCTCCCCTTTTCAAGGGTCATGTCAATCATCTCTTTGTCCACTTCATCCTTTAAGCTTTTTAACAGTTGATCCTCATTCCCTGGAGTGACATTGTCAACCTGTCCCCTTATCTCTTTCCCTTTTTGCTTATATAAAAATGTCTTAAACTCTGAGGTCTTTATAAATTCATCATTTGATATGAAAGACCTATAGTCTTCATGTCTTGTATCTACATCCATGGTTTCCTCAACATCTGTTTCTCTGGCAACATAGGCATACTCCTGAATCTTCATTCTTGAAACTTTCCCAGATGAGCTTTGTGGCCTGTCTATTTCTGAAATCCCCTTAATGGAGGATAACAACTCAGCATCCACCAACTCCTGATTATGTTTTTCAATCACAATTTAAGCTTCCTCTACCTCCAGGTTTCTGATTATGTCATCAGATTTAAAGGGCACATGATGGTACCCTCCGAGATTTACTTTTTGTTTGGCAGAGTGGATATACCCTTTTGGATCAAAGTTCTTTCTCACTGGTGCTCTGCTCATGTTGTAGTGCAATAATTTGTCCAGAATCAGATCATAACCTTCCTTGGCTAATACAATGAAATCACTAAAACACAATGTATTGGGCATAAGAGCATGTTTCCCATATGAACTTAAGTTCATAACACTGGATTAATCCATTTGCCTAACAATTTCAAGGTATGCAATTCTATCTAGGACAGTTCTGGGCATAATGAAATGTGTATCCTCAAAGCCATAAACCCTGATCATTGTGGCATTCTCTAAGCAATACCAATCCCCCCAGTTGTGGTTAATTGGTCCATTGTAATCTCTAGGCCTAAGAAACCTTTTTACTTGTTCAGATAAAGAATAATCACAAGGATGGCTAAAAAATCTATACAAGGGTTTCACAAAGAATTCTTCAAAATGCAAGAAATTTGAATTGGCAAACCTGCTGTCCCAAACAACAGTCCATAATTGAATAGGCAATGGGCTACCTTCCTTGTCAGATTGTGAAATCCTCAGCTCCTAGGGCCATAAACCTAACTCTTGTCCAAAATACAACACTAAGTGCATTAGTAGTGAGTAATTTCTGAGATGGAGAACAGAAGCACCACTCTTTATCACCATCAAACCTGCATCCAGCTCCTTAAAAACATGTGTAGCATAGTCAAATGATCTGGAATTGTGGTACTGAATGTCTGCAGAAATCACCATGGGCACAACCGCCATATGCTCAGGTACCTCCATCCCTAATACCTGTCCCACTGAGTAGTAAGTATATTTTAGGTAAGGTTCGAAGAGGTCTACATGAAAGGGTGGCCCCTCACTATCTTCCATTGGAGTAGGTTTGCCATGACACCTAATTCTGTGCAGAGGTAACCTTCACCCTTTATAAATGGTGTCCATCCTTCTGAATTCACTATCGAGCTCTTCACTCACTACTTTGTCACTACATATTCCCTCCATTCTAAAAACCTTAGCAATTGCATTCTCAGATACATGTATTAATGGATTCCCTGAAAAATCACATATAGCTTTCTTTTTCGAATCATAGTGTCTGACCAACAATTTTACAAATTCAATGTTAATAAAAACATTAGGGCACACTAATTTCTCTAAATTGAGCCTCCATGGATTACATACTGGCTCAAAGTGATTTCTCCTGTGGTAATGGAAATTGAATAACTCATAGCCTCTAATCGGAGTCCAAACATCACCTATAAATTTGCATTTGTCATCCAATTTGTCAACTTCCACTTTGAGCTATACAGAATGCCTAGCTTTAGGTCTAGGACCAGGTAACTGGTCTATGAGGTCTTGATTTAGCTTCCTTTTAGTACCTTCTAGTTGCAACTCAGTATTTTGCTTTTTTGCTTTTGATTGGCTTCCCTCCCTGGGTTTTCTTCCCTTTAGTTTTCCTGAACCAGTGCCTTCCATAATTCAAATTTTTACGAATTCTGAGAGGATGAGAAACTTACTGTAACTTCTTCCAAACTCAAGCCAGGTGAATGCCTTAATTGCTCTACTGGTTCCCTTGCTTTCCTTCACTTTGAATTCTGTGAGACAATGATTTCAATTGATCATACCCTGATATGCAAAATCTCCTACGCTTCGTGGCGCCATTAATGTCTTTACCGATTGAGACATGAATGCTGCAAGTTTTTTTTTCAAAATTCTCATTATCACATCAGGGTTCAACGATCACCCACCCACCAAGACATCTTGCAATTTCCCCGACATCACAAGTCTCCCTGATAGTTTCTTTCCTTTTGCTTTTATATTGCCATGACTTTCACCGAAACAACTATCGCTCAAACTTAATGAATCGGGCCAACGGTTCTTTGCCTTACTCCGAAAGTACTTTGTCTCACCGAGATGCTCACTTTATTGAGTATGTCGCCGAGACCAAGCAATTTGTTCTAGCGATAGAATAATACTCGCTGTGATGTCTCTTAGATCTCCCCGTGGTGACATGTCTCACTGATACGCCTCTTCTTCGGCAAGACAACGAGCATCATCTTATCGATACCCTTTATCTCCGCATGCTTAATTCTATCGGTGTAACCCAAGGGGTCGGTAAGAATTTTATGAACTCTTCCTGGCATCGTTTGTCTTACCGATTGAGTCCTCCTTTTGCTTTATCGGCAAGACCAATAGCACTTCGGCCAGTGTTTTCAAATCTCTCTCCGATGACCAAAGTCTCTCCGATTGACTTTACTTTTCTCCAATCGGCAAAAGGTAACTTAGCTCGATATGACCTTACACCGTCATGCCGATAAGTAATACAAACCCACATTCTCCTAGTGTATAACTTTATCGGTATGACTCGTTTGATGTCTCATCGATACAATAACATCGATAAGACATTTCAAACCTCTAGCCGGTCCGCTTGTTCAACATTCACCCATCCGCTAAGACGTCTTGCAGTTTCCCCGACATCACAAGTCTCCCCCAATAGTTTCTTTCTTTCTGCTTTTTTATCTCCATGACATTCACCGAAAAAACTATTGCCCAGACTTAATGAATCGGGGCAACAGTTCTTCACCTTACTCCAAAAGCTTTTCGTCTCACCGAGATGCTCATTTTATTGACTTATGTTGCCATGACCAAGTATTTATTTTTCCGAAAAAATGATCTTCGCCGTGATGTCTCCTAGATCTCCCCGCGGTGACATGTCTCACCGATACGCTTTTTCTTCGGTGAGACCATGCGCATTGTCTTCTCAACACCCTTTATCTTCATATGTTCAGTTCTGTTGGTGTAACCCAAGGGGTTGGTAAGACTTTCCAAATTCTCCTCGGCATCGTTTGTCTCACCGAGTGAGTCCTCCCCTTGCTTTATTGGCAAGACTAATAACGCTACGGGCAGTGTTTTAAAATCTCTCTCCGATGACCAAAGTCTCTCCGATAGACTTTACGTTACTCCAATCGTAAAAAGGTAATTTAGCTCGATGTGACCTTACATCGTCTCATCGATACTTTTTGTCTTGCCGATAAGATATAGAAACCCGCATTCTCTCTGTGTATAACTTGATCGGTGTGACCCTTGCTATGTCTTGCCGATACATTTAGGATATGTATATTATCATCGATGAGACCTGCATCAACTTATGCTGATATTTTCATATGTAAAGATTTTAATGTCAGATGAAATTTATGGGGCATTATGGCACAATTTTAAATCAGATTTTGGTAAAATATGCTATGTGAGGATTTTTTTGTTTGCATTATGAATCTTTTTTCGAAGACTAATAATCATGAAGAAATAATGAATTTGTCAAAATTTGGCAGTTCCAACAGCATGAAGGTTTGATGTTTCATAACAGTACTAGCATTTCAGTTATAATGATATATTTAGAGCTCATGGCTCTCTTTTGTATAAACATATCACAATTTTGAATAATATAATCAAGGGTTATGGCGTTCATCTCACTGTTATCATGGTGTGTATGATTTCCATTTTTGCTTTAATTCAAAGAGTAAATTAAAATGCTTGAATGGAGTCATAGATGGATATGTTTGTAAAGGGATTTGATAAGAAGTATTGAGTTAGGATAGAAATTGACACTGTTGTAATGCAATATTGTCAAAGATCTTATATGTTATGTGTTTGAACCTGTTATGAAAATCTAAATATTTGTGAATTAATTCGACTCCCCAATAGTATATGGCACTGGCCTAAATCAGATGTGTTTGTAAGGTTTTGTGTCTGTTTGTCTTAGCTTAGAGCTTGTTGCCAAATTTCAAATTAAATGACTATCTTAAGTGGTGAAATGTCATTGTAATCATCTCATGCTCAAATTAGTTGATGCTATTGATGATTTTCTGTTGTTTAAATTGATATATCAAGCATATATATATATATTCAGTTTACTAATACACATTTGTTGTATTTGTGTGATGTGATTATTTGGTTCTTTCAAGTAAAGATTAAACCCTCCTAGTCAATCACAGTAACTAAAGAGTATTAATTGTATCAATAAGAAGAATCACATAACTAGGATTGTCATTCTATCTCAAGTAGAGTTTTTCAATCATTTACTTGCACATTTATACAAGTTATAAACTACATCTATGTGCCAAACACTTTGAATTATTGCCATCATAGGTTACACTTTTATAGATCTTAATTAGACTCCATACACCCAACAAGGCAGTGGTCTCACACTTTCATCTTTTGGTTTATCCATTTTATTTTTTACATCTGTTAACTGAACATATCCTAATATAATTCAAATATAATTAAAATTAAAAACATCATAAATTAATTATGTAACCACATAAGTCAAATATAATTCTTTCAAGAAATTAATATCAAATAGATAATACAAATTAATGTCATTGATCTTCTTCTTTATCCAACTCTTTGTCTGTATCATCCGATCCAGATTCAACATTGTAAGGATTGGTCATATCATCATCATCATCATTCATATCAGTTTCGATAATGTCATCATCCACATGGATATCATCTTCATGAACATTAACTCCTACATCATCATGATCTAGTTCCTCCTCTTCGACATCTTCATCAGGCACATCATCAACTAACTGTTGATCTTGATCATCATCTACATCATCTTCTATTTCTTCAGTATCTTCTTCTTCTACCACATTATACTTTACCGGCCTTCCTCTTGGATCATGTCTAACAACATATGACCAACCTGCTTTACCTAGAACCTCTGAGTAAAATACCTGCTCACATTGTCTTTGAAGAACATAGGGCTCATTTCCAGCTCGCTCAAAATACCTTGTATTAACCATGGTAAATCCATTATCATGTTCAATAACAGTTCTCTCGGGATCATTTTCATTCAATCGTAGCTTGTACCATAGGACGACGAACAAAACTAATTTGAAGGACTTAAAGTCACACTCAATTATATCATCCAAAATCCCATAGTATTGATTTTTTGAGACTTCTGGATGTATGTCGCTTCTAGATGAAACATTAGTCACCTGGAAGACTACAGTTATCCCAGAATCACAAGTTTTCTTCGTGTCATCCAACTTTTTGATTCAAAATTTATGACCATTGCACCACATAGCCTTGTGGTGTTTCACTTACAATATGTCAAACATGCAAAACATATTACAATATCATCAGTTGATAAACATATTTATTCTTGGCCGAATGTATGCAAAGAAAAAAATCTCAACATATATGTACATCAATATAATTGAAAATAATTAAATAATATGGGTGATTAATATATTTATACATACCTGTTTATTTCTTAAACCATATGCTAAATCAATTTCCCTTGGTGTAACATTGGAATCTCCATTACGATGAGCTTCTTTAACCAATGAAGCCACACCTTCCCATGTTAATGCGCGACCAGATTGTTGACATCATTCAATCCATACCATCATCCAATCAAGATTGTTTGCGACATACAAATGTAGTGCATCCCACTCTTGACCAACTGTATCAAAAAAAAATGAAATTCACAAACGACGTATAATTAGTTAATTACCACGGTATACGACCTTAATTTATAAATACAATATACATAAAAACCAAATGTAAAATGTATTCTAATTAATCTCTGGTGCAGGAGCACACCTAAGCTAACCTCCATAGTTAGGATATTTTGGGCTTGTATCTGACATTAGCCAAGTCAGAGTAATTGTATGTTTGTTTTGGACCTTAGAAGTTCATTGTTGTGGCTAGGTGAGTTAGTCATTAGGACTAAGGTCACCAAAGTTAGTCATTGTTAATATTTTTTACATTGCTTAGCCTTAGTAGCTTAAGTTGGGATTTGAGTCTTAAATGTGTTCTAAACACATGAATGATGTTAGAAAGATGCCATGATGCCTTTAATGGTGTTGGTTACTCAAAATATAGTAGATAGAGGTCCTAAGAGTTAGAAAGGTGGCATAATGACAGAGTTGCCAAATGTTGTTACAAAATTGTCATGACAACAGTTGCCATTATGGAAAATTTTGCATGCAACTCGGTTACATAGGATCCCCTAAAGGATAGGAGTGGGGGATCTACCAACATACCCTACAAACATGGTGAATGGCATCTAATATGAAGCAAGCTCAAATTCAAGAAAGAGGGAGATTGTAATCAAGTTTTTGGAATAGAAGATAGTTCTGCAATTTCTGTTTTTATATGAACTCCGAGTGTTATTGAGTGGCAGTGATACTAAGTGAATTGGATGTTTTGATTTAGTGTTAGATTCATGTTCATGGGATAGTATTAAACTTTTTTCATTCTGCAAGTAAGTTGATTTAAGCTGTTTTAGTGTCCTGAATAGATAGGTTAAGGTTTAAGGGTTTTATTGGTCCTGTCATGACCAGCTTGTGTTTTTATGGCTCCCCCATGAAATCTAGTCACAGGATTTTCCCGAGGGTAGATGGATGTGTTAGGGGATCCATTAGTCTATACATATATAGAGTTAGGAGTCATGGAGAGTGGAACAGTTGTGTTTAATGTCAAGTCCTAGGTGAGCTTAGAGTGCCCGGTTAGAGGTTTGACAGTAATAAATTGAAGAATTTAGGTAGGGGATTGAGGTACAGTACGGAACAAGTATAGTTCCAGGTAGGGTATAGACATATCCTAACATGCTAGAAGGATTTAGGTTCTATCATTCCATTTGAATGAGGTTTGAGCAAGAAAACCAGTGGGGTCCTACAAACTAGGCCTAATAGCCCTATTTAACCTAGATAATAGGAAACCAGAGTACGGAGGACTTAGGAGTATAAAATATTTTGAATCCTTCAGAAAATCCAAAAGGGTATTTGAATGTGGAATTGGTTTTTTAAGTTGTTTGGAAAGTTTGAGCAGGAACGAAGTAAAGGTCTCTGTCAAGGGCTACAAGAAATAGGCCTCCTCAAGACCAATTCTTGAAACCGGTAGGAAAGGAGTTTGGAGATCCTCCAAGATGGATCCAGTTGGTAGTACATGGCATGTTTCCAATGTGTTTGGCACCCCTACAATAAATTCAATTTTTGTGTGATGTTGGCACTTAGTGTCTTCTAAGTGTAGGAGAGAGTTTGCACATAACAAAGTGGTGTTAGTCCTTCAAAGTGAAGCACAAGGTGTGAGACTCTTGGAGAGGAGTTGGATTAGGACTTAGTCAATCATCTAAGCCTAATAAGGACCTAGAAAATATTAGGTTCCCAGAAGAAGACAAGGAAAGGTCTTCTTAGCTAGTTGTGCAAGAAAGCCTTGGAACACTTACACCAATCTTCATGACCATCTTATAATTACCTGACACTTTCCTCAATCTACCTTTCCCCATCAAGTACTCCCCTTCAAATTTGTTAATGGAGTTGGGATCCCAAATGCAATCTATATGGATCTTTGCTGCAAACTTAGGAAGATATTCAGTAATGTACACCATGGTCTGGTATACCATGTATCCCTCCACCATAGAACCCTCGGGATGTGCTCTTTGTCTAACCAAAGCCTTCAAAAATTTCAAGTGCCTCTCAACCATCCATATTGACCTTGTGTGTACAGGTCCACACAATTCAATCTCCTCAACTTGGTGTATGAGGTAGTGTTCTTGTGCACTAAAAAATGTCGAAGGTAGACACTTTTGCATTTCACACATTAGACGAGGAATTCTTCTCTTCCAATAATTTATATCTTCGTTATGGATTACTTTAGATGACAGCCATCTACAAGTGATTCAAAGCACAAATATATTAATGAGATTTAACAAAAATATACAATGAATTGAACAAATATCGCTACTTACCTCATGTATTTTCCAAGATCATATATAACTTGCTTGACATTGTTGTCGAAGTTGTCTAGGAGAGATAGAGGTAGAATGTACTGCAGCAATTATAAAACGATCTTTTCATTAATATTTTTCCAAAAGTAGTAAACATAATACACTAAAAAGTACATGCAGTATACAAATATATATATATATATATATAATATACCAGAATAATTACCTTAATGAAGGTATGCCAATCATGCATTTTCATCCCTGACCCAAATTCACCTTTCTTTGTTATGATATTGTTTATGTTGGTAGCAAATCTTGTGGGAAATCAAATTTTTCGTATGACTTATTTTATAGCATTGCTTTGCTGCTCTGTTAATAACCAAGGAAGGGCACTTATATTAATTTGGTCTCCATCACTATTTAATTGAATGACATTTTTCATTGCATGACTGGCTTCCTGAATGTCACTACAAATTTTGACAATTTTTTCTTTGTCATGCCTTCCATCCAATATTTTCCATAACATTTCTGTCATATTCTTTTCGATATGCATTGTATCAAAAAAATGCGCAATTTTTAGCTACTCATAGTAGGGAAACCTACTAAATTGTCTGGGATAAATTTTCAGTCCCTGTGGAAGCCGACCATTAATGCCTTGACGACCTTCATGAAGCATATAAGTTAAACAAATTAACAATGACAATCATTGTCAATTACAGCATGATCACAAAATAAAAATAAAAATTCAAAACATATCATAAATGATAGATAAACAATTTGATCCGATGTATAACCTTGATGATTAATTCTATTATATTCCAACTTTCATAGGTGAGGTGTCATTCTTCGTGGTTTTGATGTAGTCTCTTCTTTCCCATTGAAAAGATGTTTTTCAGTAGTTCGATACTTATGATTTATGTGGAGGAAGTGCCTATACTTATCAAACACCTACTTTCCTAAACTTGTTGAACGATGAGATTTCATCTTTGGACCACAAATTGGACATGCAAATTTTCCCTTTGTTTGAAGACTTGCAAATCATATATAATTGGATTAAATATGTCAATTTTTATAATTATATATAATGAATAGATTATTTAAAAAACATGCATGATATCTAATTCATAAAATTAAATATCGTTAAATTCATGCAGTCGAACGTTATAACATACTAGAAAAATGTGTTAGCCCTGGGGCATCATGAATTGTCCATACAAGCATTGCATGGAATTGAAATTGTCTTTGTCCTATTGGTCTAGATACGTCATACATAGTGATGCCATTCCATAACTTTAGTAACTCATCGATAAGAGGCTCAATATATACATTCATATCTTTAACTTGGTACTTACCTAGTTGAATGAACATAAACATTACATAATTATTATAACCATTTTACTGCAATATATATAAATTCATGTACATGACTATTAAATAAATAAAAAAATATAAGTCATTATGCAACAAATAAGACAAATGAGATTCTACTATGTTAAAGAAAATTGATGTAAACAAATACCTGGAACAATCATTGCCAACATTATGTGCTCCCTCTTTATTGACATCCATGGAGGAATGTTATTTTTGATAACAAAAACAGGCCACACCGAGTAAATAGATCTCAGCTCTCCAAATGGATTGACACCGTTCGCTGCCAATGGAAGCCTGGGATTATGAGGTTCTTCTTTAAAGTGTGGCCATTTTTCCTCCATGTCCCTAAATGCAGAACCATCTGCAGGAATTTGAAGAATCTCATCTCCACTTCTATTACGTGCATAGTAATCCATAAATTGCGCTAAGCTTTCGCACCTAAATAATTGTTGCATACGTGGAATAATGGGAATATAACAAAGAACCTTGCGAGACACCTTTTTTGTTAGTTGATCTGTTTGATATCTACTGATATGACATTCTGGGCATTCTGTTGCAAATTCATGTTGTTTATGATATATAATATGATTATTGGGACATGCATTTATTGCTTGATACTCCATTCCAATATCTTTCATAATGCCAGATAAATCTCGGTATGAGCGAGATAAAATATTTGATGGTGGTAACAAAAATTCACCAATCAATCTACAATAAAAAATAACTTCTTAATATAAAGAATATTAAAGGTACATACTTCATCCTTTATTTACTAGCGATGAACTAACAACAATTAAAATAGATGAAAAAAATGACATATATGACATACCTTAACATCCATGAGATTGCTATGTTGGATAAACCATTCATAACCTTCAAGTTCACTAGCAACAATACAACAAAGAGAAAAGTTGTTTGGGAGCCTTCATAAAGTGGCTCGTATGCCTTCTCAAGTACAGGTAAATCATGAACATCATTAAATTCATCTCGATCAACATGATCAGCTGTGCCACTACATGTGCCATGGATCAATGTATTTGTACCATCATCTTCAATTGTGTTTTCTGGTGCATGATCATCTTCTTCCATAGGATCATTAACTTCATCTTCGATATTCACAGCTCCATGTTCCTTTGCTTGCAAAACCACATTCTCTGGGCCATGATAATTCATATCGTGTGCCCTAGGGTGCCCCACCTTTATAATAATGACAGACACAAATAAACCATGATCATGATCAAGTGATTTTATATATATATATATATCAAATGTTAAAACAATATAAACATTTACAAATTCAATCAATATAAACACATATAATAAACAACTTACCAATGGACGATAATCATGCCCCCCTTCAACGTGACCATGCTGCCTACAATGTTTCTCAGCTGTTGTGATTAAAAGTCTTCTCGTCTTTAAGCCCTTGCAATTATTGCAAGGACAATAACATTTCCCATCACCCTTTCTTTTCAATATAGCCCACAATCTAGCAACTATCTCTTCATTTTGTTCTGGACTAATATTATCTGACATGATTTTTCTTTACCAAGCTTGAATATTTAGATCTTCAAAAAATATCAAACTCACACGCACTCCAATAATTTTTAATCGTACACAGGTAACAAAATATAATAATTATGATATTTTACACCAAAAAAAATCAGCATGCAACCACCCTTGCAAAATAAAAGATAGTATGAAGTTAATGACCCTAAAAAACACTTTCAAATGCTAATTCCAGAAATTATTAAATTATGATTTTACAATGATTTCCAACTGTTATACTCCTAAAATCATAATATTGAACTTGCACAACAAAATCTGGAAATGAAATTTTCAAAATTTAGCTAATAGGCCTCAACAATTAAGGCCTACTCAAGACTTTGTGAAGTCACTGCAAGGTTTCGAGGCCTTACCTGATGATTTGAGCAAGAGGATTAAAGAGTTGGTAAAGAGTTTTGATGACTGGAGTGGAACATCTTTACCAGATATTGTAGATGCCCAAGGAAATGTTAGATCACTGCAGCAATGGTAGGACAAGGTAGATGAAATCATTAACACTAGCACATTTTTGGAATCTTTTGAAAGGGAGGCGAATCAAGTAGCAGTAAAGTATACAACTTACAGTGCAAAGATAAATTAGGTGGTAAATTTTAATTGGCCAACGGATGAGGAATATCAAGGATGGGTAGAAAAGTACTTAACTGAGCAAGAATAGGACATAGTCTACAATCGGCAGTTAGCAGCTCAGCGGTTATGGTTATAACAAATTTTGGCTATGTCTTGGTGGCAGTTTTAGTGCAAGTTTTCAAAGTTTGGCAAATGCAACAGTTATTCTCCAGTGGACAGGATGAACAAGAAGATTCTCCAAAGACTCAACTGTTGTAACCAATTTTTGAAATTTCATAAGGCGGTCCAAGTGACCAGTGACAGGTGTATTTCTGGTCTGATGCTTGTTGCTCCTTCATTTTCCCTATAAGAAGGATTTCAAGACCAAAAATATGGCCGGTTAGCAAGTTAGATATCTTTAGGTCAAGTCTAACTGAAGTTGCAGAGCGAATTTGTAAAGAGCCTGATATTATAGTGAAGATACTATTCTTAGGTTTGGTGTCATTCTGTTGTAGGTTTTAGTTTCATGGGTACTTAATTTTCAAGATGGTACTAGCATCTAAATGAAAATTACTCATTTCAAGGTCATGTATCTCCATTGTATGAATATATTATTATCTTGAATAAAATGATCAAGGGTTATTCTATTCATCTCACTGTTATGGTGTGTGATTTTCATTTTGGCTTTAATTCAAGGAATTAAATAAAATGCTTGAGTGAGGTTATAGGTGACTATGTTCATATAAGGATTTGATAAGTAGTATTGGGTTAGAATATAGATTGATGGTATTGAAAGGCAGTATTAACTGAGATTTTATATGCTATGTGTCTAGAAGATAAACTTGGTTACAGTAAAAGAACAACCAACACCTTTGATATTATCTAGCTATGGCTCCCAAATCTATTGCAAATTGATCATTAGGGTTAAAATTGAAACTTCGCAAATATAATCTTTGTCCAAATCCATCAAGAATTTTCCATCAGTTATAAACAATTCCCTTATAAAGAATTTGTGAAGCCAGGTCTAAAATATAGAAATGAAATTCTAAAAATGCACAAGACTATAAATGAAATCTGATGAGATGTTGCTTTCAAATATGATTTTCAAACCTGGAAGTATAAATCTGACTTCACAAATGAATTCTAGAAAAAGACAATGACTTCCCTCAACCTCGCGATATCTTCTTGAGTTTCTTCTGATTTTCCCCAAGAAAACCGTCGAACAAAACACTATCGCAATAAATAGTCGAGCTCATTTCAATTTATGCCCACCACAATTTAACTTTGCAGGACCGCCCCAATTTTGGCAAAAGATCTTCATTGAAACGTACACAAAACAACGGCTCGTCGAAATTCTGATGAAAGTTGGGGTAAAAATTTAAAAAAAAATGGAAATTTACACAAGTGCCCGATGATACATCTGATTATATAGGTTTCGTCGGAAGGTTTCATCAGAAATTGGGGTTAAATGAGTTAGTGTGCCTTCCATGGAATTTATTCTAGAGAGTGTGGTAGGTTCGAAAATGATCTCTCTACTAGATGGCTTCTCGAGTTATAATCAAGTTCGGTTTAAAGAAGAAAATCAGTATAAAACCATGTTCGCCACCAAATGGGGAACATTCACATATGCCAAAATGCCTTTCAGCCTATCAAATGCGGGAGCTACCTTCAAGCGGGTAATGGATATCACGTTCAATGAACTAATCAATAAGATCATCCTCATCTATTTAGATGACCTGATTGTGTTTTCCAGATCCAAAGATGACAATTTCGATCATCTAGAGATGATCTTCAAAAAGTGCCAAGAGTTTGGGGTATCCCTGAACCCCAAAAAGTGTGTTTTCGGCGTACCGCAAGGAAAGCTACTATGGCACATAGTGTCTAGAGATGGGATTGCTATTGATCCTAAAAGGGTAAAGGTGATCAGAGAGCTACCCCTTCCAGTCAACAAAAGAGGAGTTCAGTCCTTTTTGGGGAAGGTAAACTTTGTAAGAAAATCCATTTTCGATTTTGCAAGAACAATCCAGCCAATTACCCTTATGTTAAAAAAGGACCAATTATTCAAATGGACGAAGAGAGAAAAAGAAGCCTTCGAGAAGGTAAAAGACACTATTTCTTCATCCCCTGTGCTGGAAAATCCAGACTTGTCCAAAGACTTCATGCTGTATGTTTTTAGTAGCGAGACAAGCATCGCCACTGTTCTGACCTAGAAGGACAATGAAGGAAAGGGAGAACATCTGATAGCTTTTCACTCTTGGGCCTTGAAGGAATATGAGGTGAACTACAACTTTGTCGAAAGACAAGAATTCACAATTGTAAAGGGACTCAAAAAAGTTTTGACATCTAATATGTTGCAGCGAGGTGATTGTTATGTCACACACTCTAGTGTACACAAATATATTATGGAGGGTGAAATCATCGAAAGAGGGCCAACTAGATCACTAAGATCCTGGAATATGGCATTGAGGTCAAGCTTATGAAGACTATTAAGGGAAAAGGGCTTTGTGAATATTTGGCACATAGTGAAGAGATAGAAACAAAAGCAGAGGAAGCAGAGCAAGCGGAGCTGATCCTAATGAATAAATTTGAACCCGAGGAATGTTGGCTAACAGATATGACCAAATTTATCCACACTGGAAAATATTTGCTAAGCCTTCCTTCTCATAAAATAAGGTTCTACCGATTACAAAATAGTGGGTATGCACTCATTGAAAGTGTTCTCTTCAGGAGAAATTTCAACGGTGTCTTGTTACGATGATTCACTATGGAGCAAGCATGGAAAATTCTTAACACATTCCATAGCAACCTCGAAGGTGAACACTTCTCTACAAAAACTACCACCATCAAAATCTTGCAAGTTGGGTACTTCTGGCCCACGCTATTCAATGACTCCTACAACATGATAAAAGCCTACAAGGAATGCCAATTCTATGTAGGGAGGAGAAAAAATTCTACTATGCCCCTCAATCCGATAGTATCAGATGAACCATTCGTGCAATGGGGGCTAGAATTCATAGGAATGATCAATCCAACCTCCAGCATTGGCCATAAGTGGATTCTCATAGCTGCAGAATAATTTACAAGGTGGACTGAAGCCACATCCCTAAAGAACGCAATCGAAGAAAAAATTGTAGATTTTCTCAAGGGGCTAGTAACAAGATTCGGCTTATCGAAGACCATCATCTCAAAGAATGCTAAAGCATTCCTAGGCTCTAAGGTATGTCATTTCATGCTTACGCATGGCATATTCTTGAAAACATCATCAAACTATTATCCGTAGGGGAATGGCTTGGCCGAGTCAACTAATAAAAATTTAGTTCGACTCATTAAAAAGATCGGGTCCAATCATGTGAAGGAGTGGCATAAGCATCTCTGAACAACATTATGGGCAGACTGCATAACTCCCAAGAAAGCCCTAAAGACTTTTCCATATGAGCTTGTCTACAGCAAAGAAGCATTGTTGCCTATCTCTATAGAGATACCTGCGCTACAGCTACTCAAGTCTTTAGAGATTGAATAAAATGGAGCTATGGAAGTTCGATTGGCCGAATTACTGGAGGTGTGGGAAAAAAGGGAGAAAGCCCTAATAGCCATGACTAATCACCAACAGGTGGTTAAGAGATGGTTTGAAAAAAAGGCTTCAAACCAAGAACTAAAAAGCAAAGACTTGGCACTAAATTTCAATGAAAGGGCTGCAAAGCTTGGCCAACATGGAAAATTTTACAAGCTGTGGGAAGGCCCTTTCAAAATAATTCAATGCAAACAAAACAACACATTTGAGTTAGAAAACATGGAATAAGAGCCTTGGGAATTCTAGTCAATGGAATTCACTTAAAATTGTACAATTAGGATGCAATTCTTCATGCAGGTGTAAATTTGTAAAATGTGTAATTAGTTTTATTTTCGTGTTTTGTTAGTCAGTTCTTTTTACACATTTTTGACATTTACAAGAGGCAGAAAAATTCATGAGGTCAATCATAATAGAACATAGAAAATTTATGCTACTTAGGTTGCAGAAATTAAATCCACATGTAAAGGATTTAGCCCATATGGTGAAAACGTAAAAACAAAGACAAAGAGGCTTAACATAAGCAAGTATATCCGTTATATATATAATGTGATAAAACATTATCAAAATGGCTCTATGACCAAGCATTCAAAGGTGCAATCATATACACATCTTCATTACATACATATATGTGATCCTTCTTTCAGGCATATATATACAAGAGGAAAAAAGTGTGTCAAAATTCATATCTCGGTATTACAGGTATTGTCTTCATCAACTGATACATTGTCAGGAGCATTGGGAAGATTGTTAGGAGCAGCAGGACTTGTGGTGGAAGTAGCATCAACACCCATAATGAGTGGTGGAGGGAATACAAGGTTCCTGAAATCAGTGTACCAATCCACATCGTAAAACATCACAACGTTGAAGCAACACAGCAGAAAATGGCATGCACAGGTGGCCTTATCATGATGCTTTGCAAGCGACTATAATAAAAAACCACTTAGGAATGGCACCCATGGTACCACCACATCTTCTTCAACATGATTTCTCAGGTCACTTGCAACGGGAAGTCCTAGGCCATACACCACATTTCTCACTGCCTCACTGAGTCCTTTGAGGTACCTTTTCGGAAAAATCCAAAGTGCCAAATGAAGAATCATAGATTTTGGAGCCTGAGCGTCGAGAAGTGAAGCAATGAAATGGGAGCTGATATCAGTGTTTACTCGATATTTATCTTCATATTCAATAGAGTCTCTACCTAGGACCCATTTGATGGCTATGATGGCTAGTGAATGTGTGTTCCTTGTCATACGTTTCAGACGCCTACTCGAAATCTCCCCCAGAAAAGTTGTTTGAGCTTTGTTACACACTAGCCTGATTGGAGTATTCATTGTGCCAGCCTCTGCTCAAAGCACATAAGACTAGCGCTATGCAAAATCTAAACCTATCCAACCACCCAATGCTACTTTTGCTAATTCACTAAGTATGGTTTGGCTACTGTATTAGGGCTTATTTATAGAAATATACGAGGTAGACAACATACAAAGAATGATGGTAGTTGAGCCCTTACTCAAAAAACCCACAAAAAGGCCAGCTCGATATTCCAGCCTAGTTGCATCTGTAGGTACGAATTGTTCCATGCAAACTTAAGGAGTGGTAATCAATTAACACAAATTGGTGGCAGGCCCAGGTGACGGCTCATACAGATAGAGGCTAGGTGGCATGACACAGGCATTTTCAAGCCTCCAGGGTTGAACGCATATCTTTTCAAAGTACTCATTGCAGTTTCAGCTTGATCATGCTTTGAAAGATATTAATTGCTAAAGCAGACGAGGAGATGACAGGCATTACACCGACGGCTCAATTTCCCATGAATATCATTCCGAAAGGATACTATTACCAATACAATTATGAATCCATGTATTTTCAAAAGAGGAAAGTATCTTATCTCGCAAAGGCAAGGGAGTTGGTAGCGCATGCTGAATTAAATGCAAAAGGCAGCTGTTAGCTACCTGATTGAATGCAATAAATCAAAGAAAATCTAAGTGTTGCATGCAAAATATAGGACATAGCATAAAAAATTATTCAACATGCAAAGAAAATTAAGAACAAGGAAATCAAAGAAACCAAGTGTGGTGCAGTTTGCAACAAAAGGAATTGAACATAGATAATTGCAAAGAATTCACTGCCCTGATGTGATTTAAACCTAAAACGAAAGGCTTCTGATGTTGAAATTCAGAACCTTGCGTCATGTTTTAGGTTCCATTTATACTGCTTTAGTGTGCTTTCTAGGAAAAGAATTTTCAAGGGATGGTGAGCACTCAAATTTCTCAAGAAGAATCGAGGAAGGGAGGAGCACAAATCTTATTTAATTTCATGTGTGCAACACCAAGCGCCTATGTCTTTGAAGATGTCTCTTATGCCTCACTTGGAATACCAGAAAGACCAACCTGGGTAAATACTCAAATTGTAGAGAAGTGAAGCCCTAGCAAAGATAAGAAGCGAATTAAAGAAGAGTGGGAGAACATTCATTACCCCATTCTTGCAAAGAATCCCAAGTCACTTAGGGAGGTGGCCTGCGAAAGGATGAAAAAGAATAGCGACCCAAATTCTTTGGTGCAAAAGTGTTGGTACAGTGGGCTTCCTCAATATATGGTCCCATTTGTACACCACTGCCCTGAATTAGTTGATGAGGTCATCAAACACTTCAACCCAGAGACCAACACCATCGAAGGCCGAGAGGTAACTGTGAACATATGCAAAGAAGCTATCTAGAATATGCTCTACATCCTAGAGAAAATCTTCAAAGTGCAAAAAATGGAGCCATTCATTCCAGCAAAAGGAGAGTCCTACTGGAGGAGGAGAGACCTCATAATGAATTTTTATAATATAGAGATGCAAAGCCCTGAGGAGAATCAAAATAAACCAATGCGGATCCCAGTGGTGATTAAGAGCTTTTATGATGATACAAAGGATGAATTTTCAATTATAGCATTCATTTATGGACTGAACTCTGACAAGGAGGTCCAAGGGTTTCGACTAGGTTTGGACTTATAGCTACAAAGGAAACATTATTTCTGCTGGTATGACTTCATTGAATTTATCGAGCAAAAGATGCTCACCAGATAGCATAATACAAGCTCCAACAAAGGTTCAGGTTCCCATCCTTCCTCGCACACATGTTTTTGCACCATAATCATGTCTTCTTCCAGAGGAATTTTGAGCTCTCTACCTTTGATGAAAACTAGAAGAGAAAGCCAGATTCTGCATGGACTCCCCTCCTCTCTATGACATATGATTATTATGCATTTTTGGACCTTTTCTTATATCCAATTTTGCAGGATTTAAGAGGAGACGACACTATCTTACAGTTTAGCGCAGACCAAACTAAGTTCATGTAGAACTTTTTTCCAAGGTGTGATTGGTTTCTAGGCAAGGACTTCAGGTTCATTCATTTGTGTGGTTTCACTAGAGAACCCTTATGGCTTCCATCATGTCTTATAGATCAAGTATTGGCGCTTGAGGTTTTCTGCCAAGTCTCAATTATCGATGCCTTTTGCAATGGGAAAGCAAAGAAGAAAGGATTTTTTCGATCCTTCGATGAGCTTCAAGGTTGTCTTCATGGCTAAAAGGAAGGCTCACGACATACTGGAGGCAAAGTTGGCTCATCTGGGGTTGGTATGGATCTGCAACAAATGGAACTACAACCCCGAAAATGATTTTCTAAACAAATATGTCAAGGTAATGCATTGTCCCCGACCTTATTGGGAAGAGCATCAAAATCCAGTATCAGATGAGGATGAATGTATTATTGACCTTGCTTACATTCCTACTGAAGATGGTCAATTGCCTTGGCTATGATTCTACTACCCGACTGGGCTGTATGATTAAAAAAAAGATGGGAACTACCCTCCACAATTATCTGCTGAATAATTACAACCGAAAGGAGGAGAAGATCAATAACTTCTAGATATACCTTCAAGAGACCCAAAAAATGAGGCTCCCTATAACAGCCTAGAGATGGATGACAAGTTTGAAAAATTATGGAACAACGAGCATCGGATTCCGACAAGAGCCTTGAAAAGGATTTCAGTTCGGAAGAAGCTGATTTGCAGTCAGATGAGAGGGCTCAACCATAAATAGATATACAACACACTTCAGAACAGCAAGGGGGGAGGCATTGAAGCAACCTATTAAGGTTTCCTTTAACATACAAGTCAATATATCAAGTGCAAGGTCTTCACTGACTTGCACTTGGACAGCAAGGAGAAACCTAGCAACTTCACCAAAACAATTTGAAACCATAGCAGTTGGTAACTCACCACCAGCGAAGCGGCAGTGAACCGAGATAATTTCTGGAGAGTGTTCACAGGACCCAGATGCAAGTAAAGATCCAACAACATTCCAAGGACTGTGTCCATTCGCACCACAGGTATCTTTCACCCCCTCTTCTATAGTTCCACAAATTGTGGTTGACCCCATTGCATCCACAATGCCTCTTATTTCATGTGTCAACCAATGCATTTCGACCTCTTCTTCAATGATCACGGGGGGCTTTGCACAGTTCTCTCATGTTGCCCCATTTTCCCTTGCTCCTCCATGGAGCCTCACACCATTCACCTTGGCCCATTCCACATCCCAATGCGTCATGCACTCTGCCCTAGCTACCTTCATAGATACATCCCCTGCCACAACAATATTGGAGCTGATCCACTCTTCCCAACAAATGGAGGCCTTCACGACTCCACTTCTTTCGAGTCCTCCTAGTCCGTAGTTCAATTATTGGAGTATCCCACCTTTCTCACCTCAAACGCTCAAAATTCCAATGAAGAAGTCACCCGGGACTGATGTCCTTTCATTCCCTTTCTCCCTTCCTCTCGGTGCACCTTTCGTAGGCGGACTCATCAGATTGCCTACAGAATTCTTGTTGGAAGGCGACAAAACTAAACAAGCACAAGCAATTAGAACCCAGAAGAGAAGAGCTAAGGAAGCTAAGAGACCAGCAAAGCCAAAGATACATATTGTTTTCCATGAGGCTCAGCAGTCACTACAATTTGAGACTATATTCCCAACTATCAGCGAACCGCAAGGAGAGATGCAACCGAATGATTAAAACATGTACATTGCGGGGCTCAATCTAAGCATAGCCCACCCGTGGGACAAGGTGGAAATCATGGAGGAAACGCAATGGGTAGTGACCACCGAATTTCTCAAGTTTGGTCGCCAGCTCAAGAAAAAGGAAGAAGAATTAAAAAAATTGAAGGATAGAGTCGATGTCTTGCTTTCCAAGGAAAAAGCTATGCATGTTGAATTTAAGTGCCTATCCCAACAGAGGGAGATGAAAGAAGTAAAGCTCTAAGAAGAAATGGTGAACCTTTGATCACTCGACCCTAATCTAGTCATTGAGTTACAGTAAAAGAACCAGAATTATCAAGACCAATTTGCCAAATTGGGGTTGGACGTACAACAAAAAGCTGAAGAATTTGATCATTTAGAACTAAAGGTGCAGCAAAAGGATGCAGATTTTCAGACCTGATCTGTTCAATTAGAGAATGAAATTACGAAACTTAGGTCTGCAGTGGAGCAAGAAGTGACAAACAAGGAGCGAGCTAAAGCTAGCTGGCTCATAGAATCACGGATCTTGCAGGGGAAACTCACCACAACAAACCAAATGGTTGTAAATCTCACACATGATATAGAACAAAGGAATGAGGAGATCGCCCTATTGAAGGACTCAGCCTTACCCTCAGCCGATTAGTTGCATATTTCATATTGGGAAAGAGTGAAGGCCTTCTACCTAACTCTATAGCCGACACTCTGATTTACAGTGGAGGAAACAGATCTAGGTAGGAGAGTTCATGAGGCGATCATACAATTTCCTCAGTCCATAGCATAGAAGGTTCCAAAGGCTGAGAAATTATTAAACAGGTTATATCAGGTCTCAGATGATGTCTTGGCAAATGCAGGGATTGAGGACTGAAGGGTCGCTGCTAAAACAACCAACAGGGTCATCCACTATCACGCAGTTATTCTTCATGTTGGCGAATGTGTCACCAGGTTGGATCAAACCATGAATGACATGTGGTTCAGGTTCTCACAACTAGCTCAGATGGGCTTACCTTCTTTGTTCCTTAAGGATGAGCCAGTAGCCACAGTGGAGCATATTGCAGCAAAGATTGAAGAAAAGCAATGGGATGTCTCTACCTTTCAGGATTTCAGCCAACCCCTTATTGTAGAGTATTTTGAGAACATCACTTAGTCGGTTGCACATCTTCTTTTTGAATTCGAGTCATGGGTTGATATATCATCAGCACTACCTTACAAAGAAGTGATTGAGCTGCATGGAGTGCAGTAAACTTTACGTGACTTATCGCCTCCATCTGAAGATGAATAGTTGCCCCTTCAGACTGCCCTCTCCAAGCTCTGACCATGTCATTTGATGGATAAGTCTCTAGTATACAGGCCAGAAAGTTTTGGGTTCCTCATTCCGCAAGCAAAACACCCCTGATAACTCGCCAAAAGCTGTGAACTTAAAATTTCCAAGCTCCCTTCAGGTGAGTTTTGCCTAAGTATCGGCCACGCCTCTATAAGAAATAGGCAATATCAGGCTCATTTGCACAAAATATTTTGCGAATGTCTCCACGTGTCATCTGAGCGCTCCTCGCAAGGTTTCCTTCGATCGCTTTTCAAAAATCTTGCGCCAGGCTTCCATTGTCATTCGTTCACAATCTTTTGTGCCTCTTTGCATTGCTCCCCTTTCGAGACCTGACCACATGCCACATAGCATCAACCCACGCATATTTTTGGTAGACCCCACCTTCGGTGTGGTATGTTGGAGACCTCCACGTGTCTTTGTAGTGCAGGTTCTTCATCGCTCAAGGGAAGGATAAACGTCGGGCCCCGACTGCTTGTCGCATGATCTTCTAAAGACTTCATCGCAAGAGAAAGCCAAGCAGGCGACAACCTTTCACTAGCTACCATGTTTTGTAACTTCCGCCATGGATGGATTGCACATGTCAGTGCTTTGGTCTATTGGGACCACTATCATCATTCGCAGGGGATGCACCTGGCCCATGGATGTCCTCGTTCATGGCCCGAATCTTTTCAATTGTAACGGCCAAAGGAAAATCATTGCTAATGCATCATTACTCATGATCGAAGCATCTTTTTTGTTACTTGATCGTGAAGCTGGGTTTTCATTATAAATACTACTTCTTCTTTTGAAGTAGGGGTTCCAATTTTAGTTCAGAGTTGGGTAGAGGAATTGATAGAAGAACCAAGCCTTTAATTTCTTTATTAGATTATTGTAAACAACTCACAGACTGTGCTATTGTTCGGCCTTTCCATTTTCTTTGATATTTGATAACTTTTATTGTGCCATTATTGTATTGGATGTTTCATTGCCAGACTTCTATAACTTAATACAAGTTTTCTTGTTTAGATCATGTCTTGGACTCTTCTTTCTAGTAAAAATGTACGAATTTATTTTATGTCATATAATGAATCACTCAGGCTTCTATTTTTATTCTTCCATTCTGGAATGCAGTAGACTACCCACAGGCCCTTAAGTCATATCCCCAAGATAGATTTACCATGCCAAACATCTAAATCTCTACGTATCACCTTAGTTAGATCCCTTTATTTTATATCAGCTTCCTTTTCCCATTTCAAAACCCTAGTTATAGAATAAGTCGACTTCTTTAAACTCTAGAGGTTACTCAATTTGGCACAATAGGTCCCCCCTAAAATAAAGTTTCCCATGAAGGGTTGTTACCTTTTCAACTTTTCGCATCAACATCATGACACACAAGATGAACAAATTTTAATCATTGATGAAGAGGATATGGAAAATGGAGGTGATGAAGATAATGAATCTTCAAGAATTAGTATTCACAGAGGTGAAGATGAATGGTACTTGTCAAACAAGATAATAAACTATCCTAACAACAAATGTAGATGAATAAATGAATTCATAGACACAAAGAACTAGATGGGGAGGTAGATGGAGATAGGGAGACACACTCAAAACACTATAGAGAACAAGTATTGATCATGTTCTACACAACTTTCTACAAGAGATCTTTGAGGATTTGGTTGGAAACAATATTGACACCGGGTCAAAGGTTTCTTGAATTGTCATTTTATGTTGGGAATCCAAGGGACTATCTTGATTCAAGTGGGTTTGAGCAGTTTCTAGAACAAATTTATAAGAACGACAATAGTAGACAAGGTTCCCCTCCTAAAACTAAATCAACTCAGAAAATAAAATATATTATTTGGAGCCACAATCTACACTAATGGAGCCACCTTCTACAACCCCCAATTAACCCTTTTATTTTACCCAATAACCACCCTAGAATGTTTTAGGAAGTGTAACGTTCCCTTGTGTTTTGGTGCCAAAAATCTCGTCATTTGATTTCTTTCCTAAGAAGATATTTTAATGAAATTCACTTTTTAGTGGGGTAGCTTTGCAAGGTCATAACTTTTTATCCGGGTGTTCGATTTGTTATCATAATATATCATTGGAAATCCCTCAAAGAGATCTACAACATCAAAATCATCGGAGATCATTTTTCCCACTTTTCGAGCTAATACAGGGCTTCTAAAGTTTTCAAATTTGAATTTAAAGTTGCATTGGAGAAATTTCTCAAGACGAAAAACTTTAATATCTCCCAAACCGTGCAGGATATTGAGATGATTCTTTTTCCACCAATAATATTTTCTAGTTCCGCTCCTTGGGGTAAATTTTCAGGTCCATACAATCCCATTTAGGCCGACTTACTAAAAATAGTAAGTGACTATTTTTCACTTTCTGACTTTTGACTATCTTACACCCCTTAAGTGCCATCATGGGACTCAAAACTATTAAAATACACAAGGCAACTAAGAGGGGGTGAATCAATTGTATCTAATCACAGTCACCGTAGTTCATAAACAATTCCACATTCACTTTAATCTGTTATTAAGTATAAGCATGAAATGCAGATAATATAAAGAAAATACCAGAGGCACCAGATTTACATGGAAAACCCTATAAGGGAAAAACCATGGTGAGGACTAAATCACAATATAATAGTAATTGCAAAATCAGATACAAGAGGCTCATTGCCAAAGGGCTCACTGCCCAAGATAGGACTCATTGTCCAGATAGGACTCACTGTACAAATAGGACTCAATATCCAGATAGGAGGCTCACTGCCTATAGATACAGAAACATATAAAGAAGAATGTTGCACAAAGAACATTATCTGAATGCAATAGAAGATCCACCACAAAAACTTCCACACATTCACAACCTTGATTAGAAAATTGCGGAAACCATCGGCTCACTGCTTTTAGGAGTCTAACACATTAAAGTTATTGATTCCTCAGATCACTTTCACATAATATTTCACATCTATCTCACTTCTCTCACTTGTGGCTTACAATCCATTGGGGGGATTTTGTTTGAAGTTAGCGAGGATTTCATTGCGCATGCTACGGGTTTGAGGTGTGAGGGGAAAAAATATCCTAAACACACCAAAAAGCCAAACCACGAGAGCCTTAAGGCGTTCTTCAGAGGTGAGGAGACTCCAATTAGGAATCAGGTGGGGTTTGAAAGAGCTGAGCTCCCTAAGCCGTGGGACATGGTCTGCATGGCTCTGATGAAATATGTGACGCTGGAAGGTAGGTACAAAACTTGTTTCTTCTATCATTTCCCTCTACTTAACCATCTCAGACATAAAATGCTGCTTAGCTTTCCGTTTTTCCTTCTTATGGACCTGGAAAGCTCGGTGGACAAATGTAATGTGATGGCCTATCATAATCTTTGTGATCTCCCACCACTCCTGCTCCATAAGGGGCTTATCCTTCGCATGTACCACTTCCATCTTGCTCTCTACCTGCCTAAAGCCATCACTGTCCATGTTGAGAACATTGAACCCATCTCTTCGACTCATATCTCCCCGATCGAGTCCAAGAGCCCTCCTCGAAAGCCTTTTACTGACAATGTGGGGAGTGTCAAACCAATTTGGCCACCAAAAAGCTTAAGGGTGGGTTAGGCATGGCTCATGCCAGTGCGGCGGAAGGGCTCTGTGAGCTAAAGGCCACTCAGTCTAGCACGACTAATAATGTCACTAAGCTGAAAAAAGGTAAGGAGAAATGCATGCAGGCTGCAACTGTTAAAGTTGGCAAGGGCAAGAATGCGGTTGGGAAAGATTCCAGAGGGGATATGGTTGTGGGGATCACGGAGCTAATTGGTGGGGAAAGTGTTAGGAGGAGATCGGGGAGGCTGGCCAAGAACAACAAAAAGAGATTAATTATTGAGGACTCGGAGGTGGAGTAGTCAGACAACAAGGGCTACATGGAGGAAGAGTCTGATGATGAGATTGAAGACATGGGGGAGAGGCCCCTGCCTACTCCGATGGACAACAAGATTCCTTGCCATGGATCTGACTCGCACTCTTCGCTGGTGAATGAGCCTGGTGGGATTCAAGAGACTAGGGATGTTGGGGAAGATTCGCACATGGTGGTGAAGAGATTGAACACTCTAGACAAAAGATTGAGGGGCTTGACTCACTTCACAATGAAACTAAGCCACTTTGTTACTAGTGCACTGTCTAATGTCATAAAAGAGGAATTGGAGGGGAATAATAGCCAGAAAATCAAAGAGTGGGTGGGCGATGAGGCGGTCGACCTCCTGATTAAGAACTAGGATGATGCCAATTAGTTTCCCCTGTTGTTGGTCAATCGGTTGTTTTTTGGCTATTTGTGTGTTGTCTCTGTTTTTTTTTTCTGTTAATGTTTTATGTTTAAGTCTTGTCCTTTTTTGGCCCTAGTGGCTCGTTGTGAGGGTTACAACGCCCCGTAAATGTTGTTTAACTTTTCAAAAAAATCTTGGATCAATCACATGCTTCCTTAATTGATACTTATCCTTTTGTATAATGTGTAAACACCACGTCCTCCAAACCTAATGAAAACACCAATGAACATTGAAGTACATGCATTTGCAACAAGAAGATAACTTGTGGACCACATAACACACTTCACCATACACTGGAACAAAATTTAGATACCTTATTCTAGATCTACAAGACCTTAAACAAACCAGCAAAGCAGATACAATTCTCCCAGTTCACAGACAAGCAACTCTACCAAACCAGTTCACGAACTGGTGAACACAACTTTCACTCTCCATCAAACCAAAAGCTATAATCTAGAATATATCCCCCAAGGATTCCCATAAGCAACACTACAGATCTGAACAAGCATAGGATAAACACATAAGAAATGAAGAGCACATTACCGGAGCACATTCTGAACACATACACAACTTTTTCTTAACTATTTATTAATTTTCTCAGAAGCACTTGGTAACTCATCATATCAAGACACCTGCAACACCATAAAGATAGCTCCATGTACTCACAACATATTTGTAGTATCTCAACTATACATGTACCACTTGTAATCACATGATTCCTTTCACTACAACAACCTGAACTGTGTTGACATCAATGACAACATTAATGACGACACCACCATACTCATTCATACTTGCAACAAAAACAACTAAATAAAATAAGGAATTTTTTTTTTTTGGGTGATGCAAGATTGCCCCTACACCATTGGATGCTCTTGCATGATGCAAAGATTCTATAATTGTAGGGGAAATAATTAGAAAAATACCATGATTGCATCTGTATCATTTTGATTGTATTTCTCCATGGCTAATTACTATAAATTCTTGCCTAGTATGTCATTATGAGCTTCCCACAAATGATAATGAGTAGGAAGGGTAGAAAGTGATAGAAAATAGTAGAGCCCATATAACTGATAGTAAGAAATGTAATATCCAAAACAACAATAATGAATCATCTTCCCAAGACTCGTCCCATTCAAGTTTTAATGTGTAGAGTAGTAATCAAGAGCCATATTATCTCAATATGCGAAATGAAAGCCAAGATTTATCTTCTCGACAATTTTCGAACACAGAAGTACTAAATCTTCATTTTCAAGAGATAGAAAGTATGATAGTGTGTCCTCAAGTTATTGGTAGCCACATTGTAGTTGATTCTTAATTGGAAGTTGACAGTGGAGAAGTCATTTACAAGAAGTAATAGTATTATAGTCAACCTAATCTTTAGATTCAAGATGGTGCAATAAAGAATGATAAAGCATCTATCTCTCAAAAATTTGGAAGTAGATGGTTACTAATGGTTGCATGTCTTGTTTTGAGTGTTGTGGGACTTGTTTTGGCCTTGTGTTTTGGAAATAATTTAATAGGAGGTAGGATCTAACAACATGTACTATGATGAGCACTTGAGGTAGGTTGAAAGAAGATATGATGAGGATCTTACCAAAATTTGTCACCAACAAAAGAAACATAGTGGTAGGGTCATGAAAAGATATTAACATAGTCATCATGTCTAATACCCTTTTTGAGATGATAATATTATGAGTCTTGATAAGTCTTAAGAATATTGTCCCATAGTCATATACTCCAGAAAATTCATGAAGAATAATGTTGGTTTCAAAGAAGGAAAATGTTAGTATGAAAGAAAATGCATAATTGAATGAGAAACAATAGATAATGGTGATGTGTAGAAAAGTGCTAGAAATAAAAGTTGTTCACAAAGTTAGAGATGATAGTGAATTTGATACTAAAAGTAACAATGTTGGAATGAAATCAACTAATGAGTGTGAGCTAGAGCGTAGGAACATAAGGGGAGTGTCATCCAATATGTGTAAAATGTTGTCAAATACAAAGCAATTAATTATTGAATAATGTAAGCTATCAAAAGAAAAAGATCTGATGTCAACAAAAGTGTTACAAACAAACTTGTTTGGAATGTTTAAAATGCATGAAAGTGTGATGGATGCTCTTCACAGTGGGGAAAATGATAGTACCTATTGAAGATACTAGATCATGGGGTAATGGTTATACTCACGTGACCAAGGAGCATCCACCTAAAGGATAGGCTCACTAAAGGACAACATTGAGTAGAAAGTACAACCATCACAGGATGTATGGGGTAGCCTATATGATAGTCAAATCCTTCAAATTGTGCCAAAATGAATATGAAGAGTAGGGAAGTCACTACAAGAGCTGAGATTTGTTATGCCTAGCTAGTCATCACAAAACAAATACACAACATCACCAATGAACAATCATTAAAGACAAGGCATCTTTGGAAGTTTTAATGGTGGTTGAGGATTAGAGACACTATATGCATAGTCTAGTTATGGAAGATTCATTGGACAAAACACAATCCTATAAGGTGGTAGTCTAGTGTGCATGTAAGGTAGTAATATAATAGCAAGGAGCTCTAGTTATATTCAAGGGAAAAAGAGCAAGGTGTCATGACAGTTTTGTTCACTCTAAAAGAGGATAGTACCAATAACATAATAACATGGAGGATAATCTATAACCATAAAAAATAGAGAGGAGTTAATGGATGAACATGGGTATATGAATGATCCATTGGATAAAGTCTTAAAGGAAAATATAGCATTGAAGAAGCATTCAAGAGCCTTAGTCAACGCCTTAAAGATTCCTTTTTAACCCTCAAACTCGTTTAAAAGCATTATGGGTTATATGCATGACTAATGGTTGATAGTTACAAGAGAAAAGAAACTACAAAATATATTTGATGAAGACAAGAAGAAGCTAGAAAAAAAGTGTGTAGACTATTTGATTAAAGCTTATAAATTATGTATTGTTAAATGTCTCTACAAAATCTACTAGTAAAATTTGATTGGTGAAATCTACTAATCTAAAAATATTGTTAAAAAAAATATTTTTAAATTTTTTTATATAATTTAAAAATAAAGGATGATTTTATATAATCTACAAATAATAAATATATAAAACAAGAGTTTTGACTATGATCATATAAAAAATGTTATTTTTTAAATTATACAAGCACATCTTCATCTTAATCATATAACACTAAACTGACTTTCTTTAACCTGGTCATCTTTGAATAAGATTTAAGTTAAAATTAATAAAATTATATTTGAATAATAGGAAAAGTGATCCTTTAATGTTTAATTATAGATTATATAATCTGAAGTGAATGGGTAAATTCAATCTAGATTTTTAGATCTTTCTAGTAGGTTTTAATTTGACAAATTTAGATCTTTCTAGCAGGTTTTAATTTGACAATTAGATTTTTCTAGTAGGTTTTAATTTGACAAATTTAAATCTTTTTATCAGATTTTAATTTGACAATTAGATTTTTTTAGCAGGTTTTAATTTGACAATTGAGTTTATCAATCTTATCTAAATTTCCGTTTCAATCAAAATACAAATTTAGATTTTTTATCAGATTTTAATTTGACAATTAGATCTTTCTAGCAGGTTTTAATTTGACAATTGAGTTTATCAATCCTATCTAAATTTCCGTCTCAATCAAAATACAATTGATAAAAATGATGAAATATTTCTTAATTATAGCATATACAAAAATACAATTTAAAAACTCTTTAAATATTAAATAATATCTATAAAACTTCATTATATAAATTATATAAAAGAAAAAACCATTTACAGTACTTTCATACACGCAATTCCTCAACACTACATCTCCAATACAGACCATATTATCATTTCATTAACCAATTTCTTCAACAAGTTCATGGAAGATCTAAATTCCTTACTTTTTCCCATAAAACTCAGATAATCCATGCTTTGATGTGCCAAACATTAGCCTTACTTACAAACCCATCATATTCCCATGTCATTTACCTTCTCCCTTAATGAACTGGTGGAGACTTGATTACAGTAACAGGACACACAGCATTACTGACAACATAATCACTGACACTCCCCAAGAAAACCCTCTTGAAGACTCCAAGTCCTCTACTACCAACAACCAGGAGATCCAAGCCAAGATCTGTGACTGCACTGCACAGTTTTTGTTTTGGGTCACCCCAATAAACCTTCACACAAATGTCCAGGCCCTTCTGCTGTGCAACAGAATTGAGCTCCTCAACCAGTCCAGATTTCCACTGAATCCCATACTTCCCTGTAATTACAGCCACTTCCATCTCCCTTACAGGCATGCATGGAGCCCCACTGTCCTGCCACAGAAACCCTTCACCTTCATCACCACCATCAGTCTTTACATGTATCACAATTACATGATCCCCCTCTCTTGTCAGATTTTGCAGTGCCCAATTCAGTGCATACTCACCATTTGGTGAGAAATCCAGAGCCACACCAACAATCTTCTTCCCCATATTGATGATTTCCAAGCTATCTATACCTGTCTATATATAATTTTCTTTCTAAGGGTTTGATGCCCAATCAAGTCCTCTGAGCAATAACTGAAATATCTCAAAAACCCAAAAACAAAACAAGAACAGAACTTAACTTCATTGTTGGCATGATCAAAGCTTGATTCAGAGCACCGACTGAATATAATGGCCACGTTTTACACTGCAGACTCCTATCTTGAACTGAAATATGCCCAAAATAGATCAGATTACAAAGTGTCTTGCTTGTTCCCTTTGAGTTTGTTATGCTTTGACACCTATATACCCAATAAGCAGAGTAAATCTCAAATAGCGGTACACAATAATAAATATTATATCCAAAGTCGTTGAAATAGATAACAAAGAGCTTGCTTCACAGGTCAGCAACCTTCATGTATTGAAAGATACAGCTTGAAAAATATCTGACTGTTATACTTCTGTAGAAGTACTCTGGATAATGAAGGCGGTGCCGTAGTGGTTTAAATGAATTCTAATTCAACACCTTCATTTTCAAGTACATCAATTTCACGGACTATATATATATGATAAGATAAGATTGAAGTAATCATTTTTTTGGTCAAAATTATAAAATACAGGTTAAATAAGATTCACCTTTGGACTATGCCATCACAGCCCCTCTATACATTCAGTGTTACAACTATTATGTTTCATTGTTATTTCTTAGCTGTTGGATTATGTTTTAGCCGAAAAGTAGATTTTGAAGGGTCTCGAAATCTTTTAATTGTTGGATTATGTTAATCAATTGTCAATTGTATTAAATTTAAGAATGTAAATAAAAATAGAAGTACTTAGTTTTTGAATCAGAGAATGGTAGTCTGATATCTCAAAAATAAGTTTTTTTGTTTATTTAATGTAAGGACAAATGTGGGATCAAAGACAAGTTTGTATTTGTGTACTTGTCTTGTATTTGTAAAATCAGAGAATGTTAATCTGACATCTCAAAAAAAAATTGTTTATTTTATGTAGGGACAAATGTGGGATCAAGGACAAGTTTGTATTTGTGTATTTGTCTTGTACTTGTAAACTTGTACTATGAAATTTATGCACTTAGTTTTCTAATAAGAGAATCGTAATCTGGGACAAATGTGGGGTCAAGGACAAGTTCGTATTTGTGTATTTGTCTTGTACTTGTAAACTTGTACTAAGAAATTTATGTACTTTGTTTTCTAGTCAAAGAATGGTAATCTGGGACAAATGTGGGGCCAAGGACAAGTTCGTATGTGTGTATTTGTCTTGTACTTCTAAACTTGTACTATGAAATTTATGTATTTAGTTTTTTAATCAAAGAATGGTAATCTAACATCTCAAAAAAAAAAAGATTATTATTTATTTTATGCATACGGGACCAAGGACAAGTGTACATTTGTGTATTTTCTTGTACTTGTAAACTGGTACTGTGAAATTTATAGACTTTTGTTTTTCACTTTGCTTGATGTGTCTTTGTATCTTCTACTTATGATATCTAACAATTAGCAATATTTTAAAATGCATTGGTAGGGTTGTTGTTGTATTGTTAGGGGACATGTTCTCTTAGGTCAACTTGAGAAAAAATGTAAAAAACAACATTGGAAACAACACTATTTAGACATGTGTACACCCTTAGGAATGCTCATGCAAATCTAGATTCCTTTTAATGTTCCAATTGAAGTGTAAAATATAAATTACATGTAAAAAGAATCTTTGATTCTCACACAATGTAAAAAGAATGCATTGAATGCCTTTAAATACAAGGAATAGTAGCACATTGTGCAAATTTGTGTTTAGTTAGCCTTAAATGGGGTATAGGTAGGAGTTGGCCAAATTTAAATTTATGATGTAGGAACATTAGAAAAATAAGTACCTTTCATGAGTTTCGTGTGTGCTCAATAGAGTAGGGTAATTTTAATAAAGCTTTGCATTTTGAACATAGATTGGAGCTTACACATCTAGCATAGCTATTTTGTGGTGCATTGAGCTAGTTTACATAATGGTACACTCTATTGGTTGATGATGTTTTATGTGATTTATGTTTCTCATGTGAATTTCTAGGTGAAACACCATCCACATATTGGATATGAAATAGAGATAAAGCATAATGTCTAAATTATTGGCTGGCAAAGTCAACTAGACATTCAATCATCATTAACTAGTTCTTGTACTCGATCGATGAGGTAGATGAATGTGAATGTTATTGGTGGAAGTTGGTGTAGCTTTAGCACCAGAATGGTTATGTGTATAGTTGACTCAAAAATCTAGGAGATTAATTTTTTGTTTGGGAGTTGAGCTAGGGAGAGAAATTGAATTGCCATGACTAGCATGTGGAGTCATTCTTGTTATTATATTCACTTTGTGCCCATCATTATAATATTGTAAATCCTTCCTTTGCAATTGTAATTCATGTCTCTTTATTTAGTGTTTCCTCACTTCTTGTGTATTTTGATATGTAACTCTAAGGGTTGTGTCATATAAGGCTTCCCTTTATTGGGACCCCTAATCACAACTACATTAATTTAGGAAATATACGTCTACAACAATGATGGCATTCTTGCAACCAATCATGAACTCATTAGAGAACATGAAAGGGGTTGAATCAAAGGGGGTTACATGTGTATGGAAATAGGTGGGTGCATAAGTGTAATAAAAAATAAAATGGGATAAAGGTATTGGGATGTGTAAACATATGAATGGGGTAAGATATGAGCATGTAGGAACATGTCTAATGAAGAGGTAGGTGGCATAGGGAAAGGGACTCAACTTTGCACAAATTATTTTATTTATCAATATTTTAATGTATCAAGGTACTTTCCTCAAAATGGGCCAAAATCTAAATGGGAAATCACATGGGTATTCAAATTTCACCATTACATTTTGCCCCACTTTGAGGTGTATGTGAATCCTATAATGATCATGAATATCAAAGTATGTAACACTCAAAAATATTTATGTGAAGTAAATTTTTAAACATCGAAGGATATCACCAATGATAGTATAATGTAATGGATCCTACACAGTAGAAATGTGTATGTTTTGCATTCTATATATGATCTCCATGTGAGATAAAGATGTTTATTTTAAGCACCTATTACTATTTGCAAAACTGAAAATGGAAATGTTAAGTGATATATAATGCTCCTCTCTAATAAGTTACAAGAAAGTATAAGTCGGGGAAAACAATACATGAAAAGTAAATGTAAATAATCATGTAAGTGTTTAATTGAATAACCACAAGGTGTACATCATTTATGAAGCATACAAATGTCAAGTGATAAGCATGGTAAGCTAAAGAGATGGAGATAGTAGCAATTAATAGTAATGTTTCCTAGGTAGTATGGGAAAAGAATGGTGGTGTAATTCTCAATGGCCAAGAACAGTCATGTAACTATATAAGGCACCATACTGGAATATGCCCCCAATGCAGTATCTAAGAGCATGAGTACACATTGGTATATATAAGATTATAAGTCCCTAGTGATGATAAAAATGTGAATGATGGAATGAAGCTAAAATAATTGCATGAAGCCATAACAATGGGATGAAGTTGAAACCATAGGTAAAGCCTCGACTGCAATATATTGCAATAGTAAGCACAATTTCTAAGGGGAAGAATATTTCCCCTCACATAGAAATATATGGTAATGATAACATAAAATATGAGGAGGGTGTGATGCCTCAAATGTAACTCAAAATATGTACCAATGTAAGGTCATTGTTAGCAGGCTAAGCTTGAGTTACATCAGGTTTCACCCACCACAAAGGAGACATGACACATCTAACTAAGAACCAACACATAAAAAGGGTGAAATATTTACAAAATCCACACTCATTTAGATACATATACTTAGGTTCAAGTATATGATGTAAATATCTAAGAAAGAGAAAAATGGGAGAGAACGAAAAATAATAGATAAGAGAAACATATGTGAAATAATCTAATAGAATGTAATAGAGTGAGGATATGATAGAAAGGGGACTAAGATATAGTGAATAGTGTACCAAATATGTACATATGATAAGATATAATGAATGTAATAAGCCATAATTTAAAATGACTCATATATAAATATGTTATGTGATGCAATGTGCATGTGAATAGTTATAAATTATCAATTTTAATTATCTTTTCTTATCAAAATATTTTGTAACTCATCACATAAATTATTACCTTCCTCTTATTGTTGACTTTGGGATATAAATACAACTTTCAATGGACTTAATCCTAGATCTTGGATCTATGCCCATTCTTGTTAACATACTGGTTATGTTGTCAAGACCATAGAAAAGTGATAAAGGAAATGTCAAATCAATAGATATCTCATTTATGGTTGTAAGAGAATCCAATCAAACAAGATTTAATACAAGCGGGAAAAGATATGCATAGCAATAGAAACATATAGGTTCTAGCCTCATGAGAGGTGATTAGGCACCTAGGGGATGACAATTAGAAAAGGGGGATCCTGAGGGAATCTCTAAAGAGATGTGACTAGTAGAAGTAAAATGAATATAATCCATTAGGGGTGAATATAAGGATTAAAGAAATAGAAATTCAAATAAAGAACCCATGGAAAAAGGAAATAGTAAGAAACAAAGAGATACTAGAGAAGAGATTGAGTTAGAAATACAATTAAATATGGAAGAAATGAGATTGATATAGATTTGTGAGAGATAGGAAAGATACCACAAGATGATAGAAAAGGCTAGAGAAGCTAAATTAGAGTGGTCCAAAGGGACTACGTGTATAGGAGATGAGAATTGTTGGAATAGAGAAGACTTAGAGCACACTAGATGGGATATTATTGAGATTATTGAAGAGGAAGAGGACCCAATATTAGAAGAAATGAGCATTAATGGGATTTTGGTTTGAATAAGGTTTTTTACCTAACTAGTTCACCTAGTAGGTCATATTTAAGCTTACTTAGGTCCTAGGAATGTTTCTAGAAGTCTTGGTTGTCATTATATCTTATCTTATCTTATATCATTTACTTGTTGTGTCCTAGATCATTTGATATAGATATAACTAGGGATAAATTTAGACAAATAAAAGAGATAAAACAAAATTATAATAATAGATTCAAAATATTAAAATAATGGAAACAAATAAATTTAGAAGAAGAGAAAAAAATCCCACCTAGAAATAAGGAAGACATCAAATAAAAAGAACCCAAGTATTGAGAAAACAATAATAAATTTACCAACTTTTGGCAAAGACACTAATGAGGTAGTTGAACATGTCATTTTGTTAGAATTTCCAAAGGAAAAAATGAAACCCAAACCAATCAGGCCAAACTCTATGATTTTATTGGAACACTAAAAAATAAAGCTCTAAAATGGTATATGAAAAATAACATTAAACATCATAAATAATGGCAAGAAATAAAGGGGGAATTCCTCTCAAATTTTGAATCCAAAGAAGTTCCATCAAATATTTTTAGTAAGTTGAGAGACATGTTGTAAATGGGAAACCATTCAAGAGTTTGAATACATATTCAAGGAAGTGGTGAAACAATTGGAGGAACTACTTACTGAAAAATAGAGAATTGAATAATTTGTATCTGGACTATTATCCAAGTAAGAACTACATTAGATTGAAGGAATTTTGATATCTACTCAATTGTGATATAATTGGCATATAGGATGGAAGCACAACCATGGAGAAGAAAAATAAATAGAAAGGATGAAGCTAGAAGAGACAAAGGTGAAAACAACATGAGATCGTCATTTGTTCAAAGGAATAAAATTTGGTGTACCTATTTCTCTAAAGTAGGACACCTAAGAAACAAGTTCATTATTATGAAAGGTGAGAAAATATTTGCAGCAGCTATAATTGACTTAAAAAACCCCTTAAAAATTTAAAAAGTGTGTACTATGAAATTTGTGGTGAATGGGATGACCATGAAACATATGATTTACATCCCCCTTATTCAATTTGAGAGGAAGGATGAATATGAACTATGGTGCAACCAAAATTGTGAAAAAAATTATCCCATCAATATAATGGAGTGGAAAAGTATAAAGGATCATCTTAAAGATAATTTTATGATCATGGCTACAAACAACCAATGTGAAATAATTAGGAAAATATCCATGTGGCACAATTCACACCACCATAAATTGTGAATGAGCTACCCTCTACAAGCTACCCTTTGGATGATAATAGAGGATACTATAATACTTATAGAGGAAAGGGAAATGGTTAAGGAAGATGAAAATATGCCACATGCTAAAATTACTATAAAATAGGCCATTACATGCAAATACATGTCAATAGGAATGTAGGTTTCAAAACCCTAAACTATCTCACAAAAATAAATAATCACTCATTTTCACAAAAATATAGAAATGAAATGAAACATATTCAACATATAAAAATAACATATTGCATCTCATATGTAAAAGTGTCTAATCTAGAATATTAAGTACTAGAATAAGGTACATCATCACATGAAGTACTATCTAGTCAAGTATTATAGAGTACAAGATATAATTTATGTAAGAATATAACTCAAGCTCTCATGCCCATCTAGTCATAATAATACAAGTAAAGATATAAAAGAAACATAATCAATGGAGTCTTTATCCACTACTAACCCCAACGGTCATCTGCAAGCCAAGAGATGAGAACATGGCTTAGGAATTTTTTTTCCAACCATGAAGCTTACACTTCCCCAAAGTTCTTCCTAACATGAAGAATACCCAACACTACACAAGAAGCCTAGCAACCTGGAAATGACTAGCAAGATTGAATCTGGTGCAACCTGATATATCTACATTCATTTCACATGTGAACATGCTATGCCCTACTATCAAGATAAGGCAAAGAGAATAAAATAACATCCATCTATTTCAATGGTACACATAGCTTTGGCCAAAGCAATTAAACCAAAAATGGTAGGTAGATCTAGAAAATTAAATCTACTCCCCTTTTTTAGTCCCTATTCAACACCCTTCCTGAAAGGTAAAGACAAATCACATATAGAAGAAAACTAATTTCCTCACGAAGATAATATATCATGCATATATCCAATGATCATAAAAATAAATAAACCTTTTATTTTCATGCAAAATGATTATAGAAGGTCTTTTATTATTTCAATTCTTTCATGCATAATGATTGTTAAATGTATAATTGACATGCAATTTGATTATTGACATTCAATTTGATCTAATGATATTTCTCAATTTTATGCAATATTTAATGTATATGCAATGCTAACTAATATTTGATGTTGTGCAAGTTAGATCCATAAGAAACCAATTCATAACATATGATGCATATTTGTACTATTATACTTATATAATTATATGAGTATGTATATATGTATACATAACTATAATTATACTATTGATTTGTTGATTGGAAATAAAAGAATTAGATTCATAACAATTAAATGGTAGTTTCATATATTCAATTTTACAATTTTATTGTGGAATCATCACAACAACAAAAAAAATTTTTACTAGTATTAACTTCATGGAAAATACACTATATTTATATATAGTTTCATGTACATATCTATATTTATACATATATAGATATATGTATAATATTGTTTAAATATGTTGACATCATGAAATAGTATAGTGGTTTATAACAACAAACAAAGATGAGGGGCCAAAAGGGCGTCTTAAGTGACCACTTTTTTTTCTAAAATAAAAAAATACTGACCTTGGATGAGAAATCGAGGATAGTTACACTCAAAAAAATTAGACACAACAAAAACAAGGATCGTAGTGCTCAAAGTCTACTTTCTAAACTACTAATTTTTTTTTGAAAATGGTAGAGATTAAGGGGTTCAAAAAAGGGAGCCACGAAAATTGGTGTTGTTTTTGTCAAAAAAAATAGCATAGTGTTTGTTGTTGCTCCCTCAAAAGGTTAACTTTTTTTAAAAAAAAAAATTGTTTCGGTGAGAAATTAGCTAAAACATGTAGTTTATGCCTAATTTTTTTGATAATTTTTTGATGAATATGATTTTTTACTAATTTTGAAAGTGGACACGCCGTGAAAAATGGAAATTTGGTCATGCTACCCTTATAATTTTTGAAAACTAATCAATTTTTTTTTTGTGTAGAATGGAATCTAGTTTATAAAATGTAATTTATTTGAAATTTCAATGAATGGTTAAAAATAAAGTAAAAAATACCAAACATTGGTTTTTGACAAAAAACGAACACACAAACAAAACAAATTAAAGATGAAAGCCTTAACATAGTCAAAATGTGAAAAAAATTACATCGTTAAATAGATAAGAGAGAGCCTAACATTACCCAGGTGTTCGATTTACTCGACCTTGAAACACATGCAAACCTGGTGGTTAGCACAAACGACATTATGTGAAATTTTTTAGAATATACAAAAACACGTCTTTGGATGTTGGAAAGGCACTCCAAGCCTTTGGGTTGGAAATCTAAAGAAAATCCAAGCCAAAGGCTTGGGAATTCCTAGAGCAAGACATAACGCGAGCATGTTATGTCACGATTTTGACAT
The DNA here is from genome assembly GCA_007115665.2 of Sequoiadendron giganteum. Taxonomy (NCBI): domain Eukaryota; kingdom Viridiplantae; phylum Streptophyta; class Pinopsida; order Cupressales; family Cupressaceae; genus Sequoiadendron; species Sequoiadendron giganteum. Next base: position 65,884,116 of record CM021108.1, on the reverse strand, counting down.
AACACGAGTGTGTTATAACACACTCACGTTATGTCATGCTTTATGTTTTTTCTTGTGTTTTCTTTGTCTTGCTTTATTTTTTGGATTCAAAAAGAAAGGCATAATGCGAGCATGTTATAAAATTCTCGCGTTATGGCTCGCTTGAAATTGTTTTTGTGTAAGTTTGTTAATTGTATGTTTTATGTGTGTATGTTTGTATATATATTTGTATGTATGTATGTGTGTATGTAGGCTTGTATGTATGTATATTTGTGTGCTTGAATGTATATGTATGTATGTTTTGTATGTAGGTAAGGGTTTTGGGTTTATGGTATATAAGGGTGAGGGTATAAGGTATAGGGTATAGGGATGAGGGTTGAGGTTGTAGGGTTTAGGGTTTAGGGATTAAGGTAAGAGTTGAGGGTTGAAGTATTAGGGCTTAAGTAATAGGTTGAGGGTTGAGGGTTTACAATTGAAGGATAATATTTAGCTCATTGAGTGTATAAGATTAAGTGTGTAAGGTATAGGTATTAGGGTTTAGGATATTAGGTTTAGGGTTTACAATATGGATTGAGGGTATAAGGTATGGGGTGAAGGGTTGAGATTGCATGGTTTAGGGTTTAAGTATAGGGTTGAGGGACAATATTCAAGGTTTAAGGTATAAGAGTGAGGTTATAGGGTATAGGGATGAGGGTTGAAGTTGTAGGGTTCAAGGTAAAAGGCATAGGGTTGAGGGTTGAGGGATTAGGGCTTGAGTATAGGGTTGAGGGTATAGGGTGGAGGGTGGAGGGTTTACAACTGGGGGATTATGTTCAAGGTTAAGTGTCTAAGGTATAAGGTTCAAGGTTTAAGGTTGAGGCTATAAGGCATATGGATGAGGGTTGAGGGATTAGGGCATAAGTCTAGTGTTGAGGGTATAGGGTATAGGGTATAGGGTTGAGGTTTGAGGGATAATGTTCAGGGTTGAGTGTCCAAGGTTAAGTGTATAGTGTATAGGTCCATTAGGGTTTAAGATATTGAGTTGATGGATTAGGGCTTAAGTGTAGTGTTTAGGGTTGATTTTTTAGGGTGTAAGGTTTAGGGTTTAGGGTTTAAGGGTTGAGGGTTGAGGGTTGAGGGTTGAGGATTGAGGGTTGAGAGTTTAAGGGTGGAGGGTTAAGGGTTGAGGGTTTAAGGGTTTAGGGTTTAGGGTTTAGGGTTCGGGGTTCAGGGTTTACAGTTTAAGGGATTAGGTTTGAGGATTGAAAAATTAAGGTTTAAGGGTTAAGGGTTGAGGGATTAGGGTTTAAGGTATAGGGTTGGGAGTTTAGGGTTTAGGGTTTAAATTTTAAGGGTTGAGGGTTGAGAGTTTAGGGATAAGGTTTAGGGTTGAGGGATTAGGGTTTAAGGGTTGCAAAATTAGGGTTGAGGGTTTAATGTATAGGGTACAGGGTTGAGGGTTGAGGGTTGAGGGTTGAGGGATTAAGGTTTAAGGGTTATGAGTATAGGGTTGAGGGATTAGGTTTGAGGGTTTAGTGTATAGGGTTGAGGGTTGAGGGTTTAAGGGTTGAAGGGTTGAAGGGTTTAGGGTTTAAGGGTTGATGTTTGAGGATTGGGGTTTGGGGGTTTAAAGGTTGAGGTTTGAGGGTTTAGGGATAGGGATTAGCATTGAGGGTTGAGGGTTGAGAGATTAGGGTTGAGGGTTAAGGGATTAGGGTTTAAGGTATAGGGTTGAGGATTGAGGGTTTAAGGGTTAAGGGTTGAGGGTTTAGGGTTTAAGGGTTGAGGTTTTAGGGTTTAAGGGTTGAGGGATTAAGGTTGAGTGTTGAGGGTTTAAGGGTTGAGGGTTGAGGGTTAAAGGGTTGAGTTTTTAAGGGTTTATAGTTTAATGTTAAGGGTTGAGGGTTTAAGGGTTGAGGGTTAAGATATTAGGGTTTAAGGTATAGGGTTGAGGGATTAGGGTTGAGTGTTTAATGTATAAGGTAGAGGTTTGAGAGTTGAGGGTTCAAGGTTGAGGGTTTAGGGTATAGGGTTGATGGTATAGGATTGAGGGTTGAGGGTTGAGGGATTAGGGTTTAAGTTTTGAGTGTTTAAGGGTTGAGGGTTGAGGGTGTACTATATCTAAGGTATATGGTTTATAGCTGAGGGTATAGGGTTGAGAGATTAATATTTTAAGGGTTGAGGGATTAGGGTTGAGGGTTAAGGGTTGAGGGTTGAGGGTTTAAGGGTTTAAAGGTTTAAAGGTTGAGGGTATAGGGTTGAGGGAATAAGGTTGAGGGTTTAGTGTATAGGGTAGGGTTTGAAGGTCTAATGTATAGGGTAGAGGGTTTATAGTTGTGGGTTCATGGTTGAGGTAGTAAGGGTTTAAGGTATAGGGTCGATGGATTAGGGTTGAGGGTTGAGGGTAGAGGGATTAGGGTTTAATAGTTGAGGGTTTAAGGGTTGAATGTTGAGATATTAGGATCGAGGGTTGAGGGTTGATGGTTTAGGGTGCCTATTTTAAAGCTAAAAAATGACACTTCCCCTAAAAGTGAACCCAACTTCTTGCACTTACCCTAATGTGTGAAACTTAACACACAACATTGTAGCAGTAACATGATGGTGGATCATGAGCTATGATCCAAAATATTAATATGAAAAAAATCATACAATTACATCCAAAAAATATTAATATTAATAACACACACTATAAAAATATTATGTAATATTTCACCCCTTCTTAAGAAAATGGATCTTCACAAACTACATTGATTTACTTAGAATAACATAACATAGTAGTATATTTTTTTCTTGTCATTGGTGGTTTCTTGTAACATCTAGATGCAATTTGTAATAATATTATAACTTTGGTGTATGCTCTATGATAAAAAAAATTTGTTGTATTTTATCTATAAGATGGGCGAACCAATTAACCATTCTTCATAATCAATATTCTCCCTCTAAATTTATGTGAATGATCTAAAAATAAATCTAAGTAATGATGACCATCCAAATGATTGCAACTATTAACATAAAATTACAACAATGTGTTGGTAGCTAGACATTGATGGAAAAATAATTTTAGGTAGGTGGTGATCATTCAATCAATATGAACTAGCCAATTGATTTTTTTCTTGCACTAGCCTACCAAAATAATTATTATATCTTGTAATGCAAGAAAAAAATAATCTTAAGAAAATAAAATTTTGTAGTACAAGCTACATTAATCTTTTGAAAACCCAAGCCACATAATTGTTCCTTATAGTTGAAGCTTGTTGAAAAAAAAGCTATATTTTGGATGGATAGAATGGTTATTTTCTATCACATTTACAAGTTCTTATTGAGTCAAGGTTTTCTTAAAACCCCATCCCATTAAAACTTGAAATTTTTTGGTGTACCTCTGTAATTTGATCTTTGATCATAGATAGTCGATCCCTTCTCTAATGTCCATGTTCCCTATTACAACATGGTGTCAGATAATAGGAAAATGTATAGTATCTGGTCTCACTTTAGTTTTATTATCCTAATATTATAAGGACTTATAAAAATTGCATAATTTTAAAATTTATTCAAAATGTGAATATTATGGTATCAAGGTTTCCTAAGGGTTGATAAAATCTTAATATATGCTATTTGTTCCTTAATGTGATATGTCATAAGAAGAATATTATATTGTATATTAAATTAGAATATTTACATAATAATTTATATTAGGGACTCACAAATATTCTTGCCAAGTTTCTACCTATAATATTTGGGTGGTTCATTCTAAATAGATATAATTGCATACCATTTATTTGTTTTGAAAATATTCTAACTTGATGGCCTCAAATTACTTCTCTAATTTCTACTATTGGTGGAGTAGAGTATGCTTTTCATCACCTTTGGATAACCTTAAGGTGTTGTGTGTGATGGAAATATGCCTAAATAATATTCTTGACTTTAATAGTTGGTGGAGAAAAATCCAACAAATAGGTCTAGGTTGACTCAAAATAAAGATTTCCAACATTTGACTAAGAAGTATTGAAGAACATAATAGAGATAGTAGTGGGTTTAATCTTGTCATTGGTGTTTTATTATAAAATATATATGTAGTTTGCAAGAAGATTATAGGCATGTTCTTGCACTATGATGAAGATTTTGTTGTGTTTTATTTGGTAGATAATTAGATCAACTTATCATTATTAATAATAAATATAATCCCTCTAAATATAAATGGATCAAAACCAAACAATAGTAATTATATCTTTGGAGAGCTTAAACATTGGTTAGACAAGGACTTGTAACTAAAACTATAGCTCTTAATTATTTTCATAAAGATGTATGGTTTTTTTTTATTTTTTATTGTCCCATTTATAATGTGCATATAGAAGTTATTTTGAGGAAGCGTCCATTACCTCAAGTTTTAATTACATATACAAATATATAGACAATGGACCAGCCATGGGAAAGTAAAGAAACTAGCACTATGTTAATAAGGGTTCAATCACCATAGGGCATGCCACCCCTAAGAAACCCAAGCCTAGACCCCACACTAATTAGTCATGTTGTTCAAGAAGTAAGCCATAAATTTTTTAGAGATACATTATTATTACATTCTAAAACAATGTTTACTTCATATGCCATGTTAAAGATCAATATATGGGTAAGTGCACAAATCCGTGACACAATTTTGGTGCCAAAATGAAAAAAGACCCAAAAAAAGGCCAAAATAAGCCATTTGGTGCATGCCAAATTTGGTGAGCGCCAAATGTAAAAGTTAACATAAAAGCCAAAAATAGGTTTCAAACCCTCATTTCTCTTCAACCCATGACTTGACTTGGAGGATTTTGAGGTCTGAAACTTGCGCTCGTGAAATCCTTTCCATTGTTTGCATCATTAGCTTGTGGTTTGCCACTAGGATGCCGCCAACACATCGGAGAGATTGAAGATTGCAAAGAGGTATGTATTTTTATTCTATTTATTTAGAATTTGATTTAGAATGCAAATTTAAATAGGTTTTATAATAAAACTTTGTTCTAATTCTTAGGAAATGAATCTCCACCTCGAAACATTGAGAATTCACAATCACCCCCTCACGAAGAGCCTCCTATACAAGAACAACCCGAAACCCCTCCATCAATTCATAGGCATCCTCAAGGAACAAATGAGAATATTCAAAATCAAATTGAGAACAATAAAAGAGACATTCAACAATTAATTGGAAGATTAACCGAGCATGCTGAAACCCACACTTATAGGAGATGGATTGCTAAATCACTGAAGTCAATTGTAACTCATGTAGGAGAAATGAGCGAGAAAATAAATTTTTGGTCAAATAAGAGGCATGAGATGAGACAAGTTTATGCTAGTGGTTTGTCATATGCAGATGTCAAAAAAAAAAAAATAGCAAATCCGACTTGTGTGCCCTATTTATAGACTCAAGAACCAATGAACCTTTGTCTCATGCATGCAGGAGGTTCCCCATCCATTGGTGCCACCATGAGTTAATTAAAAACAAATTTTGGGAGAGGTGGTGGATGGTATTTGACCAACCTCCATGGAATAACCATGAGGTACTGCAATACTTTTTGAGGAAACTCTCTTGCAAGTTTGTCCTTCATAAAATGCCAAACTATTTTGACATCTTAGAATTTCAGGGTAGAGGTGGGGGCTCCACACATGATAGACCTGTTGCATGACGTAATCCACAGTTGGCACTGAGACCCTTGGCTAGACCCATGGTGGAGCATGTCATTGTTCCTTCCATTGTTAAGGACAGTGTAGAGGTGAACACGTTGAAGTTGATTGACTCACTCACCCAGACCATTTTACAGTATGCGAGTCCTCTAGTAGAGCCTGGTGTGGAGGAGACGTGTAGGCCCCGAGCTCCACCCCACCATTGTGGTTCTTGTGGTTTTGTTTGCATGTATGATTATTAGAGTTCTCATGATGCAACTACACAATATACATCAGTTGCAGAGGTGATGGCTTTCACAAATGATATTCTGAATGATACATTCAACATTGACACTCAAGTAAAATTTAGCAAGTTATTTTAATGTTGTTTATTAAATTATATTTTGAAATTTAAGAATAACTAAATTAGTAGAATTTTGATATGATGAAATTCCAGGGTCGGACTGTTCATGAGGCATGCTCTATTCCTACATACCCTTATAAATTCTCGACAATGAGTCCACATGTATGCAACTAGTATTAAAGATATTATTAGTGTATTTGAACAGTTGAATGTTATATTTGAATGTTTGTCTCATAACATGCTTTGGATTTCAAATAGTTTCTTGGTGCACCTTCTTCCTCCACACCTCACAATTCATATCCTCAAACAACTTCCACTCAAGTAGTCTTTATTCATTAATGTTGTTGTAAAACTATGTTAGCTAGTTTTCATAATTTTGCGTATATACAAATCTTAAAAATTGATGAGAAACATAAACATTGCATTTGTATTCCTTGATCATGTCACATTATGTTCTCCTAATTCACTTTTTATTCCTTTATTCCTTCCTAATCCCATACCATTAACATGTAATAGTTCAACCTATTTTCCATGATCCCCTCCCAGCCCATCCCACTAATATCTTCTAGTCCATGCCATGTGTCATTATGTCCTTCTACTCCCATCTTATTATACCCATTATTATTTCACCCTAGATGTTCCATGATCCCCTATGTTCCACCCTATGTTCCTTTATATCATCCTATATTATACCATATTTATCCATGTTTCATCCTAGATAGCTCTTCTCTATGATTGCTACAAACAGGTCAAGTTCACACTTCGAGTACTTTAGTCAAACCCTAGACACCTCCTAATTCACCCTATGTTGCATTATTCCATAGTAATCACATCCCATTAACCTCTAATTGTCCACCCTATATTTTTTTATCCCATCCTAGCCCATCCCATCAATCTATACTAGTCCATCATATGTTCCATTAATCCCTTCTATTACCATCCCATTACCCTCTCTTATTTCACCTTATGTTCCATTATCCCCTATTGGTCTTTATATCAACATGATACTTGAGATATTGTTTCATTTGCATTTGTTGACATTAGATATCCCCGGTGATGTTGGTGGCACGATGGACCATGGATTTGCTACAAAAATAGCTAGTTCTTATCCATTAAGAGAGGTATGCAATATATTAGTTGATTTGACATTATATTTTATCTTTTATGGTCTATTATAGAAATTTTCATGATACTTTTATGTAGTTTAATTTATATCTTGATGGTTGCTACAGGTGGTTGTCACTCCAAATCGTGGATGTGGTGATGTTGTAAATGTGCATGATGACTATATGTATGCAGTAACTGATTATATATTTTGTTATATGTCATTCCACAATTTAATTTCTATGTATTAACATCTTTACTTTTTATTGTATCACTTGAAGGTCCAGAGTGAAGAGAGGAGGACTAGCGAGTGTGTTCAAAAGACAAGAGAAGCAACAATCACTCTATCCAGCTGAATTTTGAAGGCAGCACAAGATCTATTTACTTCCCCTAGAGGGAAATGACTATGTATTAGGGTTGTTTTTTGTATGCCTATGTGGCATTTTGGAACATATGTTTTGTACTATTGATATATACGTGAAATTTTATGTCCATATGACTTCTTTGTACTAAGCCTGTATGGTTTTTTTGGATATATTGTATATACTTTTATCAATATATATCATTGTATAGCCTTTTGGATTTTTGATTAAATAAAATCTTATTTTTCTACTAACATTCTTGAATGATGTTATCATGCATATTTTATAAATTGTATGCTTGAATTTTGTAGGCATTGATTTTTTTTACATATAATGCTTAATTAATTACTATTGAATTCTCAATAAGCCCCATCTAAAGCGTATTGTGTAAATAAGCTTCATTCGTAGTGGTTTGTATCCTTTGGAATGCTTCAATTACTTGTGCCTCACTTATTCACATGTATACTTCACCTATATTGTGTGTATTCAAGTGTATGCTTCATGCTTCCAATGCATAGCAACAAAAAAATTTTGGGGAAAATTTTGACAAACCAAAAGTATAAGAGTTTTTGAAAAAATCGGGAAAAAATGTAGAACAAGAGATAAAAACTTAAAAAAAATAAAATTGAAAGGTATTTCCATAGCATATAGAGATATAGAGAGAAAATAAAATAAATATTTTAACTAATGAATTGAAAAAATGGATTTTTATAGTTTATATTCATATCGTTGATTACATTGCATTGCACATCTTTCAAAGTCAAAGCATTACTTTACTTTGCATAACTAATAACTAGATACTGATAGATGACAAAATTTCAATTACAATATAATTTGTACAAATTCAACCTAAGCAGTTGTGCAATTTCTTCACATTGCATAACTAATAACTTGGAACAGCTGCCAATTACATTTTCTTATCATGGCATTCTATGAGACCAAATTTCGTTGAGGCATTTTTTCAAATAGTTCACTGCCTTGTCTATGTTACCACATTTTTCATACATGTCTACTAAAGCATCTTGTCAAAAAATTCACTGCCTTGTTGCTATGGCTAAAATCCTAAAACAAGTGATTTCGAACAAGCTATGGATGCTTCGAAAAAATATATCAAAAGAATAATAGTAAGCAATAGCATAGACAAGGCAGTGAACTGTTTGAAAAAATGCATCAAATAAATGTGGTGATGGAATGTCATGACAAACCATAGACAAGGCAATGAACTAGTTCAAAAGATGCCTCAAATAAATGTGGTCTCATGGTGACGGAATGCCATGACAATCAAATTTCTTTTGATTGTCATGGCATTCCGTCACCATGAGACCTGAGGCATTTTTTTGAAAGAGTTCACTGTCTTTTCTATGCTACCACATTTTTCATACATGTCTATCAATTCATTATATCAAACAGTTAATTACCTTTCTTCTAAGGATAAAACACTAAAACATTGATGCAGTAGGGGAGGTCCTGCAATCTCACTAAACACTATTCCAGTCATTAATCACAATCCTCAAGTCACAAATCCTCACAACTCTTTACTCTCACCAAATCAAGCTACCTCCTTGTAGCACTCCAAACCCACCAAATCGGGTATATTTTCTCAATATCTTCTTTTTCAAACCAAGAACAGTCATATTTTAGGGACCCATTATTGAGTTTAACAACATACCAAACACTCACCTAAGGTTGCTTTGTAATAGATTGCTCAAATCAAGCTTTTCATGCCTTTTAGGGAAAATTAGCCTACTTTCACAAAGAGACCACCTTCAAAACTTGTCCAAACTCTTGAAACCTTGAAGCAACACTTCATATCTGTCAAAAATTCAAATTTCACCATTAGATTGCAGTGATTCAATCATTTACTACCCAAATCATAAGAACCTCATTTAGTGCCTACAAACTAGGGGTTTATTAAAAATGGCACTTCCCAGACAACCCAAAACCTTTATGTGACCAGTGAGTTTTAACTCTCCTAAATCATACAAAACAAGATGCAAAATGAGAGAGAAAGAACACTAACACCTCAACGATTAGCCTAGCTGGATTCAAAACATAGAAAGATGAAAGAAAAAACTAATTATACTTTGTCTGGAATCGATCCTTTGGTTGGCCCTTGATGTAGATGGAAATATGCGCTCATTAATGAAAAATATGATGCAAAGTGGTTGAAATGCAATGAAAAATGCAAATGACTAAGATGGATGGGGAGTGAATGTAAAAGGATGTGATAAAAGCTTATGGAATGCAAGTATGGAGGCTTAAATGGTTTAAGATCATAAGTTTCTTACAATATGCATGAGGTCCCTTAAAGGATGTAAGAGGGGGGTATTTATAGAGGATTTTGAATTCTCTAGAGAATTCAATGGCTAGGATTGAGCCACCATGGCCAAGATGAAGGGTTGTGGTGAGTTGAGGACTCACAAGCCCTCATATCTTGACATGTGGAGGCTGAGTTGTCCAAGGGGCAAGGTGAGATGTACAAAGTACAAATGATGTGGAGGAAGGACAAGTACTTTGCAAGTACCTTGGGGGATGAGAGGATTTCTTCAAAAAGGAACCTCTTGTCCCCATATGAAGGTGAATGTGATATATGAGGAATTTTAATATTCCTCAAAAAATCCCCATGGAGAAGAGAGAAGTTGTTGGGGGAATAAATGTGAATTTTAAATTCACATGATTGAAATGGATAAGGTGGTTGGGAGAATAAATATGAATTTTAAACTCATATGATAAGTACCTTGTGGATAAGACAAGGTTCTTATGGAGAAGGCTAAAAAGTGCCTTGTGGATAAAACAAGGCCCTTATAATGGAAGGTTCCTAGCCTCCATGTGACTTGATGTGACATTTCAATGATCACATGGGGAAGAGGAGATTCCTTGGAAGAATCAAAAGTGAATTTTAAATTCACATGGGGAAGAGAGATATTCTTGGAGGAATAAAGAGTGAATTTTAAATTCACATGGGAAAGAGAACCTATGCCAAATATGAAAGATGTGAAGGTTGACCAAAAAGGGAATGCTAAATGTAGCAAGGGGATTAGATTAAGGTTTTTCAAGTACATGATTAGGAAAATTAATGATGATTAGAGGCAAGTGAAAAAGGTTGGAGGATGTGACACCTCCTAATCATGGATTAGGAATGTGCACATCTCTAATGATGGGATTAGGAGATGAATTAGGATTAAGTGTGGATGGGACACAGAGGGAATTAAATAAGTGGGTTATTTATTTAATTCCTTGGAAGAAAAACATAAAGGGTAAGGTATTTAATCATTTAACTTAATACCTTAGGGATTTAGAATAATTTGGGGGTATTAATCAAATAAAGGCAATATTATTTAATTAATGTGGTTAAAAAGATATTTAGATGAAAAGGGGAAATTTGGCCAAATATAAGTGGTCAAATTTAGATGTCTACATTTTGCCCCTCTTTGAGATAGTGTTACGAAGTAGCATCATTTCAAAGAAAATTAAAACATAATACCTAGAAGAAGATGGTTAGATTAAGTAAGATGCCCCAATCATTCAAGGAGTGACTAGGAAGAAAGATGATGGGAGTGAAGATGGAGATTAGGTATTGAGGATGCCCCCTCGAGAGGACATGCGGGTTGAAGAGAACACGGGTGGGCTCTTGAAATGGATGATATGATGCAAGGGTAGATGGGGAAGATGATGGAAAATTATGGATGAGAGAGGATGATAAATGATGTGAGATTAGGAAGAGAAGATGAGGAGCACAAATGGATTGCAAGGACAAAGGTGATGTTGCCCTAGTCAAGCTACAAGCCAAGATGAACTGATGGTCGATAGAGTGTTGTTGATGAGGGAATGAGATATCCTAGAACAACACAAGGATAGGGAAGGATACATCCCAATGAGAGTGTTTTTGATGAGGGAATGATACATCCCAAACAACACAAAAGATAGGGAAGGATACATCCCAATGATGATGATGATGATGATGATGATGATGATGATGATGATGATGATGATTGGATCAAGGCTTGTAGAAGGGTTGGGAACAAGACCAATGATGTGATTATATGATTTGTGCTAGACTAAATGGATTAGGATTGGATGGAGATGTGAGATGGTTAAAACAAATGCAGATGATGGAGGTAAAGATGCAATGCAATGGAAGAGCAATTTGCCATTTTTGGAGCACTATTTTTTTCTATAGCATAAGACATCAGGTACCATGGTATGTAGAACCAAGGCGGATTAGTGTCTAATGCATAAAACAAACACAACAGACAAGGAGGCTATCCCAACACCCCAAAGTTGTGATGACTTTGGTTGGGCCAGGTATTGGGATAACCACAAGCACAAAAGGATGTCTCAGTGTAACACAAGACCTTGGAGGTCTTGGTGGGTACTATGTGGGACAACCAGGAAAACAACAACAAACAAAGATCAAGATACGCCCCTATGTTAACCAATCAAAACACACCATAATATGATAGATCATGGAGGCCTTAACAAGTGACGATAGGGAGTTCAAATGATAAACAAAAACCACAAGCATAAAAATATTGCAATCAATTTCAAAACATCCTTTGCCATAGGATCAAGAGAATGGATGGAATTGATGTGGTATGTTAGGAAGGATACATCCTATTGAGTCCAAAGATGGAGGATATATTGGTTGATCAATATGACATGTGATATCTAAAACTGATTAAATCTCATGACACAAATGGATTATATTTGTGAGGTATCAGCAAGATAAGGACATACCTTGACAACAAGGCACAAGACCGACTCACCCTAAAGACCTAGGGGACAGAAGAGCGACACACCCTAACAACCTAGGGGCTTGCGCATTGATCAAAGAGTAGCCTTTCCTATGTGAAAGCACAAAGCCCTCGTAATTCAACAAAAGATCGTGGATAAAGTGGAAAGAGGATGATGGAGACCATGATGGATGACAAAGACTAGATGGACAAATGCCCTGGGGGTAGGTCAAACGATTGACCTTTCCTATGTGAAAGCATAGGGGTGACATAGTTCAAAACAAGGCCAAAGATAGATGATGGAAGATGACAAGACATACAAAAGATAGAACCCCGAGGGCAGATCAAATGATCGACCTTGCGTATGTGAAAGTGCAGGGGAAACATAGTTTGACCCAAGACCAACGACAAACAACTGATAGAGGATGATAAGATGACCATGATCAATGGATAAAATGATGGAGCTGATATGATAAGTCAGAGTAGGCCATGCAGATAGGATGATGGATATATGTAAAATATGGATTCTGCAAAGCTCAGGGATGGGATAGTTATCCAAATCATCGAACGATGAAGTGGGAGGATGAGACGATGAATATATGAGTGACGAGAAGTGATGAGATAGGAGGAAGATTTGGGAAATGGATAGGAGTGATGATAGTGAGATAGAATGGCATTGGATTGCATGGGAGTAGCCTATAGCTAGATGCCAATGACAAGGGATTATGAGATGGAAGGAGAAATAGAGGTAAATGGATGGAGAGATAAAGATAAGGAGATGGAAATATGCTAGGATGGATGGATAGAGTGATAAGGATTTGGGAAGATGGATAGGAATATAAGGATAGTGAGATGGATGGGATGTTTAGATAGATGGATGGGGAGATAAGGATGAAAGGCCAGAAAAGGACTAGTGGATGAGAGTATAGGAAGATAAGGATTTGATAGATGGAAGGGATTATGGGATGGATAAATGGATGGGGAGATGGAAAGGATTACCTAGATAGATGGATGGACGATGTCTCCAAGAACTCTATCGTAAATAAGGAGATGTTCCCACTCTAGATATGTCATGTGTGATGAGGCAAGAGGGATGGAAGATAGAAGGATGGGTATGGATCATAGCAGGATGGGTGGACAAGGAAGGTAGATGGATGTGGATAGGATGCATGGATAAGGAAGGTGGATGGATGGGGATAGGAATAGGATGGTGTATAGATGAGGGGAATGTATGCCAATAGGTTTCCAAAGAATGTATATATGTTTTCCCCTACCTAGGTCAAGATCACAAGGAAGATGGAGGGACTAGATACAAATGGGATATGATGGGTAGGATTCAGAAGATAGGTAGATGTAGAAGATAGAGGAAAGGAATACGTAGGTGGAAGCTGCCCCCAATTGTGGAAGTAGAATGGATGGGGGATTTACGCATGATGCCTATTTGCCAGGTTTTCATCATGGTACGTAGCCAAGGTGCTTTTTTTCCAAGTTTTCACCATTGGATGAATTATTTTCTCTTTACTATTTTTTTTTTGTTTTTTCTGATTTTTTGGACTAGGATATGGGTGAAGATGGATAAAGATAGGGATATGAATATGTGAATTTGGAAGATATGTGATAAAGGGGATGGATGAAGGACTCAAGTATCAAGTTCTATATGAGGTAATAAGAGCCCATGTGTAAATCGACTATTCAGATGTTGGTACAACCTTATGAGAATGGATGGATTATGCAAGTGGATGGATTAAAGGTATTTGATGAGGTAGATATGTGGGATGATGGATGAGATTCTTGGAAGTGTATGGATGGAATGATGGAATGGATGTGTGATGGGGGAAGGTATTTAGGACCAACATTGGCACATGTGGTGGATGTGAAATGATATGAGAATGGCGATAATGGAGGAGGTGGGATAGTGAATTTTGGGACATAAGGACCTAAAAAATATTTAGGGGATGGAGGATGTGAATAATTTTTTGGTGGACTAGCAACTTTGGATGTCATTATGGTGAAGGCATTGCCTCTTTTTGCTTTGGGATCCACATGGTTTTGATTTTTTCTTTGGTGGGCCTTTGTGGCCTATGGGTTTGATTTGGCTTTTGGATTTGATTTTTATTTTCATCAACATGTCTTTTGAAGGGGACATGAGAATCTTTAAATTCATGTGGATGTTTGGATTTATGCATTTTTACTTTGGCATCCAAAGTGCGTGTAGTAGAAATGGGATGGGTAGGAGGTGAGGGATGATGTGGAGAAGACGTGGATGGATTGATAGAGGTAGGCTTTTGATGATGATGTGCGGATGGAGGATGTGAGATAACATGCATGGAGGGGTGCCTTTGTTAATCCTCACTAGGAGTTATGAAAGTAGGATTTTTATGAGGTGTGTGAGGGATAGGTGATGGATGGATGAGAGTTGGATAGGGAGGATGTATTATGGTGGATGGAGGTACATAAGGTCCCAAAATAGATGCAGTAGATGGAGGATGAGCGATGGTGGATGAAAGGACATAAGGACCCAAAATGGACTTAGAGGATGAAGGAGGAAGATGGACGGTTGTTTTGAGGTAATATGATGGAGGAGGGGGATGGAGACAAATGATTTGGTGGAATGGTGGGAAGTGCCTCTCATTCCTTTAGAAGAGGATTGTTTAGAATGCATGGAGGTTGTACCAACATTTGTGGATTGTGATCCTTGGTAAATATATCCAATACCTTATGTGCCTAGATGTTCTTTGACTTGGATGGGCTCTAAAGTACCTTGCTCATGAAGGCCTAAAACTTTTCTTGGATAGTTCATGTTCTTGAGCATGTGATTTATGGTAGGATGATTATTCTTTTGGAAGCATGATGCGAGTCCATTAGTAGGTGGAGGAGGGAGGGTGGTGCATATACTTTGTTTTTCTTCCACAAAAAGACCACCATGGATGAGTGTAATGTTACTGAGGTGATATAAAAGTGGTGTTGGAATGGTAGGGATAGGTAGTGATGCAGGATCATGTGATGGAGATGAGGGGATATCAGCATCTTGATTTGGATTAGGTGGTATGACAGGATCTAGATTTATGGCAGTGGGTGATAAGGGCTCATGAGATGGGGTTTGGAGCTTGAGTGCAAACGGGATCAGGGCATGGAACGGATGAGCTAGTGTGATCTTGAGATGGGATGGAAAGAGTGGCATGATCTTGATTGGGAGGAGGGGAATCATAGATGGGATGGATGGGGGACTATGATCTTGGGATGGAGTGGATGGGATGGTAGGATTTGGATTTGGAGGAGGGGATATGCTTGTATACTTTGGATTAAGCTCTTGGCATGACTCATCTTGTGTGGAGGAGTGTTGTGGGGACTCCTCAAGTGATGGAGATGGTAGGATAGAGGATTCATAAAGGTCATGGGATTGGATTTTGGTGGGATAAGGGCTAGGAGGAGTGGATTGGATGTCTCCAATGGATTGGATGGATCTAGCAATAGAAGATGGGGATTCAATGGGTTTAACGAGCTGAACTATTTGGATGGTATTAGGAATGGTAATGGGAGTGATAGGTGTAGGATGGAGGAGGGCCTCATCACTAGTGATCGTACATGATAGAGTGGGAAGGCATGGCTCCACGACATCAAGATGTGGATTTGGGGATGTCTTTTCGATCACGAGTCCTTGGATGAAATCTGGAAGGGATATAGGATTAGGTGGGGTGATGGAAATAGATGGAGGATTTGGAGGACTAGGAGTAGATAAGGGGATGGGGATGGATGGAGGATTAGGGATTGGTGGATTAGGATTAGATGAGGGGATGGAAGTGGATGTAGAACTAGGAGGAGATGGAAGATTAGGTTTAGGGATTGGTGGATCGGGATTAGATGAGTGGATGGGATTGGATGGAGGACTAGGAGTAGATGGAGGATTAGGGTTATGGGTTGGTGGATTAAAATTAGATGGAGGATTAAGATATAATGTGGTGAAGGGGGGAGTGATGCAAGAGGATGTAGATGATGAATTAAGATAGGGGGATGCAGATGTTGGATTAGGCTGGGAATATTGGGATGGTGGGTAAGAGTCGAAAGATGTGGATGATGGATTAGGATGGGAAGGTTGGGATGATGGATTAGGACAAGATGAAATTGGTGGTGGATTTGTGTAAGAGGACATGGATGGAGGATTAGGATAGGAATATGTGGAGGCTGGATTAAGATGGGAAGACATAGATGTGAAATTATGGTAGAGATATTGGGATGGTGGATTGTGATAGGAAGGTGTGGATATTGGATTAGAATGGAAAGATTGAGGTGGTGGATTACCATAGGAGGACATGGATGGTAGATTGGCATAGTAGGATATGGGTGATGGATGAGGAAAAGAAGGTTGAGATGGTGGATTAGGATAAGAGGAATATTGGGATGGTGGATTTTTATAGGAAGACATGGATGTTGGATTGGGATGGGAAGATTGGGATGTGGGATTGAGATAAAGGTATTGGGATTGTCGATGATGATAAGGATACGAGTATGGGGATGGTGGGTTATTATAAGAGGAGGTGGATGTTGGATAGGATAGAGGTGGAGAGGGAGGACATGATGAATATGAGGATGGTGAGGATGTTGGATATCCCTTGTCAAGGGTAGCATAAGGACTATTATGAGAGGTGGATGAAGGCATGGGGGGATAGCTCGTAGGAGTGATTGGATTTTGGGAGGTGATTGGAATTTTTTTTCTAGCAATAATAGCATCAGGGGGATCTATCTTACACTCTTCTTGATCAACAAGACTTTCGTTATCATCATCAATGTAGTTGGGATTTCCTTTAAATACTATTGTTGGTCGTGTGGTAGGAGGATAAGGATTCATGATGTTAGATGAAACAAATATGGATCAAGGAGATGTGAATAGATGATTAGAAGGACAAAATAGATGATGAAAAGATAAATAGGATGGATTGGAAGAAGATGGTGGTCTAAAGCTCAGGTTGGGATTGTGGATAAGCTCAGATGGAGATTGGATTAAAGCTCAGATTCAGATGATGGGATGCGACATGATCGGATGATTGATCAGATAAGAGGATGAAATGGATTCTAGACCTAGTTCAGATATTTGACTTAGATAGCATAAGGCACTGATGATCAGATTGGATCATGAATAGGATGATTACAACACTGAATCTACCTCAAGATAGAAGTAGATTGATTGGGTTGTAATGATGATTTACTGATTTATGATGGATAATGATCAAGATCAGACACTTAGGCCAACTTGGATATCAACCTTGAAAACAAATTATAGAGGATTCAGATTGATGAAACGATGATGAACATACGATCTAAGGGGGATTTAAGACAATTCTAAGTGGTCTAACTAATCAAATGATGAGCAAAGAAGGTGGATGAGAAGGGTGTTTACAGTGAAAGACCAAGAAAATGAGGAGGCTTTCAATCACCTGTCATAGGGTAGGGATGCCTAAACAACATCCAAACTTCTCTAAACAACTGAACGATGTCAATAAAGGGGATGAACGACTAAATAGACTATCAAGATGTGAAAATGGACTATCAGAACGGATGAAACAGATACCTAGAATAGATAAATGGATGGTCGAAATGAGGGAACAAAGCTTGAAATAGGTAGACAAATACTCAGAATGGGTGAATGAATAACCGGACCAGGAAAATGACACTTGGAACAGGAAAATGGGTACTCGAAATGAGAGAACGGTTGGAAAACAGAAGATGAGAATGAATTTTTGGAGGGAAAGTCCACCCCTTTGAGGGAAAGGATGCCTAAGCCAAGGGAAAGGTCACCCAAATCAAGGAGGATGAAGAACGAGTCTGAAAAATGATCGAATGGGGTCCTAGATGAAGAAGAAAAAGGTTGTTTCACCTTTGTTTGAGGGCAGTTCTACCCTTGATAGGGTAAGACCAAACCCCTTTGGAGGTCAAGTATGTCCAAGACAAGGGCAAGGTCACCCAAATAAAGGAGGATGAGGAACGGGTCCAAAAAATGGTCGAATGGGGTTCCAAATGAAGAAGAAAAATGTTGTTTCATCTTTATTTGAGGGTAGGGCCGCCCTGCTAGTGCAAGGCCACCCTGCTAGTGCAAGGCTGCCCTGCTAGTGCAAGTCCACCCCTTTGGAGGGAAATGATTCCCACAACAAGGGCAAGGTCACCCAAATCAAAGAGGATGAAGAACGAGGCCAAACAGACACCAAAACAGACCTGAACAAGGTCCCGAATGAAGGAGAAAAGGTTTTTTTCACCCATTTTTGAGGTAGGGCCACTCCTACTATGGAAATTATGCCTAAGCCAAGGGAAAGGTCACCCAAATTAAAGAGGACAAAGAACGAGGCCGCACAGACATTGAAAAGGACCCGAATAAGGTCCCGAATGAAGGAGAAAAGGCTCTTTTCGCCTGTTTTTTAGGGCAAGGCCACCCCTGATAGGGAAAGGACGCTTAAGCCAAGGGAAATTTTACCCAAATCAAAGAAGACGAAGAACGAGGCTGAACAGACACCAAAACGGACCTGAACGAGGTCCCAGATGAAGGAGAAAAGGTTGTTTTCACCCATTTTTTAGGGTAGGGCTTCCCTTGCTAGGGAAAGGTCAACCTTACTAGGGAAAGTATGCCTAATACAAGGGCAAGATCTCCAAAATCAAAGAGGACAAAGAACAAGGCCAAACTAACACCAAAACGGACCTAAACGGGGTCCTAGACGAAGGAGAAAAGGTTGTTTTTGCCCATTTTTAGGGCGGGGCTGCCCCTGCTAGGGCAAGGTCACACCTACTAGGGAAATGACGTGTAAGCTAAGGGAAATGTTTCCCAAATCAAAGAGTATGAAGAATGAGGCCAAACAGACACCAAAATGAACCCGAACGGGTTCTTGGATGAAGCAAAAAAAAGTTGTTTCACCCCTGTTTGAGGGTAGGGTCGCCCTTGCTAGGGTGTGGTCGCCCCTCTGGTGAAAAAAAGGTTCAAAAAAGGTTTATTCTAGTGTAGAGGGGTGTGTGTGCCCGGGCGTGGCCGCCCCTACTAGGGCAAGGTCGCCCCTGCTAGGGCCTAGTTGCCCCTGTTGACAAACCTGAACTTGAATTGGGTAAAATTATGGCTATGGAAAAGGATTGAAAACACTTCAAACAACAAGAAAAATGCCAAGACTAAATTGATTTATAAGATATGCACTGATTTTACACAGAAAAGATATTTCAAGCAGCATAATCCTAAGATTAGTAAGAAGGGGTATGGCCAACACGGTTCTCTAGCTAAGCTAATCAAGGCGATCTAGGGAGTCCTCAATATATGCTCGGTACATGAAGCACAACCATGAACATCAGCTCGTCACAAGCATGAGTCAGAAACCTTAGCGAGATAGTGAAATGCTCAGACAAACTCTTCACGTCTATCTAGGTATCACCCTAGCTTCGATGTTTTGCCAATTACAACACGACTAGATTGGGGTACAACTTTTTCCTCCCCCCTTTATATACCCCATCGGTACACGTGGTTGTGATCGTCCCTTGGGGTGATGAAATCTCCAAGCAGTTCCCACTAAAAAGAATATGTTAATCATTTTCAGCTACTCCCCAAGCTCACACGAAGTGCAAGGGGAAAGATTGAATGATTCCCACCCCCTTCGGTAACACAAAGAACTAAGTAAGCTACGATTTCTCTTCACCTAGAATCGCTAGATGGCGCAAAGGGATTTTATACGTTGATAGCTTACTTTTCAGACAAGGCAACCAAACTCTTTGACCCCCTACTTAGTCTATGTGCCTAATTAATGTAAAAAAAATGAAATCAAACAACTAATTAAGGGTTTTGGTTCTCTCGTCTTGCAGGAAACAAGTTAGTAGTTTTTCCACCGTTCTTTGTCAATCATAAGTTTCCTACACAAATGTTAGTATAAAACCCTTCACAATCACCAACAACATGCGTTAGGGGGTCAGTATTAACAAAACGATAGAAAAAAGAGTTTGAAAAATGCACTAAAACACTATTTTTACCTTTTGTCTAGACCTGGCCATCTCTCTAGTGAAAAAAGAGAGTTGAAACATGGGTTCTCCTGCAGAGAGGAGTGTGTGCCCGGGCATGGCCGCCCCTGCTAGGGCGTGGTCACCCCTTTGGTGAAAACAAAGAACTTCTGATGTTGGTTTTTTGTAGACATGCATCCTTGCAAGACCTGGTCACCCCTCTGGTCAAACAGAGGGCTAAAAATGATGACATTGTTTTCGGGGGATACGTGCGCCCGGGCATGGCCGCCCCTACTAGGGTGTGGTCACCCCTCTGGTGAAAACAAAGAACTTCTCATGCTAGTTTTCTGTAGACATGCATCCTTGCAAGACCTGGTCACCCGTCTGGTCAACCATAGGGCTAAAAATGATGACGTTGTTTGTCGGGGGATGCATGCGCTCGGGCATGGTTGCCCTTGCTAGGGCGTGGTCACCTCTGCTAGGGTGTGGTCACCCCTCGGGGTCACCTGAACCTACCAAAAATGCAAACAAAGAGTCAAAAATGTTGATTTTACTATAGAAGGGTGTGTGTACCCAGGCGTGGCTGCCCCTGCTAGGGCATGGTCACCTCTGCTAGGGTGTGGTCACCCTTTTGAGTCACCTAAACTAGCCAAAATGCAAACAACAACAAACTTTTAAAGAAACAAACCCATTTGTGGGTCCCACCGGGCGTGCCAGAAATGTGTGCAGGTGTTTTTTTTTACTTCTAAATATGCAAAACTAACTAAGAATGCAATGTAAAGAACACAAGACCACCTCAATTATTAACCTAAGTAAAGCACAAAAGAAAGATAAGAAATGAGACTGATTATACCTTTATGTTGATCTCCTTTGGTTGGCCTTTGATTGGAGTTGGAGTTGTGTGCTTCTTGATGGAAAGTGTTGCTAAAAGATGGATGCAAAGATGGAAATGATAGATGAATATCAAGATAAACTAAAATGGATGTGTGAATGGATGAGCTAAAAATGCAAGTGCTAGAATTGCAAGTATTAGAATGCAAAAATAAGGCTTGAATGTGGCTGAAGAATTTGAGAGCATATGGATAATCATAATGCATGATATTTTTTAATGCATGTAAGAGGGGGGTATTTATAGAGGAATTTGAATTCTCTAGAGAATTCAAAGGCCAGGATTGAGCCACCATGGCAAAGATGAAGGGTTGTGGTGAGTTGAGGACTCACAAGCCCTCACATCTTGACATTTGAAAGGTGAGTTGTCCAAGGGGCAAGGTGAGATGGAAAAAGTACAAATGATGTGGAGGAAGGACAAGTATTTTGCAAGTACCTTGGGGGATGAGAGGATTTCTTCAAAAATGAACCTCTTGTCCCCATATGAAGGTGAAAGTGACATATGAAGAATTTTAGTATTCTTCAAAAATTCCCCATGGAGAAGAGAGAAGTTGTTGGGGGAATAAATGTGAATTTTAAATTAACATGATTGAAATGGATAAGGTGGTTGGTAGAATAAATATGAATTTCAAATTCATATGATAAGTACCTTTTGGATAAGACAAGGTTCTTATGGAGAAGGCTAAAAAGTGCCTTGTGGATAAAACAAGGCCCTTATAATAGAAGGTTTTTGGCCTCCATGTGACTTGATTTGACCTTTCAATGATCACATGGGGAAGACGAGATTCCTTGGAGGAATCAAAAGTGAATTTTAAATTCACATGGGGAAGAAGGAGATTCTTAGAGGAATAAAGAGTGAATTTTAAATTCACATGGGGAAGAGAACCTATGCCAAATATGGAAGATGTGAAGGTTGACCAAAAAGGGCATGCTAAATGTAGCAAGGGAATTAGATTAAGGTTTTTCAAGTACATGATTAGGAAAATTAATGATGATTAGAGGCAAGTGGCAAAATTTTGAGGATGTGACACCTCCTAATCATGAATTAGGAATGCGCACATCTCTAATAATGGGATTAGGAGATGAATTAGGATTGAATGTGGATGGGACATAAAGGGAATTATATAAGTGGGTTATTTATTTCATTCCTTGGAAGAAATAGATAAAGGGTAAGGTATTTAATCATTTAACTAAATACATTAGGGATTTAGAAGCTTTAGGGGTATTAATCAAATAATGACAATATTATTTAATTAATGTGGTTAAAAGGATATTTAGATGAAAAGGGGAAATTTGGCCAAATATAAGTGGTCAAATTTAGATGTCTACACTTTCAATTGCTCAAACAAGTCAAAAAAACCCTACTCATACTTAATTCCTCATAAAACTATGCTGCCCAAATCAAAAACTTGGTTTCACTCTCTAAAACCTCCATTTTTGAAAGGAAAACTCAAAATTTACTCATAGGGCTTCACACCCAATTCACCTCTAGACCTCCCCTACTCTAATTCACCATCCTCGCACATTTTTACTATTAGTGCAGAACCATTCCTCAAGTTACAAAGGCTACAAAAAGAGGAATGGGTCAAAAAGCCATATTATTGACTCAAAACCTTCACTTGTACAAGTTCAGGCCAGTTTGGTTAAATTGATGATAAAATGCACAAAACTCAAAATAAAACCTTCAAAATGGATTCAAAGGATTTCTCAAACTATCTATAATTCCATCCACTAAAATTTTTAATCCACAAAGTAATGCACAACTCGTACAAGTTTGTTTTATATGCAAAAATATAAAAATCTGGAAAAATCAGTGATGTTTTTATTAATATTTCACTTGAAAACTTCAAGAATCTCTCTTACATCGATGCCTTTCCACATATTTATTATTTTCCCTCAAAAATAACTCCTCAACTTCCTCAAACCACCTATTGAAAATCCTTGACTGTTGAACTTCTCTTATGTTCAAAAATTACAAATTTAAAATATTGCTTTTTTGCATAATTTCACAACTTTTCCCATTTTTTGCATTTTTGAGATACAAAACCTTCTAAACACTTAAAATAACTCAAGATTGACAACTTACATCACAAAATGGTCTTATAGACCTTATTTTAGCATAAAATTCAAAACTTCTAGAGTCTAGACCTTATGAACTTAATTTGACAATTTTGCACCAATGGTGCTCCTGCACCAAACATGTGCTTTCGAACAAGCTATGGATGCTTGGAAGAAATATATAAAAGAATAATAGCAAGCAATAGCATAGAAAAGGCAATGAACTTCTTGAAAAAAATTCTTCAAAGAAATGTGGTCTCATGGTGATGGAATGCCATGACAAGCAAATTATTTTGGATTGTCATGACATTCCATCACCATGAGACCACGTTTCTTTGAGGCATTTTTTCAAACAATTCACTGCCCTATCTATACTACCACATTTTTCGTACATGTTTTCAAATCATTTTATCAAACCATTCACTGCCTTGCTGCTATGGCTAAAATCCTAAGATGGGTGCTTCCAAACAAGCTAGATGGATGCTTGGAAAAAATCTATCAAAGCATAATAATAAGCAATAGCATAGACAAGGCATTGAACTATTCAAAAAATTCCCTCAAAGAAATGTGGTCTCAATGTGCCTGTCATGGCATTCCATCACCATGGGACCACATTTATTTGAGGCATTTATTTCAAACAATTCACTCCCTTGTCTATGCTATGACATTTTTCATACATGTCTACAAAAGAATTTTATCAATCAATTTAATGCCTTGCTGCTAATGCTAAAATCATAAAGCAAGTGCTTTTGAACAAGCTATGGATGCTTGGAAAAAATATATCAAAGCGTAATAGTAAGCAATAGCATGATGCAGAGCAGGAAGGCCTTCAATCAACTAAACAAAATCCAACTGATACACCAAGCCTTTGTTTCTCCAAACCCTATCAAGGGTGATTCTCCTCAAACTTCACTATTTGTATTGTAGGTTTGTAGACCCAACTTATTCACCCTTTCTTGCAAAGCTTACTACCAATAAAAAATCCACTCACCTTTTTAGACACCCTTTTAAGCCTTCAAAAATGTATCACAAAAACACACCAGGTCACTTTTGACCAATACCAACAAAACAAGACTACTACGTTGTCCTAATTGGCCAATTAGGCCAAATTTTCAAATGAATTGTACTCCAAAATATCTGTCCATCCCAAATAACTATAGAAATTCATTTACTAGATCATAAAACCTCAAAATCCACAAACTATAACCTGAGAACCGCTCCTTTAAGCCCACTTTTACAAAACCCTCATTTTTAGCAACTTTGGGGTGGGTTTATTGAAAATCCTATTCCCACAACTCATAACACGTTGAAAATGCATCAAACATGCTTAAAAGAACCTGCACATGCTTAAAAGTCCCTCACAAATTGTTGCCCCAAAGGATTTCAACCATTTCCATTCTTAAACCATTGAATTCCATCAAAATTCATCAAATTGTCAACTAGGGCATCACACCAAACCAATCAACTCACCTCCCCTACTTTAGAAACCATGAAAATATGTTCCCTACCCATAATTATTCCATTCCACTGAGTTATAGTAGGCTACAATGGGTGGAATGGCTAAAAAGTCATGTTTACACACTTAATACTTTCATTTGACAACTTTTTCCCCAAGCGAGAAATCTCCACCACGGGAAAAGGCCTCCAAGATAGAAAAAACCAAGATAAATTATTGTAGAGGGGCCCAACATGATCCCATAGGCTTAGACGAAAATTTTCTAAGCATGACGGTGTCTGAATATGAGCATGTTGAAGTTTGCAGCCATTTTGCACTTTGGACTGTTAAGGGATTTCGTCGGTTGAACATAGCTTAGAGCAATTATGTGTGTTTCAGTGGAAAAGAGAGCCATCCATAGTGTAAACATACCCACTTGGATGTGTTGGGATAGTCTATTTGGTCACACGAGTTGCAGAATGAAAGTTGCACAACTTTGCAACTTTCAACTACTTGCATTTGACAACTTTTTCCCCAAGCGAGAAATCTCCACCACAGGAAAATCCCTCCAAGATAGAAAAGATAGAGAGAGGTTATTGTAGAGGGGTCTAGCATGATCCCATTGGCTCAGACGAGAAGTTTTTAAGTATCATGGTGTCCGAATATGAGAATGCGGAAATTTGCAGCCATTTTGCACTTTGGACTCTTAAGGGATTCTGTCGGTTGAACGTAACTTGGAGTGATTCCGCACGTTAAAGTGGGAAAGAGGAACATTCCTAGTGTAAACGTACCCACCTGGATGCATTGGGACAGTGTGTTTGGTCACACGAGTTGTAGAATGCAACTTTCAACTACTTGCATTTGACAAAAAATTTCCCAAGTGAGAAATTGCCACCACGGGAAAATGCCTCCAAGATAGCAAAAACCAAGAGAAGTTATTGTAGAGGGGCCAAACATGATCTTATAGGATCATATGAGAATTTTCTAAGCATCACGGTGTTTGAATATGAGCATATTGAAGTTTGCAGCCATTTTGCACTTTGGACCCTTGAGGGATCAATCCGGTTGAATGTAGCTCAGAGCGATTTCGCGTGTTTGGGTGTGAAAAAGGACCATGCCTAGTGTAAACGTACCCACCCAAATGTATCAGGATAGTCCATTTGGTCACAACATCTGCAAAATGAAAGTTGTACCACTTTGCAATTTTCAACTACTTGCATTTGATAACTTTTTCCCCAAGTGAAAATTCACCACCATAGGAAAATGTCTCTGAGATAGAAAAAACCGAGAGAGGTTATTGTAGAGGGGGCCAACATGATCTCTTAGGATCAGATGATAATTTTTTAAGCATCACGTTGTCTGAATACGAGCATGTTGAAGTTTGCAGCCATTTTGCACTTTGGACTCTTAAGGGCTCGATTTGGTTCAACGTAGCTCAGAGCGATTCCACATGTTTGGGTGAAAAAGAGGACCATTCCTAGAATAAACGTACCCACCCGGACATGTTAGGATAGTCTATTTGGTCACACGAGTTGCAGAACAAAAGTTGCACCACTTTGCAACTTTCAACTACATGCATTTGACAACTTTTTCCCCAAGTGAAAATTCACCACCACAGAAAAATTCCTCTGAGATACCAAAAACCGAGAGAGGTTATTGTAGAGAGGCCCAATATGATCTTGTAGGATTAGACAAGAAGTTTCTAAGCATAACGATATCTGAATAATAGCATGTTGAAGTTTGCATCCATTTTGTACTTTGGACCTTTAAGGGATCGATCCGGTTGAACGTAGCTTGGAGTGATTTTGCATGTTTGGATGCAAAAGAGGACCATTCCTAGCGTAAACGTACCCACCCAGACCAGTTGGAATATTCCATTTGGTCACATGAGCTGCAGAATGAAAGTTGCACCACTTTGCAACTTTCAGCTACTTGCATTTGATAACTTTTTCCCCAAGTGAAAATTCACCACCACAGGAAAATGCCTCTGAGATAGCGAAAACCCAGAGAGGTTATTTTAGAGGGGCCCAACACCATCTCATAAGATTAGACAAGAAGTTTCTAGGAATCACGGTGTCTAAATATGAGCATACTAAAGTTTGTATCTATTTTGCACTTTGGACCCTTAAGGGATCAATGTGGTTGAACGTAGCTCAGAGCGATTCCCCTTGTTTGGGTGCAAAAGAGGACCATTCCTAGTGTAAAAATACCCACCTGAATGTGTCAGGATAGTTTGTTTGGTCACATGAGTTGTAGAATGAAAGTTGCACCACTTTGCAACTTTCAACTACTTGCATTTGACAACTTTTCCCCAAGTGAAAATTCACCACCATAGGAAAATTCCTTTGAAATAGAAAAAATTGAGAGAGGTTATTGTAGAGGGGACCAACTTGATCTTGTAGGATCAAATGATAAGTTTCTAAGAGTCACATTATCCGATTAATAGCATGCTAAATTTTGCAGCCATTTTGCACTTTGGACCCTTAAGGGATCAATCTGGTTGAACATAGCTCGGAGCGATTTCGCATGTTTGGGTGTGAAAGAGGATCATGCCTAGCATAAAAATACCTATTTAGATGTGTTGGAATATTTTTTTTAGTCACACAAGCTGCATAATGAAATTTGCACCACTTTGCAACTTTGCACTGCTTGCATTTGACACTTTTTCCATCAAGTAAAAACTGGACAGCACGAGAAAACCACTATGAGATAACAAAAATTGAGAGAGGTTATTGTAGAGGGTCCCAACTTGATCTCGTAGGTTCAGATAGAGATTTTGTATGCACCACAATTTATGAGTAATACCCCATCAAATATTGCTACCCTTTTGCACTTTGGACCCTTAAGGGATCGAGTCGGTTGAATGTAGCTCATAGCGATTGTGAAATATTTGCGATGGAATTAGGTGGGCAGCAGACTTAACTCCTTTTTATTTTTGGTTTGGTTGGATTTCAAGTGATTTTGTACATTTTAGAAGCCAATTATTGAGGGTCAATCTGTATACCCTGTTTTAAGAGTTTTGAGTGCATTAAAATGTCATATTAATCCTTCCACCCATTGTATGCTTTTGTAACTCGATGGAAAGGCTTAGTTAGGGGTATAGAACATATGTGCAAGGGAGGTGAATAGCGGGTTTTTAGGTGATGCCCTAGATGTCAAATGGTGCATTTTTTAGTGGAAAATGGTGGTTTAGTGCTAGGGTTTGAAGAAATCTTTTGGGGCAGCAATATCTCTTGAACTTTTAAGCTTGTGCAGACCTTTTTGAAGGTGTTTCAGGCTTTGGTTAGCTATGGGAAGGTTTGGAGTATGGTTTTTCAATAAAACCCTACCTAACTTGTGAATGAAGAGGGTTTTGGGGTTTGTTATGTTAGAGGGCTTATCACGCCCTAAAAGTGGAGGAATTGGTGGTTTGGCAGATTGGTTAATGTTGTCCAATGGTGGTTTGCATATGATAGGAAGAATAAAGGGGGGTTTATTTTTTTGTGAAATATGATCCAAAAGAGGAGGGTTTGATGTATGTTAAAGAAGGCTTAAATGAGTGCCTAATTTGGTGGTTTGTTGCAGAGGTTGTTAAGAAATTTTGAGAGTTAAGGTGGGAAAAATAGATCTGTAGACCTATAAGAGTGACTAGGTGCAAACTTGAAAATAAGCCAAGATTGACTTTTGAGGGAAGGAAGGAGGTTGGAATCATTTTCTATTGTGGAAGTGAGTTGATTGCCTCCCTGTATTGCTATCATAATCGCTTCCTATCAAAATCACTTCAAGTTTACATTTTTTTACACTTTTTCATATTGATAACTTTTCAGTTTTTGCAATTTTACATCATGTTGAACATGAACTCCAAAATGACCCCAAAACCATCTAACGTGAATATTACATTATAAATTGGTCTAATATGACCTTATTCAATTGAAAAAACTCAAAACACAAAAATAACTTAAGACTTTCCATGAACCAAATTTGCTCAATAACCTTGGTGCCCCAGCACCAAATTTCATTATTTCAGTAAATCTCATTACAAGTAAATCTCATTACAATGCCTTAAGTAGTCCATTCTCATAGATCTTTTACAATGTCACTCATACATTCAGGGAAATAATCCTTCCATTTGCAACCCAGATCATGAAATATATTGTATAAGAAGAAACAAAAGGAGTTGATGCCCAATTTCTTTTCTCCAATCCACCTTAGTTGGCCCAGTTATTTGCATTCCAAAATGCTTCATAACATGTACATACCTTGATCCCTATGAAACACATAGGTAGTAGCCTCTTCATGGTTGTGTACTCTCATAGGAATTTGGTCCACAAAAAACCTGCAAAAGCCTATCAATCTTAGACATGGACTCACATAAAAATCATTAAAAGAGCAATAACTAAATAATGTCAATCATACACCTAATGAGACCTACTATCAACTTCATGCATTCTAGATAAGGAGGTCGATTGAAGGTCCTACAATGGTGATGTGGCCCTTTGCTACTTTCTCATCTCTCGATGATCCTACGTATAAATTTCAAATATATCACTAACATAATTAGCATAAAACATGTAGCATATAAGAATCTGAGAAATCTATGAGATGGAAAAGAAAGAAAAGATTGACAACTAGAAAATGCACCAACAACCAATGTTTCTCATACCACAGAACACTTGCACCACCGATCGATGGTATTTTCTTAAACTTTGACAAACTTTAGTATTACCTACAGTCACAATCAAAAAAGGACCAATGATAGTTGTAAATGCATATGACATCAAACACTAATAGGAAATATGGTGCAAAGCACATTGTCCTCCATTTTCTGAGTTGGGTCTAGTTAGGATGAATGAGTCAAGATGTTGTCAAATAAGGTTTGAAAGTCATTTAATATGGTAAACTAACCCATTCCTCTCATTTTCACCATTGTAACTTGAGGAATGGGTCTGCAACATCAATAAACTAGTGTGGAAATGTGGAATTTATGCAGGGGAGGTTGAGTGTTTTGTTGGGCATGAAGCACTAGAGTGAAAATTTGTGTTTTCGAAGTGAAATAGTGAGGTTTTGAGATAGTAAAGTGTGTAAAAATTTTGTGCAGCATTATTTCTTGATGAGTTAAGTTTGGGAAATGTATTTAGACTTGTTTGAGGTATTGGAAAGTTTTGGTGAGGGCTGGATGTGTGATTTTTAATAAACCCTACGTTATTTGGCTTAAAATGAGGGTTTTGTGATTCAGTGCTTGGGTGAATGATTTTTTGAGGTTAAATGGTGGATTCTTTGGTTTTAACACATGTAGAAGGCTTCCCAATTGAATTTTGAGTGAAAGGGAAAGCTTAAAGGAGAGTCCCTTTGAAAAAGTGACCTAATTTGTGTGAAATTGACTGGTTTGAGTGGGAAAATGATAGGAAACTTGGGGGAAACAAAGATATTCTATCCTTTTGAGTTTGTGCATATATTTTATGAAGTTTTGGAGGCATTGGTTGGGTTAGGAAAGCCTTGGAAGATTTTTTTTCAATAAACCCCCATGTAAAGAGCAAGAAATGAGGGTGTCATGGTAGGGTGGTTTGGGAAATGTGTCTCTGCAAAGTAATTATGGAATTTGGGTATTTTTCATTGGTGAGTGTTTCCCAATCAAAATTTGGGTGAAAAGGAATTTTTAAGGTATAGGTCCTTTGGAAAAGTGACCTATTTGGGGGTCTAAAATGGTGAAAAATCCTGATTGCAAGGTGTTGGTCCAAAAGGGTGATATGCCCATTTGAGATATGTTTGAAATTAGCGTAATGGGTATCTAAAACCCTAAATGGTTTGTGTTTTTGTTAAAAGGTTCGATAGTTATGCCCTAGTTTTGGTGTTTGGACACGCACAAGGAAACTAGGTTGAAATAGAGAAGAGTTGATGAAAAAGAGTTGTTAGGGAAAAATGTTGGTTTGAGTTGGATGAACTTGTGTTTGTAATTGGTTAAATTCCCTATTATTGATCAGAATACCAACTTAAAGGTTCTCAATAGAGAGCAGCATATAACCATCATTTTGCATATCTACATTAATGAAATTTTGCAAACCCTTATACAATCAAACTTAAACGCTTGAAAGAAAGAAATGATCAATAACATGAATTTAAAAATTCAATGTGCATACTTACAAATCAATCTAGGGAATGATCTGGGACTACTCTACTCTTTATTGTGTCAAGAATTGCCTTGTGGTCAGACTCATGCACTTTCCACAAGTTCTTGTTCGTAGGTCTGCCCTTATATTTGATCAAATGAACATTGGTGGCAATGAAAAGGTTCGAGTAGTGAAGAATTTTCCAATGTGTTTCGAAGTCCTCAAACAACCAAACTACAACATTCTTAACTGGGTACCTTCAAAGCCATGTTCTAGTAACAACTACTGAACCTATAGGATATTCTATGTTTTCTCCATCTATAACTGGGGCCTCTAATTTATTTTTGGCCTCTATATAATGGCACAGGTAATAATCTATACCCTCTTCATTGTCTTCATCTGCAATCACTGCATAAATTTTCCCTTCATTGATATGCTCATCTTGTTAGATGTATTTACTGAGCATCACAATAAAACCTGTAAGTAAGATATATTACCTGGTTCTAGTATGTTCGATACATGATCAAAGTCAATGGATGATTGCATCTCTATGATTTGTAGAGCCATTGGGAGCTAATAAGTGTCAAGTGGGGTTAGAATTCTTACAAACCATTCGTCAACCCACTCTATTGACTCACAATCATTCCATGCTTGAAGTGTACATGTAGAACAAAAGCATGTCATCTTCCACATATGGATAGTCCATGTACCTGCATTGGAGCTTCTAAAAGAGTGTAGCTCACTCGATCATGTTAGTGTATAATAATCCTCATATTTTGCAATGTTAGTATCATCTACTAAATGAAAAAATCTACTAACTAAAGAATTACCTTCACTACCTGGACCCATTACACCACTGGACAATTGATCTGGCATCTATCAACTTTACACTATTTGGGTACTTTAACTCTTCTCATGCTAGGGCTCTTTTGATACATGCACCTGCTCTATCATGCCCCTCCTTTCCATGCCCGACCTCTGAGAAGTTCCACATATGTTGAACACCACTGATCCTATGCATCCTGCTCAAACAATAAAACATTCTGGCGTTCCTGAATTGTGATGTAAAATTATCTGACCATATGATATGCTAACTAAATGATATGCCCCTGCTAGCCAGATCAACATAGAACATATGAAAGAAAACTTGCAAAAACTCTGTAGAATGTGCATGATCATCACTGATGTAAAAGTGATACTCCCTCAATACTTTCCTATTTTCCTCTGTACTATCATTTGCATGAATGAATTCTATATGCAAAAATATAGCAACCTACGTGGAGTTATAGTAATTTGATTGCACCTCATTTTGTGGTTGTAGTGTGTAGTTCTCAACAAAGTTGACAACTAAAACGATATGATGAAGTGGAAATGTGTCCTTGCATAACTTGAACGGTGAGTCTAACCATTGTGCTCTATGTGTATGTCGTGCATACTCATAGACCACCTGATCAAGGAAAAATCCCATAAACTGATACACTGGAATCTTATCACTAACCAATTCACACTTCTTTGCTTATTTCCCATCTTTTAGACTGTATGCCATTGTCTTTATTTGCCAAACTCCACAATTTTGTCTCCAATTGTGTGTGTACTAGCCATGTGTTGGAAAATTGGAAAATGTTGCATGCCACCACAATGATGACATGTGCCATCCAAACATGACTTCTTGTAAAAAAATTGACCATCCTCTCTTTCACATAAAATGGAAGACAAAAATGTCCTTGACGATTTAGGTGGAGGCATTATGTTACATTCATGCAAAACATTGTCAGTATGCATATCTACACAGATATGTCGATAAAAATCATAATGGTTAGAAAAATCAATATGAACCCTACAACAAAAAGTAGTGTGTGTGTGATTTATTATGACATAAAAAGGCTTTAGCATTTCAAAATACCTTTGACATATTTTAATTTCAAGAAACTTTTGTACAAAATCAGCAAAAAATTGGGTTTAAGTGGTATCCAAATAATGCATTGGATGTGGCTCATGGTTTTTACTACCAATTCTCCTTCTTAAAACATCTCTTTGATTAGGAGAGGTCCTTGAGTTATCCTTCCAATAATTCACTATTAAAGATCTCAAGCCTTGAGCAATTCTTGTATCTTTCTGTGGCACTCTACTCGAGAATGCCCATAACTCATTGCTATTTGGATCTTCCACTCTTTCACGCCTTACTTTGGCTCTCATTAAAGATGATCTACTTATTTTCAAAGACTTACTTTCCTTTGTAAGATTCACCTTGTTCCTTGTTTGACTACTTAACAATGTTGTTGTCATCACACGTCATGTGGCACAACTATCCTTCGTGCATGAGGTAGAACCCACACTCTCGTATGCACTCATCAAGTTCTTTACAATGGAATTTTCACTTGAGTCATTTGAAACTCTTAGCCCAAGAGCCTTCATGGTGGGCCTAAATTTGAGTCGCCTCATCATTTCAACAAATAGTTGGAATCTTCCACCCTCACTTAGCATATCTTTGACATGTATGTTTTGGAATATTATTAGGCATCCATTTCAAAACATTGGAATCAATATCAATAAAAAATGTAGGTTTTTTGTGCAAAACTCTAGGAGTTCTCAAATGTAAATTTGTGTCAACATTGGGAAGGTCAACAACATCAGGGATAGATTGCGTACCTTCAATCAAAGGTGCAACTGATGACATACATTGAGATTGACATGTAAACTATGTTGTACCTCCAACTTGAGATGTCATTTGTGGAGTGCCTTCAAATAGAGATGTGTTTGTTGATGTACTTTCAAAATGCAATGTTGTTGATGGTGTGTCTTCAATTAGAGATGTGATTTCCGATGTACTTGGAGCCACATGTTGTTGCCGATGTGTATTCAACTGGAGATGTGCATTGAGCTTCACCTATGGTTCATGATATGCCCCCAAATTTGGTATCCATTCCTATCCTTCCATGAACTTTCCTCATTCATGCCCTTTGTTTTTCCAATTTGACATCTCTCTTAGATTGCATGGGAATTTTTGGTTGTATGGGCTGCAATTCCTTTGCTTCACGAGCTACATTTTTTGATTCTCTTCTCCTTGCATTTTTAACTGCACATTCTTCCAGTGTTAGGGGATTCAGTCATTTCCTTGGAATGATGTTGAATGCTACATGTTCACAAACACACATAGAACCACAAACACACATAAAACAAAAGTAAGTAATGCATTTTCTGAAAATATTGATATCGCTGATTACAATGCATTAAATATGAAACACACCAAAGCATTTTATGAAAAAAGGCGGTGAGCTATTTGGAATTATCAAACATGCCTATGGTAGACAACATTTTTCATATGATGTAGTTAGATGTCTATAGGGTTAGATGTTAGAGTAGGGATTTTGAGTGTGTTTGAAGAGTTGGAAAAGTTGGAAAAGTAGCTAGAGGCTGATGTAGTACATGTAGGGATTCACAATGAACTTATTCAAATATTTAGAGGAAGGCTCTTAATAGACTTACACACACTCTTTCAAAGTTTCATCAAAGGTAGGCTTCTACGTAATCCAATCCACACTAAGGTATAAGGGCTTTGCATGAGCCTATTAAGTCATCTAACAAGATTAAAATAATAAACCAAACACAACTTGATCACTTAACTTATTGTGAACCCCTAAACCTGTAAATGCACAAGAACAATAAACATGGTTAAATTGTTAGATCAAAATGCACACAAGCATGAGGGATTCCCCATGAAATCCATCTATTTAAAACTTAAACTAGGAAATGAAGAACACAATATAACAACAACATGTAAATCCTAATTAAGAAAATAAACTTATGATCCCATGGGGGAATTGGTGCCAATTGAATGTTGAAATTGCCCCTTTCCCAACTCCTAAGTTGCAATGTAAATGATTTGTGAAATGGTCAAATCTCCAAAAGAGATTTGAGCATAACCTTGCTACAAATTGTGAAAATGGTGAATGATTGAGTGGAAATGGGAAAAATTAGCTCTCAATGTGAAGAGAGTAACTTTGCATGAGATTGTGGATGAATAATGAGGAGAGAAGTCTTCAATTTATAGATTTCAATTTGGAAGAAAGAGCAAGCTTTGAGCAATGTGGGATCATTCAACATCTAATGGCCAAGTGTCACTTGTCAATATGTGAATGGTTGAAGGTTGAGCATATTTTGATCAATGTGCAAGTTTGAATTTTGAATTTGATGAAGTGACATGTTTAGGGGGGATGAAAGAAATGGAGTTAATGCCACTTGGCTCAATGCACAAGGACATGTAAGAGGAATTGAATGCCTTGTTGGAAGGACTAAGTCCATTTGAATTTGAATTCAAATTTGAGGGAATATTCCCTTTTTATTCCTTGTTGAGAGAAAATAGAGATTTAATAAATCAAAGTGATTGATTTATTGTGCAAGTTGTATTCTCTAGAGAATGTGACATAGATTAAGATTAAATTAATCAAAGTTTAATTAATTTAATGAGGAATTTAGGAGATGTGACAATTTAGACTTAAATTTATGAATTGATTTAAATCAAATTGAGAGGAAGGGTTTAATTAAATAAATGATTTTGATTTATTTAACTAAAGGGGATAATGTTAGATTAAATCAAATAATGTTTAATTTATTCAATTTAATAAGTGGACTTTAGAGATTTAATTTAAATAAAATAAATTATTTAAATGACCAAAGACAGAGGATCAATTAAATTAAATTGCTTAATTTAATCAATAAGGGAGAAAGACCTAATTAAATAAATAATGATTTATCTAATTAAGAGATGAAAAGTGATGATAAGTTGAGAGTATGATTCAGGAAGAAATGGTGTTAGTAAATCAGGATCCAGTGTGTTAGATCGAATTGTACATTTTCCATGTCTACACTTACCAAGAAACACCATTTTGTATCACTCACTCCTTGACCACTTACAAACTAGTAATCCTTCCTGATAGGATAGTCACTCATATCTAATGAACCAGTTAACTTATGAAGACTATAACAAAATTTTCAGATACCCTTTTCCATGGCCTAAAACATATCTCAAAAATACTATAAACTCTTTTGGAGAAAATACTTCAAACTAGCCATGTTCCACTCAAGCAACTAGGCCAATAAGGCCACTCTTACAAAGAGACACTCCTTTTAACACCTTAAAAGATCTTGATCTCCATGGAAAATATTTTTTTAGGTTTTCAAACCTCATATTCCACCTATTTTAGGGACTAGAACGTTCAATAGGGTACCAACCTTCAAACCCTCACTCTAAGTTATTTCAAACTAGGTTTCCCCTAGGGGTTTATTGAAACCCAGACTTCCTCAACACTCCACACCCAACCAATACATGGAACACTTTAAAAATATCCTGCACATGCTCTAAAAACTTACTCCCAACCTTTAGCACTATTATTTCCTCAAACCATTACTTGAAACCTCGGTTTTTGGTCAAGACACACAAGAAATCAACTAGGACAACAACTCACAAAACACTTCCATCAACTCTTCAACTCTTGAATCCTTATTGAACATGGAAAAAAACTTTTTAGCCTTTATTTCACTAAGTTATAGAGGTATCCACCAAAGGAAAATTTCATACATGCATTCTTTAGTGTTCAAAACCCCAAAACAGGGTTTCATATCCGTTAGCAACCAAATGATCATAAAACTCACAAACCTCCATGAAATTAAATCAAGAAAACTAAAAATGAAATATGATACATTCCTTTAAAATTTCCCATAGATTTTAGACCATTAACCACTTGTACACAACCGTACAGTAGTCTAAAACATAAATTTACCAATCAAAACTCAAAATTTTACACTAAAAATAGGGAATACTTCTTGATCTTCTTCACTTTTTCCATACTCTCACCTCTTCCTCGAGGTTCTCCTCACATTTATGGACTCATAACAAAAATAAATGAATTCCTAGAATTGACATTCTACTTACCTAACCTTGCATGCACCTAACTCTGCAACTTTTGCATCTTTTAGCAACTTTTCTAACCACATTTTTCCAAATTGCAAGCTCAACTGGACTCCCTTAGCTCCAAATACATTATAAAATGGTCTAATTGACCTTATTGAACACAAAATACTCAAAATTAACTAAAATCCTACCATTTGACCATGGTCACTAAAGATGACCTTTTTGCCAAAATTGAGCTTACAATGTGCTCTTGCACCAGAGGCCTGGAACGTTGATTTTCAATAAACCCTCCTTGTTTCAAGAACAAAAAGGCCTAAATCAAGTGTTTAGTGTTTAGATCATTAGAGAGGGTTCCAGTGACCAAGATATGAACAATTTTCTCTGTTGTGAATGCTACAAGGAAGTGAATGTGAATTGGTCAGTTGAGCATTGAATTGAGGTTTTTGAGATTGAAGATTGTTTGAATATGATCTAATTGTGATTGTTGAAGGTTTCGTCTCCCTGCTCTGCATCACAAACCTAGGGTATAAGTTGTTTCCACCTAAATGAAAACTAGAAAATGTTTTGTTTATTGTTCTCAAAACCACATTGTGATTGTCAACGAAGCCATGAAGAAGATGAATTCAAATAAGGGTTTGTGATGTTATATCTTATAATTATTCATTATTTCTTTGGCAATGAGGTAACTTAGAAAGACAATAAGCATTCTCAATTATAAAAAACTTTCCCTTTTTTTTATTTATTAGAAAGGTAAATGGTATGAATGAATAGAAATTTGCATTAACAACTATGTCAACTCACTTGAATTTATCTAAGCATGTGTGATGAAGGTGAATTTTTTATGGAACAAAAAATTGAATAGAAACTTGCATTAACATTGATGAAAGCTATTAGGTTTTCCAAATTAGTTGAAAATAAAAGTTTTCCCACAACCATCACTAATAATGAATTTGAATCTCTTATGTCATTTTTTCCATTTTATATCTGCAAGCTCCTTAAAAGTTAAAATTTTACATGCATACATCCATCTTATTTAATGTTGAATTCTATGTGTAACAATGAAGATTAATAAAATCATCAAATGAATGGTCTAAAAACTGTGAAAACAAAACAAAAAAACTCAATATAAACATCTACCTAAAATGAAATAGAGTGAATTCCACTAGCCATGCTGGAAATGGACTACTATAAGCAATGCAAATAGAATTCATAAGTAAATTTGTGTTAAGTAAATGTCATGTTTTTCATTTTTTTGTTCTTCAAACTCATAAAAATTAAACTATTTTATGCAAATCTCATCTAATTCAATGTTGAATTCTATGTCCAATTGTTATGATTAATAAAATCATTAAATAAATTTAGTTTATATGGTCAAAAACAAACAAATATACTAAATAAAAAAAATTCAATATTACCAAAATGAATATATTACCTGAGATAATGTAAAATGATATAGAAACTTCAAAACATCTTCTTCTACATTGTCTACCATGTAGATTGGTGGTAAAAAGGTGATGGATCAAGCATATATTGGTACAACATGAAGTCAACTACACAAAAAAAGGCATTTCTGAATCGAATAAAGTGTTGAACCAGACAAATATAGAAGCATGTGGGCCTGAATCACGGGGTCAACCCCTATTTTACCGTTTCAAGGTATAAAACATTTGGCGCTCACCAAATTTGACAAGCACCAAATGTGTTGTTTTGAAAGGGAAATATTCCATAGATACAAAGGGAGTGATACTCGAGATATAGAGAGAGGTGATAGGAGTGAGAGATATTAGTCTAGGTAGTGTGGTAGCAACTGAGACCTGAGAGCGATAGAGATTTGAGAGGGATAGAGAGTTATCTAGTTACAGTGGGGGAAAATACTTGACAATGAGAGAGATTTTGGGAGGGATGAGACTTGAGAGATACAAAAATACCAAATGGGGAGAGAGAGAGAGGGAGTGTGGGAGAGGGGGTTGGAGTGAAATATATTTGTCTAGGTAGGGTGGGAGGTAAGTGAGACCTGATAGAGAGGGACTGTGAGAGAGGGCATTGGAGTGACATAGATTAGTCTAGGTAGTGTGGGAGGGAGTGAGACCCGAGAGAGAGAGACTTGAGAGGGAGAGATTTATTTAGTTATGGTGGAGGGGAAGACCTAAGAGAGGGAGTGGGAGAGAGAAGGAGTGGGACCTTTAAACCGTAAACCCTATACCATTAACCCTTAAACCCTTAATCCCTCAAACCTTAAACCCTAAACCATTAAACCATAATCCCTCAACCCCTATACCCTCTTAATCCCTCAACCGTCAACCATCAACCCTTAAACCCTAATCCCTCAACCCCTATACCCTCTTAATCCCTCAACCCTCAACCCTTAAACCCTAATCCCTCAACCCATATATGCTCTTAATCCCTCAACCCTCAACCCTAAACCCTTAAACCCTAATCCCTCAACCCCTATACCTTCTTAATCCATCAACCCTTAACACTCAACCCTTAAACCCTAATCCCTCAACCCCTATACCCTCTTAATCCCTCAACCCTCAACCCTCAACCCTTAAACCCTAATCCCTTAACCCCTATACCCTCTTAATCCCTCAACTCTCAACCTTTAAACCCTAATCCCTTAATCCCTATACACTCTTAATACCTCAACCCTCAACCCTTAAACCCTAATCCCTCAACCCTATACCCTCTTAATCCCTACCCTCCCTCAACCCTAATCCCTCAACCCTTACCCTCGACCCTACCCTAATCCCTCAACCCTCCCTCTTAATCCCTCTCCTCAACCCTCAACCCTCTCAACCCTTAAACCCTCCTCAACCCCTCATACCCTCTTAATCCCTCAACCCTCAACCCTTAAACCCTAATCCATCAACCCCTATACGCTCTTAATCCCTCAACCCTTAACCCTCAACCCTTAAACCTTAATCCCAATCCCTATACCCTTTTAATCCCTCAACCCTCAACCCGTAAACCCTAATCCCTTGACCCATATACCCTCTTAATCCCTCAACCCTCAAACCCTAATCCCTCAACACCTATACCCTCTTAATCCATCAACCCTCAACCCTTAAACCCTAATCTCTCAACCCCTATACGCTCTTAATCCTTCAAACCTCAACCCTTAAACCCTAATCCCTCAACCCCTATACCCTCTTAATCCGTCAACCCTCAACCCTTAAACCATAATCCCTCAACCCCTATACCCTATTAATCCCTCAACCCTCAGTCCTCAACCCCTAAATCCTAATCCCTCAACCCCTATTCCCTCTTAATCCCTCAACCCTCAACCCTCAACCATTAAACCCTAATCCCTCAACCCCTATACCCTATTAATCCCTCAACCTTTAAACCCTAATCCCTAAACCCCTATACCCTCTTAATCTCTCAACCCCTCTACCCTCTACCCTCAACACCCCCCCTCTCTCTCAACCCTACACCATCTACCCTTAAACCGTAAATCATAATCCTTAAACCCTAAATCCTAAAATCTCTACCTTCTACCCTCAACCCTTAAACCCTCAACCCTCTACCCTCTACCCTCTACCCTTAACTAGGTTAAACCCTAAACCCTTAAACCATCTACCCTTAATCTATAAACAATAAACCCCTAAACCCTCTACCCTTAACCCTCTACCCTCTAACCTCAACACCCCCCTCTCTCTCACAACCCTACACCATCTACCCTTAAACCATAAATTATAATCCCTAAACCCTAAATCCTCTATCCTTAACCCTTAATTTGTAAACCCTAAACCCTCTACCCTCTACCCTTAACCAGGTTAAACCCTAAACCCTTGAACCCTCTACCCTTAAACTATAAACCCTAAACACCTATACACTCTCCCCTCTACCCTTAACCCTCTACCCTCTACCCTCAACATCCCCCTCTCTCTCTCAACCCTATACCATCTACCCTTAAATCGTAAATCGTAATCCCTAAACCCTAAACCCTCTACCCTTAACCCTTAATCCATAAACCCTAAACCCTAAACCCTCTTCCCTCTACACTCTACCCTCAACCCTCAACCCTATACCCTTAGCCAAGTTAAACCATAAGCCCTTAAAACATCTACCCTTAAACTATAAATCGTAATCCCTAAACCCTAAACCCTAAATGCTCTACCCTTAGCCCTTAATCCCTAAAACCTAAATCCTCTACTTGAGAGAGAGAGAGGGAGAGGGAGAGGGAGAGGGAGAGAGATAGAGGGAGTTAGAGAGGGATGGAGTGGAAGAGAGATAGAGGGAGTGACTATGAGAGGGAGAGGGAGTAGGAGGGGGAGACTTGAAAAAGAGAGAGAGGGAGAGGGGGTAGGATGGAGATAATTGAGAGAGATAAAGAGGGAGAGGGGGTGGGAGGGAGAGACCTAAGAGAGGGAGAGAGACAAAGTGGGAGAGAGAGAGAGGGAGTGAGAGAGAGGGAGTGGGAGAGAGGGAGAGGGAGAGACATAGAGACAGAGATAGAGAGAGAGGGGGGAAGGGTAGGAGGGAGAGGGGGTAGGAGGGAGAAACCTAAGAGATAGGGAGATGGAGAGAGAGTGGGAGGGAGACACCTAAGAGAGAAGGAGAGGGAGACAAAGTGGGAGAGAGGGGGTGGGAAGGAGAGACATAAGAGAGTAGGAGAGAGAGGGAGTGGGATATAGAGGGATGGGAGAGATACAAGGAGTGAGAGAGAGAGAGAGAGAGACTTGAGAGATGGAGAGGGGGTGGGAGTACTTGAGGGAGAGGGAGTGCTCGGGATAGAGGGATTGGAGAGAGATGGATGGAGTGAGAGAGAGAGAGGGGGTGGGGGGAGATACCTAAGAGAGAGGGAGAGAGAGAGAGTGTGTGTGGGAGGGGGTGGGAGGGAGATACCTAAGAGAGAGGGAGAGAAATAAAGGGAGTGAGAGAGAGAGAGAGGGGGGATGGAGATACCTGAGAGAGAGAGAGAGAGAGAGGGAGAGAGATAGAGTGAGTGAGGGAGAGGGAATGCAAGAGAGATAGAGGGAGTGAGTGACAAACCTAAGAGAGGGAGATGGCATGAGAGAGACAAAAAGACCAAAGGGGGAGAGAGAGAGAGGGAGAGTGAGAATGGGGGTTGGAGTGAGATAGATTTATTTAGGTACCT
Organism: Sequoiadendron giganteum; assembly: GCA_007115665.2. Classification (NCBI taxonomy): domain Eukaryota; kingdom Viridiplantae; phylum Streptophyta; class Pinopsida; order Cupressales; family Cupressaceae; genus Sequoiadendron; species Sequoiadendron giganteum. The sequence goes on along the minus strand of CM021108.1, from coordinate 65,842,523 downwards.
ATGTGGGAGGGAAAGAGACCTGAGAGAGGGGATTGGACTGAGAGAGAATATTCTAGGTCACATGGGAGGGAGTGAGACTTGAGAGAGAGAGACTTTAGAGGGATAAAGATTTATCCAATTAGGGTAACTAGTTAGAGAACGTATGAAAGGTAAAACCTCAACTATCCATCTACGATCATAAAATGTGCACTCTAAGCATTATCAAAATTTTTGACCAAAGAGAGGTGAATTTAGGTTTTGTTCAAAGCAGGTAATTTGGCAAGCGCCAAATGACCTACTTTGGATGTGTTAATTGACAAGATTTGTCAAATTTCCTCATATTTTGGTCTGTGCTTCCCGTCTCATTTGCACGTCCTTCAATGCAAGTATATGAAAAAAATTGTGATAGTGTTAGCCTCTCTCTTAGCTATCTAAATATATAATTCCTTTTTTCATTTTTATTTAGTTAAGGTTTTGATCCATGACTCATTATGTAAATGCCTCTGTTTTTGGTCAAAATCCAACATGTGCTAGTTTTAGGATAGATTTTTACTCGTTCATCGAAATGTGAAACAAATTACATTTTTTGAAACTAGACTCCATTTGAAACATGATGAAAAATAAATAAATTAATTTTCGGTTAGTTTTCAAAATATTTAGGGGGGAGCACGCTCAAATTTCAGCTTTTCAGGATGTGTCCACTTTGAAAATTCATAAAATATTATATATTCATTAAATTTATCTGAAATAACGAGTATAAACTACATGGTGTTAGCTAATTTCTCACTATTGGGATTTATGAAATTCTAAAAAAACGTTAATCAAAAAGGGGGGAACCCTCAGGCACTATGCTGTTTTTTTTGATAAAAATAGGACCTATTTTTGCCCCCTTTGAGACCCTTAATATTCATTTATCTCAAAAAACAATAGTAGCTTAGAAACTAGACTTGGAGCACTTCAAATTTTGTTCTTGCTGCATCTTGAAATTTTGAGTGTAACTATCTTCATTTTGTCGTACAAATCAGATTTTGCTGATTTCAGAAAAAATAGTGGCATCTTAAGAGCCAAAATTGTGTCACAGATTGGTGCACTTACCCATATTTTTTAATTCAAAGTCAAGGATAAGAATAACAAAGAAGCATTTATTATAATTTTTTATTTTTATTGGATATTATGTCTCTAAGCATAATTACATTTGTGTTACTATTGTCACTCAATATTGTGCCCCTGCTAAGTTGCAAAACTTAGCATATTGGTGAAACATGTAAAATTTTCTAGGTTGTGGGTTACCTAAAGAAGAAAATATCCTCCAAAGTAAGCTAGCCCTTATGGTACTCACCTAAAACTACTTATTGTTGGGAAAAGGGTAAGGAGGAAACATGAAATGAAACTAACTACTAGGGTGATGCACCAAATATTAAGGATTTGTATTGTCGTTTTGACACACAATTTGATCAATAAAACTCACTACAACATACACAACTCATTTTTCACATGTTTTACATACGTATTTAATAGAGAGGCTTTGAAGTTTATGGAAAAACTCATGAGGAACAACAAATGACCTTCTTAGAGGCTCAAATGTTTGACTTCACAGCTGAATCCTACATAGAACTAGTAGAACACGAACTATGACCTGCACAAACATGCACTTCTACATAAAGGCAATAATAAACTAGACTAGAACCAAGGATAAACATTATCATCACAAGGAAATATCAATAATTTCATGTTATCACACAATATCCAAAATTGAGAAGGCAAAATAGCTTGATTTTATTGATTGAAAGGTAAAATTATAGCTGAGTACAAGTCTATGAAAATCAGTTACAATGCTATATATTTCTTGAAAGAACTCCAAAAATGAGCTACAATACTTGCTGAAAGAAAAAATAACTAACTCTAAACTGTTGTTTGAAGCTACTTTATTCTTGCAAAGAAGTTGCACAAAGATAGGAACTTCATTTGGTCGTGTAAAATAATAAAGCCTATGTTTAAGACCCTTAAACAACTCCAAAAGGCTCATGGATGAAGAAAAGGTCAAGCCTTGACCTCTCCTATCATAAAGGCATCCAAAATAGCTCCAAGATTCTCTCAATTCCCTCCAAAACCAATTCAAAACAACCCCTATATTCTTGGCACTTGTCTATCAACTTCCTCCAACCTCCCATGTATGCTTGGAATAAACCACAAATCAACCTTTAACTATCTCCTTTGACAATATCTTGAAGGAAAAAACATCTTTATCTTGCATCATACACAACATTAAATAAAGTGATTAATAATTTCATCACTTTAATAATGTGCTTACATTTTCAAATTGGTTTCACATTTATGCAAAATAAGGCATGACTCGGCCATGTTTGGAAAGGCAATGCAAAATACAAACTTATTAAGGGGACACATTCTAATTGATAGGAATATGAACATAAGGCGAAGGTATTAATATTTTATTGCAAATGTTAAAAGAAAGGAAAAAATTACTTTGAGTTATCGACATACTTAGGGTTTCCAAACCCTAGTGACAAAACTCGAACCAAACATTCAATGCATTTTCATTTTGCATTGCAACCTTTTGGAATTATGAGAGCCATTGACACAAGGTTTTAAATTGGTCTTCCATGGAGGTTTCAACTAGAGTTTGCATGCATTTTTCATGATAAATCGACAAAATGAGCTTGGGTAAGCTCTCTATTTGCATAAAATCTACTTTTATTTTCAATATTTGTGGGAAAACACTTGTTCTTGAGCTCTACTATGCCAAAATGATGAATATATTTTTCTTTTTGTGCATTTTTCATGCTTTCTCGACCTCTATGGATAAAGGTAGAGAAGTTTCTTTCCTCTTTTCTATTATTCACTTGGCATTGCAAATAAATAAGTTCTTTGTACTCCATGGCCACGACTTTACATTCTTTGCAGGCATTGAAGGCTTTTTATCACTTTGTAGTTGAGCTTCTCCATCTCACTATCTTGAAAAGACAACAAAATCTCCCTTTACTTTCCATTTTGTTCATGGCTTGACCCTAGGTTTTATATGCAAATGCATTCTGTAGCTTTTAAATCTATGATTCTGCCTTGAATACCTCTGAAAAACTCGAGGGTTTTCATTTTATGTACACAAATGAGGGTTATTATTCTGTACAATTTTTTTCCTTACTATCACCTACAGGTACTCATGCATTTTGGAAAACTTCTTATCAAAAGGTCATGGCTCTATCTCTTGACACATCTTTCATGGCCACAGCTATGAATTCTTGTACTAGGTTTCTTTTATTTACACAAATGAGGATTTGTACTTTGTCTAAAACTAAAGCTCCCTCTTGCTTCCTTCTAGAAGAAGAATTGAAAACCCTTACCATAAATATTGACAGGTTTACATGAGATGTTCAATGATTGTGTTAACTTGTTTAAACCTATACGTACCCTCTATTATTTGGTGAACATGCTAATAAACTAGAAAATATCCCATTTGTCATAACCTATGATATGATTTGCATATTGTTTCAGGGAGCTTACCATTGTATCCTATAAATCACTCCATTTAAAATACTTCTTCACTCAAAAGATTGCTCTTCAATGAGGTTATAAAGATTGTCTTCCTGTATTCTCATCTGTTGTATTTAATACCATGGTCTTGATCTCCTTCTTACTTGTAACTCCATAGCATGCTTGTGAAGTGTACAATTAGAAGTCTATTCACTACTTCCCTCAAACCTTCAGACTACTCATTGTCATCTTTGTTCATAAGTGTGCATCCTACTAATACCATGATTGTCTCTTGTGATCTAACCTTTGAACTATAATGTGATATGTTTTCATCCCTCTAGCTTGTCCACTATCATAATTGTCCATATTGTCCTTGTGATGACTGAACTTGCTATCTCTACCATAAGGACTACCCTGTATCTCTAGTCTTTGACTGTTCTCATGCATTATTGTTTTCATCATGGTTTGAGTTATCCCATTGACCTCTAATTTGTTATCCAAGTGAAATAGTCAAGGATCTAGGTAGGGTTACTGCCTCTTCATTATTGTCATAGTATGAAATATCTTTCATGCTTATATTCATGACTAACTTCATGTCTTGTATTTAGCTATCCTTAAAAAAGTGTACCTTAAGTTTCATTTGATTGTCCTTCGGCTTGCTAGCTGACTGTTGTAACCTAAAGTCACTTCCATTAATGAATATTACAGGTCATATCCTTCTCAAAAAAAAGGGCAGCATGTTGGGCTCAACCCTTGTGGGAGCCTTTTTACTCCACATGCTATGATGTCAAATGTAAAACAATCCAACAATGAAAATTTCACCTATACATGTACAGTGAACGAACAATGTTAGATAAAACAATGAAACTTAGAATGATGGATATTGATAATGATCTTCTGCTTCTTCTTTGATATTTGTGATGTTGCAAAACCGTTTCAATGCTTTATGAGAATAAACAATATGATTTTGATGTAGCATATGTAGAGAATATGGGTCCCAAGCTCTAACACAAATTTTCTCATCTCTTGTAGGCATTTCAAGCAGAAACATGTCAACTTCTAAAGCAACCAAGTGAGAAATATTGAAGCAAGGATGCAACAATTCAACTTTGGGGTTCATCATTTAGGTAATGATGGATCCCTACTCTTTCCATTTGCTCTTTCCTTTCTATTTCTTCAAATGCATATTTTATGTCTTATATTGTATTGAAATAGTTATTCCCACGACTTGTGTGGGACACCATACATTTGTAATTATCAATAAAAGACAACATTTATGAAAATTTTGTGCAATCTTTCTCTTGTATACATTTGCATAATAAACTACAATTCATTTGATAATACTTCTATGTATATGAATGGAACTTAGTAGAATTGAATGTGTACCTTTATCTTTGTTTTTGCAAAAACTATCCCAACTTTACTTGATTGAGTTAGAAGCTAAATTAGGTAAAAAAATTGGTGACATCTTCTATATGTTTGCCTGCTAAACATCGTGACCAGTTTCCTAAACTTATCCATTGGGCATGGTGTCGACTCTTGGAACTTGACAAGACTTGAGAAATATTCCTGCATAATGTTGTAACTCATCCAAAATAGTGCATAACACCTACCAACCTTATTCAACCTACCAAATGACTCAAAAAAAACTAACTGTGCAAACAAACCTTATTCACTTGAAACAAAAACTATCCTAACCTAGACTAACTGGGGAAAGGACTACCTAAATAAAACCATTAACCGGTTCATGAAAGTAGCTGCCCTTTCTTTGCAACTTGTAATGCTCCATATTTTTGTGAGCATCGAAGAGGAAATGAAGAAATGATAGATGTTTAACCAGTTATTGCAATGCCTCATAAATGGAGAAAACAAATCCACAAATTCGCTTACCATTCATGTTGTCTTAAAATGGATAGGACAATTGGGTATGCTCTCGTTCAATAGAGTCCTCAAGCTTGGGTGCAATAATGACTTGTGATGCATTGCTAGTTTCCATCCTAGTTAGATGCCTGATAGGACATCCCCTTGAAATCTTTAGATTGGTTTTTCCTTTTTCCTCTTTTGGTGTGATGTTATCCTTCATCTTACTCTTATGGTGCTCTTGTGGTACAAGAAATTGATTTGGAACTTCATGTTTTTCTTCTTCTTTCAAAGAACCCAATAAGGCTGATATAATATTATCATGACTACATTCTTCAAACCTTTCTACCTTTGTTATGGTTGTCCTATTTCATGGATAAGTTTGGACAAGAGAGAAGACAATTTGAATGATTAGAAATAACATCATTACCTTCACCTTGCATGATAACTTTCCATGTTGATTCTTCCTCCATGGTCAATGGACCATCCTCTTCCATTAAGATAGCTAATAACTCATCAAAGCTATCAACTCTTGGAAGGTTCTTAGGAACAACAAGTCCAAGCTCAAAATCCTCATTAGTACACTCCAAATCAGGATTTTCTTCTTCAATGAGCGAAGGTAAATGTTCAAACAATGTATTAGCCTCTTCCAAAAAAAATTCATTTGTTATACCAACCTTAAGCTCTTATGTACAATAGAAAGGAAGTTCCTCCAAACAACTAAGATCTTGCAAATCAACTTCATGATAAGTTTCTTGACTTGAGAGAATAGACTCCTCATCAAGACCATATTCTTCCTCTTGATCCATGTCTGATTTTTCCTCTTTAACCAACAACTCATCGAATTGTTTGATATCTTATTGTTTCTTCGAATCTTCATCCTTATCAACAAAACAAGACAACTCATCAAATGAGAAGATCAACTCTTCCTTCTAACCCATCCATTTTCCTTGTACCTTGTTTTCCAACTAATCACCCTCAATTTCTACTTCAAAAAGTTTGGATTTTTCATTAGTCACACCATTCATAAACAACAAATATCTCTTTTTCCTCCTCATAACTGACCTCACAAGTGCCTTCCACTTGAGGAAGATCTTCAATCAGTTTTGAGTCTTGAATTGAAACAAAAACTCTTGTTTTACTACTAGCTCGGCCTCCTCCTGTTTGAAATGATCAAGCAACTCCTCAAAAGCTTTAGGGAGTGTTGATAGAGGATTGACTAGTATAGGAGGCTTCGGTAACTCTTGAGGAAGAGAAGAAGTGATTTGCTTGAAGCTTGGGATTGTTAACACATTCTCTTCCAACTTAACAATTTCATCATATTTGTCCATGTTAGATTCAGCTGGTAAGGGGATTTGAAAGGGATGCTCTTGGTTAGGAATCAACTATTGGTTTGAAGAAAAACTTTTGAAACTTGGATTTTTAATTGGCTTAGATTCTAAAACACTTTCCTCTTCTTGGTTTTGGATTGGTATGAGAGGAAAGGCCTCAACAAGATTTGGCATTTTGAGACTAGGAATGCAAGGGGTTGATTGGGTTTCATATTTCTATACTTGTGCAAGCAATTTTTTAATTTGTTCTTCTTTGGCTGCAACTTGCATGATCAAGCATTATTCCTCATACACCCTTCTATTTTATGACTCCTGCTAATAACAAGAAATTTGATAAGACAACTCCTCTTGTTGCATGTTATATTGTGTTTCTCTATCCATTTTTGAAATTTTCCTTTGGAGATCCAACAACAAACTCTTAATGTTGCCCAAATCAGTATCATTTTGGGATTGACTAGGGAGGTTGCATGTTTTACTTAGAGCATAATAGGTTTCACAAGGTTGATTATAGGCATGAATAGGCTACAAACAAGGATAAGCAAGAGCCATTTGAAAATTCTCCTACTGGCAATGATGATTGCAATGAGGAGTAGGGATATTTGGAGGCCAAAAACTTAAATTTTCATGAAATGGAGGAGAATAAACATTATGGTGTTGATTAGTAGACATTGCAAGGGTAAAAAATGAAGCATAGGCAAGTCTAGATAAAAAATTTGGAATGTATATAAACAACAGGGTCTTGAAACACTAGGATGTGAGTTAGAAAACCAAATAGAGTCACCATATGCTAAGAAAATACTTTCAAATGATAGAAAACTTGCAAGTAGCACCAACCTCATTAGTTTCATGCATTTGGACTACTAAAACCAACTGATATGTAATTAGAGTCACCATGGTGTTTTTTATATTGCCTCCAAAGGTTGATAATACTGAGAAAAACACCAAATCTCTCAGTATTTTGATGAGAAGTTCATCATACTGGTCCCACCAAGCATGCCAATAACTGTTATCACTCAATATTGCACCCTTGCTAAGTTGCAAAACTTAACATATTGGTGAAACATGGGAACTTTTCTAGGTTGTGGGTTACCTAAAGCAAAAAATAACCTCTAGGGTAAGTTGGCTCTTATGGTACTCACCTAAAACTACTTGTTGGGAAAAGGGTAAGGAGAAACATGAAATGAAACTAACTCCTAGCATGATGCACCATTTGTAATGTTGTTTTGACACACAATGTGATCAATAAAACTCACTGCAACATACATAACTCAGTTTTGACATGTTTTGCATAAGTATTTCATAGAGAGGCTTTGAAGTTTATGGAAAAAATCAAGTGGAACAACAAATGACCTTCCTAGAGGCTCAAATATTTGACTTCACAATTAAATCCTGCATAGAACTGGTAGAACACAAACTATGACCTGCACAAACATGCACTTTTGTATAAAGGCTATGAGAAACTAGACTAGAACCAAGGATAAACATTATCATCACAAGGAAATATCAATAATTTCATGTTATCACACAATATCCAGTATTGAGAAGGAAAAATAGCTTGATTTTATTGATTGAAAGGTAAAAATACAGCTAAGTACAAGTCTATGAAAATGAGTTACAATGCTATCTTTTTCTTGAAAGCTCCAAAAATGAGCTACAATACTTGCTGAAAGAAGAAAGAACTAACTCCAAACTATCGTTTGAAGTTACTTTATGCTTGCAAAGAAGTTGCACAAAGATAGGAACTTCCTTTGGTCGTGTAAAACAATAAAGCCCATTTTTAAGCCCCTTAAACAACTCCAAAAGGCTCATGGATGAAGAAAAGGTCAAGCCTTGACCTCTCCTACGATAAAGGCACCCAAAATTGCTCCAATATGCTCTCAATTCCCTCCAAAACCATGTCAAAACAACCCGTATATTCTTGGCACTTGTTTGTCAACTTCCTCCAACCTCCCCTGTATGCTTGGAATAAACCACAAATCAACCTTTTACTATCTCCTTTGACCATATCTTGAAGGAAAACACATCTTTATCTTGCATCATACACAACATTAAATAAAGTGATTTATAATTTCATCACTTTAATAATGTACTTAAATTTTCAAATTGGTTTCACATTTATGCAAAATAAGGCATGACTCGGCCATGTTTGGAAAGGCAATGCAGAATACAAAGTTTTTTAGGGGACACATCCTAATTTCTATGCATATGAACATAAGGCAAAGGTATTAATATTTTGTTGCAAAGAAAAAATGCCTTTGAGTTATCGACATAGTTAGGGTTTTCAAACCCTAGTGACAAAACTAGAACCAAACATTCAATGCATTTTCATTTTGTATTGCAACCTTTTGGAACTATGAGAGTCGTCAATACAGGGTTTTGACTTGGTCTTCCATGGAGGTTTCAACTAGAGTTTGTATGTTTTTTTCATGAGAAATCAACAAAACAAGCTTGGGTAAGCTTTTTGTCTACATAAAATTTTCTTTTCTTTTCAATATATATAGGAAAATGCTTGTTCTTGAGCTCTATTATGCCAAAATGATGAATATATTTTGTCTTTTTGTGCATTTTTTCATGCTTGCTCAACCTCTTTAGAAAAAGGTAGAGAATTTTCTTTCCTTTTTTCTATTATTCACTTGGAATTGCAAATAAAGAAGTTCTCTGTATTCCATGGCCACGACTTTACATTCTTTGCAAGCATTGAGGGCTTTGTTCTCACTTTGTGGCCGAGCTTATGCATTTCATTGTATTGAAAATACAACAAACTCTCCCTTTGATTTCCATTTTGTTTATGGCTTGGCCTAGGTTTTATATGCAAATGCATTCTGAAGCTTTAAAATTTGTGATTTTGCCTTGAATACCTATGGAAAACTCGAGGGTTTTCATTTTATGTACACAAATAAGGGTTATTATTTTGCGCACATTATTTTCCTTACTATCACCTACAAGTACTCATGCATTCTGTAAAACTTCTTATCAAAAGGCCATGGCTTTGTCTCTTGACACATCTTTCATGGTCATGGCTATCAATGCTTGTATTGGGTTTCTTTTATTTGCACAAATGAGGGTTTGTACTTTGTTTAAAACTCAAGCTCCCTCTTGCTTCATTCTGGAAGAAGAATTGAAAACCATTACCATAAATCTTGACATGTTTACATGAGATCTTCAACAATTGTTTTAACTTGTTTAAACATGTACATGCCCTCTACTATTTGGTGAACATGTTGAGAAACTAGGAAAGATCCCATTTGTCCTCACCTGTGATATGATTTGCATATTGTTTCAGGGAGCTTGTCATTGTATCCTGTAGATCACCGCATTTAAAAAAATTCTTCATTCAAAATATTTCTCTTCAATGAGGTTATAAAGATCGTCTTCCTTTATTCTCATCTGTTGTATTTAATACCATGGTCTTGATCTCATTCTTATTTATAACTCCATAGTCTTCTTGTTAAGTGTACAATTAAAATTCTATTCATTGCTTCCCTCAAGCCTTCAAACTACTTGTTGTCATCTTTGTTCATAAGTGTGAATCCTTCTAATACCATGACTATCTCTTGTGATCTAACCTTTGAACTATAATGTGATTTTTTTTCATCCCTCTATCTTGTCCACTATCATCACTATCCATACTATACTTGTGATGACTAAACTTGCTATCTCTTTCATAAGGAGTGCCCTAGATCTCTAGTCTTTGATTGTTCTCATGCATTATTGTTTTCATCATGGTTTGAGTTATCCCATTGACCTCTACTTTGTTGTGTAAGTGAAATAGTCAGAGATCTAAGCAGGGTTATTGTCTCTTCATTATTGTCATAATATGAAATATATTTTATGCTTCTATTCATGACTGACTTCATGTATTGCATTTAGCCATCCTTAAAGATCTGTACCTTAAGTTTCATTTGATTTTCCTTCGGCTTGCTAGGTGACTATTGTTATATGAAGTCACTTCCATTAATGAAAATTATAGCTCATATCCTTCTCAAAAAAAAGGGAAGCATGTTGGGCTCAACCCTTGTGGGAGCCCATTTTACTCCACATGCTATGGTGTCAATTGAAAAACAATCCAACAATGAAAATTTCACCTATACCTGCACAATGAACAAACATGTTAGATAAAACAATGAAAGTAAAAAATGATGGATATTGATAATGATCTTCTACTTCTTCTTTGATATATGTGATGTTGCAAAGCTATTTCAATGCTTTATGAGAATAAACTATATGTTTGTTGATGTAGCATATGTAGAGAATATGGGTCCCGAGCTCTAACACAACTTTTCTCATCTCTTATAGGCATTTCAAGCAGTAGCAAGTCAACTTCTGAAGCAACCGAGCGAGAAATACTAAAGTGAGGATGCAACAGTTCAACTTTGGGGTTCGGCATTTAGGTAATGACATATACCTACTCTTCCTATATGCTCTTTCCTTTCTATTTCTTTAAATGTATAGTTTATGTCTTATATTGTATTTAAATAGTTATTCCCATGGCTTGTGTGAGACACCATACATTTATAATTATCAATAAAAGACAACATTTGTGAAATCTTTCTCTTGTATACATTTGCATAATGAACTACAGTTCATTTGATAATACTTTTGTGCATATGAATGGAACTTAGTAGAATTGAATGTGTACCTTTATATTTATTTTGCAAAAACTATCCCAACTTTACTTGATTGAGCTGGAAGCAGTTACATTATAGAATGAGTGATTGATAATATAACGCTCTTTGAAATCACAAAAAAATGGGATAATGGGCATGGTGGTGAAGAGCGGGAATGGGTGTAGGGTTGCAAGTTTGAATTTCACAATCGTTGGAGATAGTGAGAAAGATGTAGAGGATGAGGATGGAGTCAATGATTGAGGTTTGGGGTGTGTGTTTGGCTTCATCTATTTTTTGGACCCTTCGAGGATGTTGGTGCTTGTGGTTCGTATGGGGTTTGAGCTTTCTCCCCACCCTTTGTTGGTGTTGCACAATTTTGCTCTTACGCCTGTTGGGTTTGAGTTCTAGGCTTTTGTGTGTTGCATTGATTTTTATTTGCTCCACTTTTTCCCTTGCTTTTTCCTTGATTTTGGGGCTTTGCTCGACTCTCTCATTGGAGGGAGGTTTTGATCTGGTCGTGATGGTTCCTTCATTTTCTTATTGTAGTTTGGAGTTGTGTTTGGTGATATGGTTGTCTTGGAGCTTTGAAGTTTTTGTGGATCCTGTCTCTTCTTGAGGATAGCTGTGATGTTGGTTGTTGTAGAGGATGTATTTTCCCTGGCTCTTGTGGGGATTTCTTCCTATGGAGTGGTGTGTATGGTGCAACCCCGTTTATGCTGTTGGGTTTTTGGATGGTGTTCGAGGCTTTTGGTATGTAGCTACCTACAAACGAGGTGTTCTTGGGTCCCAGATTTAATGAAGCCTTCTCTATTTTATCTCAGAGGAGATGGTTCTCTAGATTTGTGAAGCTACAAGTTGTTTAACTCCTTCTATAGAGGTGTTCAGTGGGGGCTATCCTAAAAGCTCTTTTGGAAATCTTGTTGGCCCGAGCTACCTAGATGGTTTCTGGTGTTAAGGGTATTGTTGTCACCCTTTCTTCTTTTATTCATTTTCTCTTTTTGGGTCCTCAAAATATGGCTCCTTTAAAGGTGAAGTTTTCTCCTTTTAAAGGTGGAGGTTGTGGAATTGGATAGATTGAGCCTTCTCCTATTGAGGTGGAGATCGATTTAGTTGATAGGGATTGGTGTTGCTGCAAGGGGTTGTTGTTGTGTTTGGCTTTGTTTTTCCTTCAAACTCTTCTATTAATTTGGAGAGTTTTGGGTTTTTGGAATGATTGCTTTGGTGCTTCAACTTATGATTGCTCTTAGACTGTCTCCTATTGAGGTGGAGATGGAGATTGCTAATGGGATCATGATTCACATCTGGTGTGCAGTTTTTTTGTTGTAGGTTGACTACTATTCCTTTGGCATCATTTCTTATGGTTTAGGTTTTGGGTCCCTTTAAACCTGCTTGTTAAGGGTTTTAGGTTCCTTTAAATCTTGGAAGTTTCTCTTGGTTATTTGGTGGCTAAGTGTTGGTTGACAATTTACTGCTGTACTATAGTGTTTCTACTATTTCTCTTCTTTTTGTGAGTTTTGTTGCTTGCTTCTATTGGCAAGTTTGTGGCTTTGGTGTTTGGTTGTGTTCCTTTGTTCGCTTTGTACAAGGTTTTGGGCCCTTTCAAACTCTTCTTACCTTATCAAAAACATGAGTGACTTGAAAATTCAAAACATTTTTTAATAAGGTTAAAAAGGTTATGATAGGACCCTATAACCCATTTACAACAAAGTATCAGCTAAACAACAACTAACTTGCAACCATGCAATATAAATTCAATGACTACTAAGTTGTTTTATAACATATCTACAACCAAACTACCTTTGGAAAATAATAACTCAAACTTACACAATACTTGACCTTTTCCTTGTAATTTGGACCTTAAAAACCTAGGGATGGGATTTTAAAGTAGGTTTAGGAAGACATTTGCTCCTTATTTGAACAATTTTATATGACACATCATTATCTAGCTTCTTCAAGCATGGAGAGAGGAGGGAATCCTCCATTGAATCCACAACCAATGACACTTCATGTAATGAGTAATAAGGTCTAATCTTGAAGAGTTCAGACACATCTCCACATATTTTCCATGATCGAGTCTACACCATATCCCTTTGCTAAGAAAATGGGAACTAAACCTTGAAAAGTATGAGCTAGTTTAGAAGGTGAAGTCCCATGTAAAAAGATAGCTTGAACTACACCCTCCTTGTTGAGAAAATGTGTCTCAACCTTGCAATTACATAAGGTATTGTTCATCCAACGACAATGGGGGGCGTGGGGTCCCCTCCTTACAAGGGGTCTGGGGGGATCAGCCCCTTGCTGGGGTCTAGGGGTAGTGCGCCCCTACTAGGGGCTCGAGGGTAGCACCCTCGAAATGAAAATTTTATTTATATTTTATTATTGTAAATCTAGACCATTCATCATTATGTCTCATATCTAACAACCAATATTTTATTAGCTTGACTTGCCCTAGAAGGCAACCCTATTTTATGAGGGTGTTGTATTATGGATGTGTATTGTGATGTATTATGAGAGTTTGATAGCATTCATATTGCTTCTGGATCTTTGAGTGGTGATACTCCTGTGAGAAGCTTGTTTTACAAGTATATTGTAATCTTTGTGATTTCTAAATAATATATTGGGTGGCTTTTGGAGTGTGGTGTTTTTCTCTCGAAAGGGTTTTCCCCACGTAAATCACTATGTTGTGGTATGCATGATATTTGTGTTTATTTCTATTTAAGTTTTTGTAACTATTAAAGACCTATAAAAGTTTTACATTATTCTCCTCTCAAGATTAGTGTAGGAAGTTGTTTCGCTACCTTAACTTCCTTACACTTCTAAGGGGACACAACCTCAAGAGGTGCCACCACAATCGTAGTCTAACCCACTGAGGAAAATAAAGGAAACATTACAATTGAATGTCAAAACACCATACACATGCTTTTGTATACATTTGTAAAAGAAGTAACCAAGGTTACCAATTTAGTGAATTTCACGAGATCCACCATATATTGAAATACTTTTTAATACCATATAAAATACCATTTAATTGTTTGGATTTTCAAGAATATAGAATATTGGCTATTTTGAAAATAAAGCTAACATTCAAGAAGAAAATCTAGTTTATTGAATCAATGCACATAAATAATTGAAATGTTATGATGGAAATAATTAGACTATGAAATTATCTATACATTTAATTCTTAATAATTATAAACTTATATATAATGAACCATACTTAATTTTGGGTAAAATGCTTGAAGCCTATATATATTATATAAAATATAAGATTTACAAAATGTTCCAGTGAAAAAAACTGACATGAACTGTATCAAAATTTTCCCTCTAACATTCTGAATCAACCATACTTTTTTATATATTTATAATTATTAAATAAAAACATATTTTATCCATATTTAAAATCCATTGCATAAAAAATTTAGTAACAAAAATAATTAGAAATTACCCCATAATTTAAATTTACAACTCCTCACTAAATTCAAGTTCCTAGTGACATGCCCATTGCACTTCTAGTACAAGTGCTAATGATATTTTTATTTTAAATAAACAGTTGTCAAAAGCTAGCCATGCCCACTTAGAGTTGACATTTGAGTATTTTAGGACAATGAGTTTGAATTCACATTAAATATATAGGCTATCAAAGTTCATATGGTTCTATTGAATATTAATCAACTTATTCTCAATAAATTTTATAGACAATCAATTTTTATATTGCTTCATCATCATTAAACTCCCACGCAATACTATTCACACTTCAATGTCAACTTTGCCTTTGGATGCACTTGAGCTAAAATTCTTCATAAGAAAAAAATGTATTATTTTATCCTTATCTTTAAACCCAAACTCGGTCAAATAGAAATTTCGCTTCATGATCATTTCAATCCAGATCTTTAAGGAGTTAATGGAAATTTGCTTCAAGAAATGTACTTCCATATATATTAAAGAACGTTTTATTTTCACAATCCTTGAATTTAAAAATTTGACTTATAGTTTTCAACTAAAATTCTGTTTTTTATTCCGCCTTTTTGGTCGACAAGTCCCAAAAGAAAAACTCTCATTTTCAAACTATATATACTTATTTTAACTTTCATTAGTTGAATATGATGGTTGAAAGAGTGGATGGTTATAGATGCTTCCCTATGTAATTTAGGGTATACATCAATTGAAAATCTTTAACATTTAGAGAGTTATTTCATTTATTGAAAAAAGTTATTTTAGTTTTTTAATAATATTAAGGGAGAGGGTCTAATAATCATGTGGGTTAATTTTGTAATCATATAGGGATTATATGATTTTATTTAAAAAAGAAGAAGTGATATATACTCTTATATGTCTATAATTAAGGGTTGTAGGTGTGGTTAATGACATAATTGATCACATTAACACATCTACTAAAATATTTTTAAGATATATTTTTTTAAATTGTTCAAAACATAATCATGGAATCTCTAGTAGTTAAACAAATATAAAAATTTAATGAGAACAAATTTCCACAATTTTTAAAGATTATTGCTAAGAGTTTCTCAATTAGATTGTGTCAATATTTTTTGCATCAACATTTCAGATCGCACTCCCTGATTCCTTATGCTCTCTTCTACATCCTAATGATGGATCATGGAGTATGATCCAAAATGTTGATGCAAAAATTATTGACACAATCTAATCCAAAAACTCTTAGCAATAAGTATATTATTTGTTGCTAGAAAAAATGACATTCTTATTTAAAATACAACTTATATGAAATCTAAATAATCTTGATACTTTTTTGTAACCACAAATCTTGTTATCTTCAATCTTTATATACAAATAAATGACCGCACAAAATAATACAATATTTTTATTCTAAAATACCACTCATATTCAATTTTAAATGACCATAATTTTTTTTGTAAATCTTTTACATTTATGATAAAATGCAAAATATTTATTGTACTCACCTTTTTTTGTATTGATTTAAAACAGATTACAAAGAATTTGAAGTAAAAACTGCAAGAAAAAAATAGTAACTATGAAACAGATGTGCAAGGGAACATCTACAAAAAGCTAGAGAAAAACAAAAAGATTGTACTCACCTTTTGTATTTGTCACATGACAACCATGTAATATGAAGTACTTCAATACTCACCTTTTGTATTCGTCACATGACAACCATATAATATGAAGTACTTCAATGCATGTACATTGCCATCTAATAGGTTTTTTAATTAAATAATGAATATATTAATAATAATAATAAAATTTCAAAGATGAAGAAGGTTCTTTCAAGACAAGAATCTTGAAAGAAGTCACAAAAGAAAGGGTTCAACAACAAAACTAATCAACATGAAACAAGTGAATGAGATTGTAAAACATTATTTGTCTACATATGCAAATTATTTTCATATATTGAATAGTTATAATATTTCATATAAAACAAAAAGACATTTATTACATTCTTAATAAATATTTGTATTCATTAAGAATTTATCTTGACAAATATTTGATTATTTATTAATTTATACATAAATTAATTATTAACCATACATCACGACACGTATTATACCAACAATATGACTGCCTGGAGCCCGTTCTTTGCTTTACTTAAAAAAAAAAGCTTTCTTAATATGTCATTCATCAATTTCTCATATATTCAATGTATTCATGTAAGAATTTATCTTGACAAATATTTGATTATTTGTTAATTTATACATAAATTAATTATTAACCATACATCACAACACGTATTATACCAACAATACGACTCACCTCGAGCCCCTTCTTTGCTTTACTTAAAAAAAAATGCTTTTTTAATATGTCATTCATCAATTTTTCATATATTCAATGTATTCATGTAAGAATTTATCTTGACAAATATTTGATCATTTGTAAATTTATACATAAATTAATTATTAACCATGCATCATGACACATATTATACAAACAATTATATAAATTAATTATTAACCATACATCACGCCACGTATTATGTAGAACCCCTTCTTTGCTTTACTTTAGAAAACAAAAAAAAACAAAAGAACAAAAACAAAACTTGACTTATTGGACCTTCCCTCTAAAGATTTTATTTAACAAATAGGTAACATTCTCACCCATCTTTATTAGAACCCAATACTAAAGTTGAAGGAAAAGCGTGTGGGACTTAGTCTGAAGATCGCAACCTGCTATTAGAGATCACCCAAAATTGCGGATCTCCGCGTTGCAGTAGGACTGAGAACATATTCCCCTTGTGTTTGATTTCAAGGTTAGTTTTTTCATATGGACTCTGGAAATCCATCTTTACCTAAACATTGGAATAAGATGAGATTTGGGTTTCATAGAAAGGCCATATTCACATTATGTTGCAGAGCAGATGATGATTTGTTTGGAGAACACCAAGTTTATAAATGAGAATACATGGAGACTGACAACAAATATCATGCCCAGCACAAGATTCTGATATGGGTGTTTAGTGTAGGCTCTGAATGTTGTGATTTGGGATTCCTCAGGCAGAGAGTTTGCAGTAGGACTGCAAGCGCGAAGGGTTGGACATGGACACTAAAGTCCCTTACAAGCAGGTATGAAATTTTCAACAATACGATATTCTTCAGAAATTGGGGTTTTTTTGTAGGATGTATCTGTTTTTCAAGCTGCATCAAAGAACCCAAAATATTTAAGAATTAGAGTGAATCTTACAAAATGAAGGAAGGATAGAACTATGTGCAAGAAGCTCAAACTTCAGAAAGTGCATGAGCCAGAGCCAAAGCCAAAACCAAAGCTTGCGGCTGTAAAATCCCGAAACAAACACAAATTTTCAGATGATTTTGTCCCTACTCCCAGTAAAAGCACAGACCATACTGGGATCTCAAGCAGCACCTTTTCTAAGGGTTCTACAAGCAGTGCAAACTCCCTTACAAGTCTCAAAGATTCTGTCCTTCCTGACAACCCAAT
Organism: Sequoiadendron giganteum; assembly: GCA_007115665.2. Classification (NCBI taxonomy): domain Eukaryota; kingdom Viridiplantae; phylum Streptophyta; class Pinopsida; order Cupressales; family Cupressaceae; genus Sequoiadendron; species Sequoiadendron giganteum. The sequence continues at coordinate 65,824,336 of CM021108.1, read as the reverse complement.
TATTTACGGATTCAAGGAGATCACAGGGGCTACATCTCAATTCACTTCTGGAAGACTTGGGAAATCCTCTGTTTATAAGTCCAATCTGAGGGGAAAAGCAGTGGCTATCACAGTCAGGAAGCTGAAAAGCCCCAGGGATTTTAGGTCTGGACTCAGGCAAATCTGTAATGCCCACCATGCCAATATAGTAAAACTTCTTGGGGGCTGTTGTGAGGGCGAACATGTTTACCTAGTCTATGATTATGTGCAGGGAGCCAGTCTGGGAGACTGCCTGAGGAACATCAGAATGCCTGAATTCACTGTTTTGAAGACCTGGATCTCTAGAATGCAGATTGCCACAGATGTGGCACAGGCCTTGGAATACATGCACCATGACACCAGCATAAATTATGTGCATAATTATATGAAATCCAGCAGTATCATAATTACAGATCCTGGTTACAGGGCAAAGATATGCCATGTGGGTGCGTCTTATTTGGCAGGGGAATATGTGTTAGATGATACACATGAAGGTTATGATTCTTCAAAAGGCAAAGGAGTATCTTCACAAATCACAGAAGAAGAAGAAAATGCAGGTAAGTCCGATCGGAGCATCAAATTGCTCAAGAGATCCAAAAGCATGAGGATAACAGGGACACAAGGGTACATGGCTCCGGAATATGTTAATACTGGGATTGTTTCTCAGAAAAATGATGTCTTTGCTTTTGGGGTGATTCTGTTGGAACTTATGTCAGGGCATGAACCTGTGAGGTACGTGACTAAGGCCAACAAGCAACTGGAGAGGGTTTCTTTGATAGATTCAATGAATAAGATTCTTCTTTCTGATGATCATGCAGAGTGTATAGGCAAATTAAGGGCTTGGATTGATCCAAGGCTTAAGGATTCTTTTCCCTTGGATTGTGCAGAGAGAGTTGCCAGGCTCGCTGCTTCTTGTGTGGATTCTGAACCTGACAAGAGGCCTGATATGAGGAATGTGGCAGGGCAGCTCTCCAAATTGTATATATGGTCGCAACAATGGTCTGAACAATTGCAGACTAACAAAGATTTGATAACTACCACATTTGAAGCAAGATAAAAGTAATCTTTCAATCTGTAAGAGAGATCATCTAATTCTTTTTACTACCTTGATTGATATATTGAATTGGGCTTATAGGATCAAAATAAAAGTGAAGTTGTGGCTCTGCAAAATTTGAAAGGCAGATAGGTCTGTTCAAATCATGTCTTTATCAACAATTTTGGTTTGAGTGACCTGTTTCAAAACAACCCATTTTAGGCCACTGAAAAAACTGGTCTTTCATATGACTTCATGCACTTTATGAGGAAGGAAAAGAAAGGTCTGAAGTATTTTTTGATTCATACCAAACATTTGTCTTGTACCAAGCATGACACTGGGACAACAAGGGTAGGATAAAAAAATGTCTGCCACTCTTTACAATGGTTCGTTCCACATTTTTTTCTGGAACAAAGTGTAGTTTGAAGTAATGCTGCCTGGCAATACAGATCAGTTTCATTGGTGTACTATATGTAATTTTGGTTATTAACTTATTAGTGTCATTATGTTTTTTCCTTCTTTGAATGATGACAACATTTGGAAGTGGCTTTCACCTATTAATATAATCTTTACACATTTATTTCTATTTTATTAATTTGTTTATTTTGTTTTAGGAGTTCTGTACTTTACATGAGCATGAGGAATTTTTCAATAACAATAGTTTGAATATGGAATTCCTGCCTTCATCTGCTTCATCTTTATGCTACTAGTCATTAAGGTTTTTGCACATTTTAGGTCAAATTTACCAGTTCTTCAACCATTTCAATGTTATAGTTGGTATTAGTTTCCCACAGTCCATCAATAAGAACAATATATATTTCTGAATTAAACTGTGTATGTTTTTTGCTCGATGTTTCGGAACACACTCAATGATCCATCACGAAGAAGAGGAGAATGTGGACACATCTACTTTATATTTAATATTCTTGTTGCAGTGTGTGCTATGACTTTGTCACAGAATCCTTACAGTTACATGTGATTATGTGGGTGGGGTACACAAAAATGTGGACTTGTTATGTTGTTGGAAGCGGCCTTGAATTTCTTTTCTTTGTTTCTTAAATGCTGAACAATGAAAAAACTTGTCAATTACAAGATTATAAATTGCTTAGGACTTGTAAATATTTCTTTGGTCAGATTGAAGCATACAGTTTACACTCAAGAGAATAATGTTGTATTCGATCAGATGGGGTTACAATGGAAAGGCATGGGCAGAGAGAAGTTATTGCTCAAACTGCAATGGTACTACAAGTGTTTCCAATTTAATGCTGGAGGACAAATATATCCGTCCTATTTACCTTCAATCCTTCCTATATTTGAAGAGAAGTTGGAAAAATTTCAGCCGACTTCAATTGAATCAATCCTTTAGTACTATGGCAAAACTTTCAACACTTAATTATGAGGATTTAACAACTCAACTAAAACAGAGATGTGATATAGATTAGGCACAAAGAACCCAAATTATAATTCATAGACAATGATTGCTTGTACTGCATTGCATGGCACAGGAAAGGCTACCAGCTATGCTTTATAGACTTGTACATGCGCTAAAAGTGAAGCTGGGTCTTCAAGGTGAAATCGTAGCTTTACATTTTTTCCTAAATTACTGTATGTGCTAAAATATCTTCAAAATGCATATAATTGATTGCTTTCTAAAATTGTGAAGTTAAAATGCTACAGGTATTGTCAACAAAGTGTTCTTCTGGTTTGCAAAGAGATGCAAGAGATCTAGGGTAGTGGGTTAGAAATACAGAATGTATAGGCATGCATGAAAAACATCCTGTTAAGAAGAATTAGAGATCAATTCCTTGTCTTTAGTTCTTTCCATTTAGCTTCCTATCCACATCCTTCAGGGTGGGCTTATTGACTCTTTACCGATTCTAGAATCGTCATTTGCTTTTTGATTTTGCATCAAACTTTTTCTTTAGCATTTGGAAGCCATTAGTAATTTCTGCCATAGTTGAATCATCCATTTGATTTGTGGCCGAAAAACAATTTCTTGTGGGATCAACATATTCATTAAACAATCTATAGCAGAACAATATATATAATATATTCAGTCTATTAGTCATAACATGCTTTAGGAATGGAACGTTCTGAATCTATCAATACAAAAATCTAGGTATAGCTTCTCATCCAGTATGGTATATAACATAATCCAGACTGAGACGTCTGTTTGTTATAACCATTGTGCTTGAGAATAGGAATCTCCAAATCTATCAACACACAAATCCAAGTATAGTTACTCATACAGTAGTGTTTATACCTATTCCAAATTGAGTTCCGAGTAGACTTCTCTTCTATAGGGTTGAATTGAAGCTGGCAAAATTTTATGAGAAGTCCTACATTTAGTAGGAACCAAGGACCATCTTGAAAGATGGTTTCCCTATTGTATGCAAAGATTGTAATCAAATGGTCATACAAATAATTTAATGATGACCAGATCTTTGATATATGTTTTTTCATTGGTTTTATAATACAAATCTAAGATTGAACTCTTCCCCAGGAACATATTTTCGATCTACTTCCCTCCCTTAACCCTTTTTTGCCTTTTAGTCCTTTAGTTTTCATACCTTGACTTATACGTGTTCTTCTAGTAAGAATTTGTCCAACACTGATAACAGTTTGGATTGGGGGAAGAATGTCAAACATCTACAGCCATTCCAGATCCTAAATAGGAAAGTTTAGAACTCACCACTCTGCAATTAACATTTGAGTGAATTTGTCAATACTAATAACAGTCTTAGCAGGGGGAGGGCGGGCGAAGAGGGGAGGGATTCCACATCCTCAGTAGGAAAGTCCAGAACCAGATAGTATTCAATTAATCTCTGAACAAGTAAATTGCACATTTCTTTATATATTGGATCTTTGTTGGGAGAGAAAATTTTATATATATACCTTAAGATTAGTTTAGGCTAATCCAATAAAATGCATACCCATCGGCAAAATTAACCCAGACCAATTAACTAGCACTTGCACCTAAAGGAGGTTCAAGGATTCACCGAAAGAAAATTATATGTATGTTAATATATTAGAGAGTACGTGTTTGTGCATGCAAGTTCTAGTTGCATGTGGCTGGATTAAATAATTAATAATAAATGCTAAATAATAGAATGAAATAAACTTAGACAAATATAGATTTCTTTCTTAAAGAAATTATGTATTATTTGATTATGAAATATTTGCATACAGATTTAGAACATAAAACAATGCAAATGAAAAAAGAAAGTTTCCATCAAATTGCCAAAAAGAACTGCAAGTGGAAATAAAATGTTCCCACTGAGTTGTCAAACCAATATTTATCTGGCTTTTATGTGATAAGTGAGATTTTGGAGACTTTTACTTTATATTTTGGAGTCTTTTACCATTAAACGACAACTGGTTTACCATTAAATGACAACTGAAACGTGTTTTCCAACGACTCAACAATGGTTTGCAGGTGTAAGACTTGTTTTAGGCTCAAATCACACACTATATGTAGCCTATTGGCTAATTAAGAGGCAAGATTTGAACATTGGGTTAGTAATTGAAATGCAAAATGTAAATAGACATAAATGTATTCACCTCTATAATTAATAAAAATGTAATGCCCTTCTCGTCTGAGGCCTTGAGATGTGTGGATCTTGGCATTATTTTCTGACTATCAATCAAAGGGTGCATAGGTTGTGCTTGTGTTTATTTCGTTGAGTGCTATGTGGTGTGTTTGAACCACCCACATGTTCGAGATGGTGTTCCTCAATATGTCCATTGTTGGTGTTTTGGTTACATGGTGGTGCGTGTATAGCAATGTGCCAAGTTCCTTGTGAGGACTTGATGAATTTCATTCTATTATGTTCTTTGAGATGCATGCTTTATGCTTTCAAATTATCATAGTGATTTATTTTATGATTATATGTTTTATATGATGTTGAACCCCATTGGATGATTATGTGGTGCTTTGACCATTTAATATATTTAGATACACTTGACATGTGCGTTGATTGGATATAAATACAAGGTTATTTCTCCACCTCATATGTAGGTTTGAGTTATTCCCCAATGGTGGTTAATCAAAAATGTCACTTTGGGCTTATGTGTTTAGCAGCCACTACTACATTCAGTGGAGTGTAAGATGAGCCTTGTTTTCCCTTATAGTTTTGGATCCTGAATTGGTGGCAATTTTGAACTCCACATGTTGTGAAAGACTAATAATTGTCTGAGTTATATTGTGGTTGCTTATTTCCCATTTACATGCAAAGGTGTTTTAAATATTAAATATTGTGTGCAAATAGTGCTTGATGCATTCAGAATCGAGAAATCAAAATAGAAAATTAAAAGGGAAAATTGCAATTTAATATGCATTAGGAATGTTATTTAAATTATTGCAATTAGTTAAAATCCTTATTCAAAATTATTCTTTTGGCTTCAAAAGAATTGTATTATTTCAATTTGATTGGAAAATGATTAATTAGAACAATTTTACTAGCCTTTGAAAAATAAATAATTAAGCATGTTTAAATTGGAAAATTGTGTTTCTTTTCTGGTGGAAAAAGAAAAATAAAATAAAGAAATAAAATAAAAAGAGAAAATAGGAAAAAAAAGATAAAAAGAAAAAGTCTAATAAGTCTTTTTGAATTATTCTTTCATTTTTAACACTCTCTCTCGAACCCTCTCTTCTGAAAGAAATGGAAATTCATGAGAAAAATTGATTGGTGAATGGAATTGCTTGGAATGTGGATGGAAAATGAAGAAATAACTGGTATGAATGGATTGCTTGTGAGTTCTTCCCCAATTTGAATGCATTTTATCAATTTTGAGCCTCATGAAGGAAAGGTAATTTTCTTGGTTTCTTGTTGTTGGAAGTTGATTTAAATTATGCTGTTCATGTGATTACCCTTATAGGGCCTTCATTTTAGATCATTTCTATTGCAATTTCACTAAGTAATTTAGTAGTAAAGAACACCAATCAAGTATGTGAGCTACGTCTGGATGGTATGACTTAAGCATATAAACATGAAATACATTATGGAGTTGAACTAAGTAGGTGGTAGATGAAAGGAAGTCGGGTGAGTGAAAAAAACTTTATACACTAATCTAAGTAGGGGAGAGTTGCAAAAAATTTCTAACACCTTATGCAGTTACAATAAAAAAACACATAGAGAGAAAGAAGGTAGAACAACAAGAACACATAAAACAATGACACTAGATATACGTGGGGAAAACCCACCCTCCAAAAGCACAATACTATTGTATTATTTGAAATAAGGATTACAATGTAGCCCCAAGTACAAAGCTTCTTAAACAAGTGTTTCAAAACAAACACCTTTTCTAGAGTGAATCCAACAACACTTCGGTACCTGCAAACAAACTATGCATTCTACAATTGAAGGCATACAATATAAAGAGAGATACAAGCTAGAAGAAGCATCTAAAAGAGGATGGGCATCCAAATCCACATGGCACAATCAGGGATAACTTTAGGGGCGAATCTTCGCCAATTGGCGAATTCCAGGAATCGGGCAAATCGAAATTGGCGAATTCTAGGTATCCAACAAGGTGTTCAAATCGCCCGGGTTTCACGAACTATCGGTCCAATGCATGTCCATTCGCCAGTGGGTTTTTTTTACGAGGCATGTTTAGGCAATAAATTCGCCATAATAGACTACGTGTTTCCAATGGACTAATCAATATTTTCGCCTGGAATCCCGGGGAGCATGTCATAAAACACCAACATATTCGCCAGTACTATTAAGACAACATTATATGAGGACCCATTTCGCCAATTGAAATTTACAAATAGTTTCTTGTGAAGACCCATTCGCCAATTAAAATTTATAAATAGTTGCTTATGAGGACCTATTTTGCCTTGAAAATTACAAGGTATCGTTGTATAAGCACGCGGGATTTGCCAAATTTTTAACATACCATTTAAAAATCTCGCGGAATTCGCCAAATATGGATTGATATAAATACAATTGAAACTATTATTTGTTCTTACACATTTTGTTCGGTTCTGAGGTTCTACTTCTCAATTTGGAAGTAAGCGAAAACCGAAAACGTAGACTCACAGGTGAGTGATCATTTCTTTATACTGTTATTAGTTATTAGTTATAATAATAAGATTTCTTTATCTGTTTTCCATTCTTGCTTCAGTATTAAACATGATTTTGAGTAGGGAATGGGATCTATATTCTTTGTCGGTCTGTCCTTCTTAAACAAGAAGACATTTTTTTCTAGCTTTTATTCGAAGTGAGATATCAATATGTCGAGCAACAACTGCAAGGGTAAGACTCCTAAGGGTAATGAAGAGACTGGGAGGCCATCAAAATGCCCAAAACGTGGAGGTACTATACAATCTTACTTTGGAATTGACAAAGCTTCTAATCCATTAGATCAAGGTGGAGCTACACCATCAACTCTTTCAACAAATATTATTGAAGATGGCAATGACAATACCTCACCGCCACAGGAAGGTCAAGGTGAGATTGTCATTGTGTTAAATCAAAATGTATCAAATGAGGATGGCAATACCATAGAAGATGTTCCAAGGGATACCCTGGATAGCAAGAAAAGAAAAGGCAAAGAAAAATTGGGGGCGAGTGAGAAATGACAAGGAATTTTTAAATTGGTTGGTTGTTGAAGTACCCATTCCTTGAAGCAGTCGGGGTATCAAACGAAAACGATATTGAAAGGGCAACAAAGGTCAAATGTAAGATTTGTAGTTGAAAATTTGGAAGAGACAAGACGATGTAGCTAAAGCTTAACACTATAGAAAAACATATCCGCAAAGTTTACGAAAAACAAATCATAGACGGAAAGGAACAATCAGTCGTATGATGGAAATCAAAGGAAGAATGTCTTCATGTTAAGTATGTCGCAGATTATGGAGAGCATAGCCATAGAATGTCGAAGATTAAAAAATGTGAAGGTACACTTGAGGCTCATTTTGGAAAACCCATGGCAGCAGCAAATCTGTCAAAAACTATTCAGATGAGTGTTGTTTTTCATATTTTGTCTAGGGGGCGTCCTATGACAGACTACCCAAAATATTTTGATTTATTATCTTATTTGAGTGTTCCCCACTTTCCCTTCTCACATTGGTCAGTAAACGCTAGATGGGAATGGGTGAACTGTCTTGTTGCAGTGGAAAAGCAAGATTTAAAGGAGAAATTAAAAGAGTCAAATTTCATTACATTATCTTTAGATGAAGTTACTGCGGTAGACGATACTTCTTGGGTTTGTATGCATTTGTATACTATAGAAAAACATGTTCACCAAGCTTATCTTATTTGTGTTCGTAAAATGAAGGACAGTTCAACATCACAAAATCTATTTGAACTAGTCAAAAAATCTTTGAATGAAATTGCAGGTATAGATGAGTTGACAATTACCAAAAAGTTGGTGTGTGTAGGAGCTAATGGAGCTGCAATGATGCAAGGTCAAAGGAGCAGTCTTTGCACAAAGTTACAAACTACTTGTGCACCAGACATGCTTGACATTCACTGCATGGCCCACAAAATGAATTTAGCATTCAAAATTGAAAGCAAGTTTCCTACAGTATCAAAAGTTGAAAATCTAGTTCACGAGATCCACGCATACTTCTGCTGAAGTCCCAAACGTTTCCTTGAATTTCAACATTTTGCTGAGGGAATAACACCTGGAAACAAGATTCTCAAGGATGTCGATACTAGATGGATCTCCCTACATGGACCAACAGAACGAGTTCTTTCAGAATATCAATCCTTGATTGGAGTGATGTACGAGCATCGCAACACAGTAGACAAAGCTCCTGACCTCTTACATAGGTTAAGCGATGTAGAGACACTCTTGACTTTAGCTAGTCTTCTCCCCATGCTGTATGAGATTAACAATCTTGTGAAGAAATCCCAAGACATAACTATGTATATATATGAATATGCCAATCTATGTAAACTTACATGCTTGGCCCTCGATCGTCTATATCTAGATCTAACACAAGAAGGTGCAAATTATTTGATGTGGCGAAAAATTATTGATTTGAATAATCCTGATAATTATTTACAATTTAATGCATGCGGGCACTTATGTATTTGTGTATGTGGATATGAGATACCAATGTACCATTGTAAGACAACTAGGCGCTCTAGAAAAAAAGTACCTGTTATCGAGGAAGATTTTAACGACATTGTTAAATCTGTTACAGATAATTTGAAGGAAATTGCAAAATCTCTTTCCTCAAAGATTCGTGAAAGATTCCCTCGACATGAAATACTTGAAGCCATGGGTATTGTGTATCCTCAATTTTGGCTAAACCGAGATAACCCAAAATATTTTCATGATCAAGTAAAAATTTTGATCGAACAGTTTTCAGAAAAGGTAACATACAATGAACAAATAATAGAAGGAATTTTAAATGAAAATAAGCTTAGAAAGCAATGTCAGAGTTTTGTAACAGCTATGAGGGAGCAGTATAAATCCATGGGCAAGGAGAAGGCCTTTGAACCGGGATCAATAAAAAAGGTTTGGACAAGCTTAGGTTAGAGTGAAATATTGTGTGGTTCGATGTCAAAATATTTCAAATTTGTTGATTTATGTCAAACAATGATATTGGGGTTGGCGGAGGATGAGAGAGTTTTCAGTACATTGGGGTTTTTGAAATCAAAGTTAAGAAACAAACTGGACAAGAATTTGGAAAATTGCTTGAGGATGAAAGAAACTACGTATAATGTCAAAAAAAATCCTTTTGAAAGGGCACTCACAATCTGGAGGTCCACATGTGAAAGAAGAGGGACCGAGTTGTGCAATACAGGCTCTCCAATTCCAATAGCCGTCAGTACTAGTGGTAGTGGTAGTGAGACTGGGCCTGGGACAAATGACAATGATATTGAAATTGACACAAATCAAACAATGAATGTTGAATTTGAGACACAGGCCAAAGAAAGTGCAGAGCAGTCTCAGAATCAAGATGACTCTTTTACTTTAGCTGAAGATGAGCATCGATTTGAGGACCCTGACTCCGTTTGGGAAATGGAAGATAATTAGCAGGTTTTAGGTATTTTCACTGCACTTCATGAATCAGTTTCCATTGTTCCAAAGTCCAAACTGTAGTTGATGTCTGATGATATTTTATATTGTATTCAATGAACATTGAAATTGTGAATCATTACACTTCATGATATCTTATTTTATATTGCACTCAAGCACTGCATGAATCATATTCCAAACCGTAGTTGATGATTTTCTATATTGTATTCAAATAAATTGTGAATCATTGCACTTCAAGTTCAGGATATTTTATTTTATATTGCACTCCAATTCTCCATGATATTTTATATTATATTGCACTTCATGAATCATAATACATATTCCAAAGTCAAACTGTAGTTGATGATATTTTATAAATTATATAAAATTCAATACCATCGGCCTAACAATGCTTCATCGGTGGAACCCCCATCACAGTCTCGTTGATGGCCCAATGAGAATAGCTCACAACCTAGTATCGATGTAACAATACTCTATCGGGCTAACTCCTAAGGTGCTCTCCCGATATACCGATAGAGTTGTCAACAAAAGTAACCATGAATTATAATTTATGACCATGGGCATGAATTATCTTATTTTATCAATAATCACAAAAATATACCACACTTTGATTTTATGAACAATGCAAATTGTAGAAATTTGTGTGACAAGATCCATATTATAGCCTACATTCACATTGCATCCATAAATATTAAACAAATTTGAAATTTCGTAGTGACGTAGTCCTTCCCCCATTCCTAAAAAAATTCAATACCATCGACCTAACAATGCTTCATCGGCAGAACCCCCATCACAATCCCGTCGATGGCCCGATAAAAATAGCTCACAATCTAGTATCGGTGTAACAATACTCTATCAAGTTGACTCCTAAGATGCCCTCCCGATATACCGATAGAGTCGTCAACAAAAGTAACCATGAATTATAATTTATGACCATGGGCATAAATTATCTTATTTGATCAATAATCACAAAAATATACCACACTTTGATTTTATGAACAATGCAAATTGTAGAAATTTGTGTGACAAGATCCATATTATAGCCTACATTCACATTGCATCCTTAAATATTAAACAAATTTGAAATTCTGTAGTGACGTAGTCACGTAGTCCTTCCCCCATTCCTAACAAAATTCAATACCATCGGCCTAACAATGCTTCATCGACGGAACCCCATCACAATCTTGCCGATGGCCCGATAAAAATAGCTCACAACCTAGTACAGTGTAACAATACTCTATCAGGCTGACTCCTAACTCCTAAGGTTCTCTCCCGATATACCGATAGAGTCAAGTTGTCAACAAAAGTAACCATGAGTTATAACCATGGCCCATGGGCATGAATTATCGAATGCATAAAGTATATTGGGGGAACTATGGTGCATCGGGGAAACATTATCTGGCGTCCCACTGATAGAATGAAGGATAGGTGTCCATTGGTGGAGAGGGTGGATATTGGTGAAAGACTGATGTGACATCTCGGGGCATCATGCAGCCGTGCATTTATGAACCAAAATTGAAGTGAATTATATCACAAGTTGATCGCATAGTTGTTACAAAATCCTGGAAGATTTTGCTTAGGGTAGAAGCAAAAAGGAAAAAACTTGGAGTTCTGATGCAACAAAGACTGATGGACTGTGGAGGCAACTCAACAAGACTCACACAAGTACTTCACTTTCAAACCTAGCTGAGAAGCTATTTTACTCAAAATCTTAAGATTTAAATAATGGAAGAGAGTACAGAAAAACCCAAAGCTAAAAAATAGAAAACCCAAAAGCCTAAGAGACTCCTAAATGAAGACTTGATAGATCAATGTCCTAGGTCGGGACCGAGACCCAAGAGGAGTGCTCAAATGAATCCTTCCATGGATCGATTATGGGACAAACAAAAGGGCTTAGGGGATATTTGGACACCGCAATGAGGGTACGGCCTCTTCATGTACCATTATAGAAAATAATTTAGGTTTCAACCAGTCTGCAATCCATGGAGGTTGAACCTGGGAAGACTTGTGGTGCCCAATGTGTTTGTGAACGCAGAGCTAATTAAAGCTCTTGCTACCATATATGACCCCAAGAAAAGAACTATTTAGTCACATGGCGGGGGTGACATGCTTGTTATTTGTAGGGATCTCATTTCTAATGTATTTCAGTTAGAGTGTTCACTGAATTTATCATTCACGATCAAAGATCTCTTGATAGAGTATCGCCACATGGATACAAACTATAAGAGATGGAAATTACCTTTGCATAGGCCCAAGGATGAAGGAGGCCAACTCAAGAGGTTCTCTAGCAGTGAAAATCTTCCTTTCCATGAAGATTTGTTTGAAGAGTATTTCCGATACACCTATTATTCAGCAGGTCAGGTTTTGGGAGTAGACATTTTGCCTCTCATGTCGATTGCCCCAATGGTCTTAGCTGCAAACATATAGAGCAAGGATGCTAGGCCATTTGATTATGCTAGCTACTTGGCCAATGCCCTACATCGAGGGCTTGAAAAGATTAAAAATAATAGTGATAATATTAATTTTGAACATTATTCTTTGCTTATGCATTTGCTATTGTACGAGGGACAAGTTAGAGGGGTCTAGAGTGAAGAATTAAGGATAAAAGATATAGATGAAAATGGAGATTTTAAACCTATACAAATGTGGACTTCATTGTGGGACAGTCGATTTGGTAAGTCTCATTACCTTTATTTTGAAGATTTTTTTGTAAAACCATTGATGAAGTTGCTAGGGTATCCGTGCAATTATAACCTATCCCCAGAAGTACGAAGATTTCTAAGACCAAAGGAAAATGACTGGAGAAATAAAGTGAAATGTAACTAGGGAGACTGGTATGCTTTCCCTGATTGTACAGTGATAAGGGTTTATGGGTTCGAAGGGGCTCCACACTTGATGCCACGAGTAGTTCCTGACCGAATTGCCTTTTTAGAAATTGTGAGGCAATTGGCAAAATCTGATTCCAAACACCTCAAAGGATACAACAAACAATCAATTATGCCCAACACCTTATGTTTTGGAGACTTTACAGTGGTTGCCAATGAAGGATGTGGAGAAATTGATGGTAAATTAGCATAATACAACCTACCTCTAGGTGATGTAAGGAAACAATTTGACGCAGAAGGGTTTATTCACAAGGCGAGATTATCACAAGGGCTATCAGGGTATGAACATTTGTTCTCAATCGAAGATGTCATAAGAAACCATGATGAGGCTTCCACCAAGGAAAGAATGACCACCTCTAACAAGATTATACTTGCAGAGGAATGGAAGAGGAAAAATGTCCCATCTGATTCAAAGGCATTTGGTGAGATACAAGATCCTTTAACAAGAATTGAGCAACTCATCACTCATGTCAATGAACCGGTAAAGGATGTTCCCCCAGTTGTTTTTGATGCACCTCATGCAACCTATTTAGGAGTACAAGCTAAAGACATAGAGCCCTTGGATTACATACCTTCACAACCTACTCCTGAGGTTTGTTTTTCTATAGATACTGATATAAGTGAAGAAGAGAAGGGTGATGAAGAGGGTGAGCAGGTCAAACAAACAAGTGCTCCTATGATTGCACAGTACATGCCCCCTCAAGAGCATAATATTGTAAGATTTGAGGCATCAAATGAACTATCTGATGATGTGAGGGTCAGGGCTGGACAACAATTTATTTCTGATTGTGATTTTGTTAAATCTTCTAAATTTAAATAATTTGTTTATGAATATAAAGGTAGAAAAATGAGACAATAGATACAGGATATCACTCCTGAACATGAGGCAACGGCTCTAGAGGAATTGAAAAGGGAGGTAGAAAAGGAAATGGAGTCCATCACTCCTGAAAGAGGTAGGGAATTGCTTCAAGAAGCTGGAGTGTTTCTCCTACCAGGGTGGGATATTATCTCTTCAATTGTATTTGATAGCTTCAGAAAAAGAGGGGATACGACAATGAACTTAATAGAAGAAGCAAGTGACAAAATGTATTTAGGATCTGGGTACAACCTAGACGAAACCACCTTGCTTATTTGGTCACTGTATCCCCATGATAAAAGACCTGCTATAATTAGTAATCCAAACCAAGTGTTTGGTCATCTCTTGGTTCAACGAGTAGTGGATACCAACCCTATGGAGACAACATAATTGAACATAAATGTGGCAAAATTTACCAAAGCACAGATCTAAAAATTGATTAAGGAAAATGACAAATTGAAGAAGGAGCTAGCAAATCAGAGAGAAAAAACATCTTCCTCATCCACATCAGAGTTGTAATCCCCATGGCTTGAAAAAGATAAGAGAGTGCTTGATGCATTAGCTGATGCAACCTACTGGAATAATTGCCATCTGAAATCCCATGGGAAATGCAAAGAATTGGAGAAAGAAGTGAAAACCATCAAATACAACACTGTATCTGAAATGATAAAAGAAAGGCTCAAAAATGATGAAATGTGCTATTTAATATTGGGAAGTATTCAAATAGACACGCATTGCATTGGTGGAGAATGAATGATTGCAGCCTAGAATGATGGAGAAAAAAGGGAGCTCGTAGATAAGAATGCCATGAAAGGAAAAATATTGCTGACATATAACAAGTTGGTAGAATTACATAATGGATATCATAATAGGCTTAGGGAAGATTTCGACTGCTTTGATTCAGTCCCACTCCTGACACTTCATTTTGGCATTGGAAATCTGCGAGAATATGATGATTGGAAGGAAGAGTTTGTTGGGCTTCTAACTGTTGTGTTGCAAGAAATAAATGACGAGGTTATGGTTTTACAAAACACTCATAAGCAACTCAAAAAAATAATGTCTATGGAATATGATATGAAAGAGGAAATCTCTAACATCGACACCTATGCTGAACATGAGTACATCCATCACCTCTTTGCAATCAATATGTTTATTAGCCAAACTATAGATGTGTCAAAATTAGATCCAACAAGACAACTATCAGATTCAGAGGAAGAACGCCAACCGACAACATGATGAGCACCCTATCATGGAGTAGAAGCCTTGAACAGATCTTAGGTGGTCAGTGGTCATGAGCTTCTTCTTGGAGATTAATGAATCGATGCATTCACCTGCGACATTGTTTTATTTATAATTTGAGTTATGTTTAGTTGTCAAACGTCATGAATTTTTGCAAGGGGTTTGTATCTTGTTGCCTCTCATATATAAGAGAGATCAAGACCCCAATAGGAGATCAATGGATCATCACATCATTTTTAATTAGACTTCAGAGTAGAAAATAGTAAGAACATAGATAATAGATTGCACCAATTTGCCCATCCATCTCATATCATAAACTATTTTTATAATGCATATCATTTGAACTTTGAAGATCAATACAATGGAGAAGGTTACACATATTTACTGATTTTCTTTCGAGTGTTTCAACTGTTGTGGATTCATATGCTTATAAGTTATTAACTTATTTGGCTATCTTCAAAGTGGTTGTTTATGTTATTCAAATTGAGTGTGTGGAAGTACATTTAATTTGTTAGTACATTGAATTTGAATTCTTTAGGAATAGGGGTTATGACCATGGGGTTTTAGATTTATTTATGGACATGATCATTGATCAAGTAGTAATGTGGGCCACAAAATGGATCTTGTCACACAAATCTCTGCAATTTGTGCTAATCATAAAATCAAATGTAGTGTATTTTTGCAGTATGTGGGATGTGGGTGAGGTGTAAGTTGGTGGATACTGATCAATATTTTTAGTCAAAACATAACAGAAGCTAACAGTTCAACATCCATAACTTAGAAGCTCTACCAAGAAGTAAATACAATGAGCTAACAGTTCATCGCTAGTTCAAATGATAAAATAAATAATACAGAATCCAGATAATTGAACATCATCACATTACTAAAGTCTAAATTTGATATTTTTAATTGAATTTCACATGAAGGAGTACATATTGGCATTGGCAATGCAAAATCTTACCAATGCCCAAAAACAAGTCTGCATAGAGCTGAGTTGGAACTTCGAAACTCATATTATCAAAGATTGAAAATAATGAATCAAGTCACTGTATCAGCTTTTCTAGCAACTTCCACTCTTTAGGTGGTGGAATTGCCATTTTCTCTAACTGATGTTGTTTGAATTGAAGTTTTGTTAACATTTAATGATTGTAATTGGAAATGGAACCTGTCTTGAATTCTTCAATCAATTTTGCATTCAAGTTTATCAGTGTTCTGATGGAATCCAAATAGTTCACATCTGGGTTATGAGGAAATTGGTCCAAATCAATCTTCCTTGCACCTTCCATCTTCTTTTTGAAACCATCCTTTCCAATGAATCACTCATTTGTGTCAAAAGCCTTTGGAAAACCAAGCTCTGTGAAGTTCCTTACCTTTTCATCCACCACCTTCATCTTGTCTGCAGCCAAATGCAAATATTCCTTTGTTCCACACATTCTCGAACACTTTTCAATGAAAGATGACAACTTCATTGAGGTTTCAATCCGATTAGTAATCCCTTTTGATTTCAGATCATTGCCATTGGTTTTGTAGACTGTTTGTAGAACTTGATTTGCAAATTTCTCTAATTCCAACACCTTTTTGTTGTCCACTAAATATTTGCTGAGCTTCTTATAATGTTGTTTGATTGCATCAATCAATTCAAACATGTCACACAAATGATCAAACCTCTGCATTATTTCATCCCAGATCTTTTGCTTCATATGCCTCACTATATCTCTACAAAATGCATATAACTTATTTTGAGAAGACTTAATTTCTTCTTTTGCTTCTGTCAGCTCTGTCACCAATCTTTCATTTGTTTTTCTCTATTTCTCCAATTTTTGCTCCCATAGTGTATTTCCATTCACAATGCTTAGTCTTACTTTTTTTGAAGTGGATTTTTCCTCATCATATTTCTTGTTGCTCTCATCTAGCCTTTGCTTTAGGTCATTCACTTCTCTCTCATTTGATTTATCCTCTTTGCTTGTTGATGTAGAGGCAGATTTTATTATTCTTTTTTCTAATTCATTGCTCTTGTTATTTGCTGCTTTCCTCTTTGCTTTCTCAGTTGCTAGGTCTGCTTGTAACTTTTCTATTTGGGTCTGCAACCTTTTCTTCTCTCTATCTTGCTTTAGCAATGATGTGTACACCAATTCATTGTTCTTCTTTGATACATTAATTTTGTTAGTATTTTTCAGGCCAAAAAAATCCAATTGAAAATTGGTTACCTGGTATTCAGATCGATCCATCTGATTTGTTGGTTTGTTTTGAAATGTGGGAACAACAATTGTGTACTCCATGATTTATTTATTTGTGTCAAATGTGGGTAATACCATGGTTGTTGTAGGCTCTAAAGTTACAATAGATGCACTCTCCATCAGTTGCTTCTTTTCTTTTTTATTCAAGTCTGATTTATTTTTAAACTCTTCAATGAAATCATAACCTGGGGAGGCAAGAACAATGGAATGCTTGAATGGCGAAGGAATAGGAGTACTTGCAGTTGCTAATTTTGTCACACCCACACTAACTGGAATTGGGGGAGTGTCTGGAAATAACTCCTTTGTGGTACTGGTGGATACATTGATAGTGTGACTTGGACCTGTCAAAATCCTTTGCCTCTTTTGATTGCCTTGATCACCTGGTGTTTCTATGGTATCTTTTATTGTTTTCCTCTTAGTATTGTGTGTAATTTGTCGTTGTAGCACATGTTGACCACCACTAGTACTACTACCCATACCATCGCCACCAATGGCACTCCCAGTTGCACTAAGTTGTCCACCAAGGGCATGTCCTAGTTGTGATTGTATCTGACCATGAGGATGAGGATTAGAAGCTCTAACAAATTGAGTTTGACTTGTATGCCCTTGGTCTACTTTTTCACCTCCATGCCCAAGGCCAGATTTATCACCTATTTTTCTATGCTCAACACCTGGTATTGTCCAAGGGCCCTGTCCTTTGGACCCTAAAGGACCACCTTCATAACCAATTTTTTCAAGTATGGCTGCTCCTGAAGTATATGTTGAAGCATATTCTTCTTTTGTGGCCTCACTTAAACCAGGTTTGTAATTGGCATGGATTTGTTCTTCTTCTTCCCTATCAATATCATCATTAGATTCATCACTTCCTTTGCTTCCACGTTGATCAAGATGCTCTATATTCCACAATTTTCTAAAATATTTATCTTCTTTGTTAGCTCCATACTCTGCAAGAGCTCTTGGATCACCTAGGTCCTTCCTCATAGACCAAAAGGCAGTAATTTTTGATCGTGACCAATGTTTATCTATAACTTCCTTCTCTAGAGAACCTGGAATTTTTACTCTACTAGATGGTTTATCACTTTTTTCATAAAAAATGTTGTATGTCCTGATTGTCTTTCGGTGCAATGCCATAATTTATGGTGACAATTGTTCAAAATAAATACCATTCTTAGCAGCACTTTTCTCCATTGCTATTTTGACCTCATCCCAAGAATCCTTGTTTCTCAAGTTTTCAAGCAAGGGTTTACTTTGATGTTGAATTCTATTTGTAGTATTCCTATTGGCCACAATCATTGATTTAATGATGTCACATGGATCATACTGCCAGTGACAGATAGCA
Organism: Sequoiadendron giganteum; assembly: GCA_007115665.2. Lineage (NCBI taxonomy): Eukaryota > Viridiplantae > Streptophyta > Pinopsida > Cupressales > Cupressaceae > Sequoiadendron > Sequoiadendron giganteum. Next base: position 65,805,729 of record CM021108.1, on the reverse strand, counting down.
TCAAAGTCAAAAAAATTCAAAAGATTATGTGCCACACTAAATGCTTTTCTCTTGAATGTGAACCCTCCACATGAAAAAGGTAAAGAAGGAAATAAGGTCTTCTTTTGTTGACTGAGAAAATGTAGTTCATTAGCACTCTGCACCTGCCTTACATATTCCAATGCAAAAACCCTTTACATCACATGTATTGGAAGTTTGTATAGTTGTACTCCTGATCCATAAAATCTTAACACAGTATATTCTTCCATTAAGTACCAATCAACTAATTGTATTTCTTTTCCTAGTTGCATGCAGTTTCTACATGAAATAGACAATCTAGGCATTGGAGTATTTGTAATTACTTGATGCAATGGAGCCAAAAAGTAGTCTACAAAATGATTGTAGTTCCTTCGAGAATCATGCATCCTTATCTCAGTGGTCCATTCATATACTAGAGCCATTTTAATTTTCTCTGCATTACTATAGGGCTGAATCTGAAGCTTGTTGGTCTAAAACATTCCTCTAAATTTGAATAGAAAAAGATAGCACAAGTAGGTTGTGAACCTAAATTTCTTTGTGGAACCTGCTTTAATCATTAAAAATTGTTTATGCATGGATTATACAATGTGCTGAGTATAATTATATTTGACATGTTCATCAACATAATGGATATTATATACCATTTCAAGGAGGCTTGCACCCACTTCCAAATTGCTATCTAGACCGAGGCAAAATGCTAGCATGGAAATAGTATCCTGAACCCATGGTTTAAAAATATCCAATTTATAAGGAGGCTTATGATCACCTTTCAATTTGTTTCTATCCTTAACTATTTTATTTAAGAAATCATTTTTCAGCCTTTCTTCCACTGCTTCATAATCACTAGCAAGCTTTTCTAGGTCAATGTGGTGGTTTCCAAATTCTTCGGTTGTAAACCCCAACACTTGTCCAAGTTCTACTGCATGAATGGATAAAAATTCTTCTTGGTTATCTTTATTAACAATTTCTCTTTTCTTATCATCATAATTTTCGGCACAGACCATGATAAATTCTGGGCAAGGGAAAACTTCATGTAACATCATGTGCCCTAATCCAGTTACCCACGATGCACTGATACTATAAACTTGCCTGTGCTTTGCAGCCTTATTCTGAGATGAAAATATAAGTTCTGAGGTATGCCTACCATAGATTTCAGGATCATAAATATCATGGTACCCATCGGTGAAACCTGGGGTTTTAAGCAATTCTACATAATGTATTTTTTTATCGGACATTGCTCTAGTGGTACTAGTGGTAGACATGCTTATACAAATGTGAAGTTGTGAAATTTGAATTCCCTAATAAGTAATACCTATTAGTCCTCCTTAATTTTAATGAATTCTCGAGTCTCTAAAGTCTAAACCCAAACTTCAAACTTTGAAAAAATAAGATTTTAAGAAATGTCAAACGATGAAATGTAGCCGCAGGAATTCTTTCACTTACCAAGATTCTGAGTCCCGACTCTTGAAAAATGGAATGGCGTTGTTGGAAGTGGAACTGTGGAATCCAAAACAGGGTGGTGCACTATAATGAGCAATCTAAAGATTGAAGACTTTAAAAATCAACGTACAATTTCAAAGTGCAAAGTGTTTTAAATGCTTTTTTTCTCGTAATTGGAATGTTAAAGTGAATGACACGTCTTAGGAGTTAGGTCTACAAGACTACAAGTTGAAAATTCTTAACCATTGATCTTTCTAAATCTAACGGTTATAGGGTGATTCCAAAGGTTTAAGTTGGGAAGCCCATCGCTCTGTGCATTTCATTACGGAATGCAACTACAACTATACATCAAATGTTCATCCAATTGTTGAAACTTGAGTAATTTATGATATTAACTTTAAATTTTAAAAATAAACATCAATCACTTGACAGTTGACACTTAGTAGTACAAAGTACTTTAAATGCTTTGTTTTTCGAAATTGTAACATTAAAGTGAATGACATGTCTTAGGTCTACAAGTTGCAAATTATTAACCATTTATCTTTCTAAATCTAACAGTTATAGGGTGATTCTAGAGGTTTAAGTTGGGAAGCCCATCGTTCTGTGCATGTTATTACAAAATGTAACTACAACCATACATCAAATGTTCATCCAACGATTGAAACTTGAGTAATTTATGATATTAACTTTAAAAATAAACATTAATCACTTGACAGTTGACAACATGCTTGGAATTTGATGGTCTATTTTAGAGTTAGACCGTATAGTTTGACTTGCTATATTTTTATTAAACCGTAAAAAATTATTATATAGTATTTTAATTTATAATATATATCATTTTATAATTTTTATTATAAAAAGAAAATAGATTATAACTTTTTTGAATATTTTGAATATGAATTTAGAAACTTTTGACATTTTTATAATAGCTATCATTTTTTATATTAATATAAGTGATTTATAATATTATTATAAAAATATATATTAATTTAGAATCTTTTCAAAATAAAACATAATTATTTTTAATTTTTAGAATATATTTAACAAGATTTATTTTTAATATGATTTTAGAAACTTTTGTTAATTGTTAATTATAACAGTAGATTTTTATATTTATCACTAATAATTATCATTGTTTTCTAATTTTTCAAGGTATTGCATTTATAAAAGATTTTATATAAAAATTCATAAATTAAACAATTTTTTTGATAGGCATTTAAATGACCAAACCATCATAAAATTTCATATGACAGGTAACCGGTAGGGGTGACTGTCAAATTCCAGGACTGGTTGATAGTGACACTTAATAGTACAAAGTGCTTTAAATGCTTTGTTTGATTGTTTCTCGAAATTGGAACATTAAAGTGAATGACACGTCTTAGGTCTACAAGTTGTAAATTCTTAATTTTGACCATTGATATTTCTAAATCTAATGGTTATAGGGTGATTCTGGAGGTTTAAGTTGGGAATCCCATCGCTCTAAGCATTTCATTATGGAATGCAACTACAACCATACATCAAATGTTCATCCAAAGGTTGAAACTTGAGTAATTTATGATATTAACTTTAAAGTTAAAAAATAAACATTAATCACTTGACAGTTGACACTTAGCAGCACAAAGTGCTTTAAATGCTTTATTTCTTGAAATTAGAACTTAAAGTGAATGACACATCTTAGGTCTACAAGTTGCAAATTCTTAATCTTAACCGCTGATCTTTCTAAATCTAACAGTTATAGGGTGATTTCAGAGGTTTAAGTTGGGAAGCCCATCGCTCTGTTCATTTCATTATGGAATGTAACTACAACCATACATCAAATGTTCATCCAACGGTTGAAACTTGAGTAATTTATGATATTAAATTAAAAAATTTAACATGACACATTTGTTTTAAAGTCAATACCATAGGCATCGGCCTAACAAAGCTTTATCGGTGGAACCCCCATCATAGCCCTACCGATGGCCCGAAGGTGAAGACTCATAACTCATAAGTTGTGCTCCCCGATATACTGATAGAGTCAACAAAAGTAAGCACATCATTGTAACACATAAACATCAGTGGAACGAATGATTGCATTCCCTCGATGGCCCGATATAACCATGAATTATAATCTATCAAGTGCATATTGCATAAAGTATATTACTTAATTTCTCAAAATAAAAAAACTGATTTGAATATATTAAATTATTAATAGACACTAAAGTTCCGAACTTGGAAATCAACTCTTTACTCTTAAGCGAAATGAACAATGAAGATTCAAGAATAACACAACACAACCATTTATTTTATTGCAACTGAATTTCAATGCCACGTTATTACACATCTTTTTACAGACGAGTAGCATTGTAGCTCCTATTTTGTATAAATAAAATATATCAGTGTGTCACTTTAGTACTTTACACAGACAAAATTTAATAATTTATTCCAAGTTGTTGCTTGTTACAATGGATTACAAATTGATTCCAATTTCCAAGCTTCTGCTGCTGAAAAATTACTACAAATGTAATTCTAAAAATAAATGCATGATTCCAAGCTTCTGCTGGTGACAACGTAATACAAATGTGGCTCTGAAAATAAATTCATGATTCCAAGCTTCTGCTGGTGGATTTTCCAACTATGTTGGGGAAAGGGGGTTCTAATAAATCCTGGGGAAATGGGAGCCATGAAGATACAATATGTACTTATCCCCTTTGAGAACCAAAGTCATATAGAAGATGAAATACAAATGTCTCTTTGAAAATAAATGCATGGGGCTTGCCTAGCTAGCCATGTTGGGGAAATGGGAGCTGTTAGAATATAAGAGGAGAAGCAAATCTGCTCCCATCTTTTGCACGCAGCTTCCATGCACTGGTATAACACTTACCTCCATCAAAGCTCCTCATCCTGGTTCAAAACTTGTCTAAGAAGTCAGGTTAACCAAATCAACTTCTTTCCAATTCCACCCATTCTGAACTTGAAGGAAATTTATCTTTTACTGATTACTCTGTAACTACATAACTGTAGGTAGGAGAATTTACAGTATCCCCAATACTGCATCATCTTCTTCGTGAATCCTTATTAACCCTAGAAAATAAAAACCCTTATGGCACTATCCATTATTCACTGAATCACTAATACTATCCCTATTTATGGGCCACCAGTACCGCTACCAGTCTATATAATTAAAATGTTTAATTTGATTGACGTCTAGCCATATGCAAACTATACCTCAAGCTGACAAGTTGTCAAAATCACTGATTCACCAGTGCCACTCAAAGTTCAAACGATATGAAATCATTACAAATATTATTTCATTAAAGCTATGAGTTTTCCAAGAAATTGCTTTGGATGTTCATTTCACATATGGCATTAATCGTCGCCACTGCCACTGCCAACCATACTTTCTTCAAAAAGATTAAGAATTTCAATTAAATTAAATGTACAACATCGAGGCATTGAAAAGACTGAATGAGTGATGAGCGATGGGCCTTTATCTCGCCACATGTCTGCATCTAATGATTATAGTGTTACTCCAGAGGTTTCAATTCACAAGTCTAATGCTTCAGAGATTTACTTCCAGAATGCAACTCTTTTTTCTTGTTGGTGTACAGATTTGTCACTTTAACCATGAAAATAGATGCAAAATATTTTAAAACAAATGACACAAAGTTCATTTTTTTAACAATCAGTAAAGAAAAGCGATATTTTCTCTTTTAACAAATGAATTAATCTAAACACACAGTCTTAGAGATGAAAAAAATATGCATTTTGAATCTGACCTAATAGATAAACATTGAACAATTATCATGAAGAAACACAATTCATTCATAATTAAAAGGAAGCATTAATAAATACACAGATTTAGAAATATATTCTTTTATCTCTCTAATGCCAAAAATGTGGTTTCACAGACCTGTCACCCCACACCCTGTATAATCAAAATTCAAAAAGCGCTAAAAAATTGAAACTAAGCCCCCTTATCATTACATGTCACAAATTCACAATTCACAAAAGGATTCATGCATTTTGTTAAACTGTTGGGGGTGTCAGGACTTTGTATAGTTCCAACTGCATTTCCATAACTAAATTATGAAATTTAGCGCATTCTTCTTCTTCTTCTAAAATGAAAATCACCCTGTTGTACTCGGCATAGCTGGTTTTCTCTTTCCACACCACTGAACGTAGTTGGGAAATGATGTCAAGTTTCTCTTCTTCAGGACAATTCAAATTTGGTTGCATGACGGCCAAGGTTCATCTTTCCATACCTTGATATTGGCTGGAAGTACCATTTTGAGGAAAATCTGAGTATGGAGTTCAAAATGTTGCCACCTTTCCTTGTATACAAGCTCACTTAACTTTACCAACAGGATGTGACAATCTGCTACTAAATTCGTTTCTCCAACCTCCTTATTTAAGATCTATCCTTTCAAAGGATTTAAAAGATTATGTTAAACCTATCTAGTTGGTGTTTGATAGCATTTGAGAAGACATCCCTTAATGGCACCGTACAATTCATTAAATGAGTTGACACTTCGAAAGTTGTGCATCCCATCGAGGTCGCCCAATCGTTGAGAAACAAAACTTTATAACCATTTGTACGGTAATAAAATCTCAACCATTGATTTCTAGAAATCTAACGGTTCTAGTGTTATTCTGGAGGTTTCAAATCACAAGTCTAGTGCTTTAGAGATTTACTTCCGAAATGCAACTACAGTTGTCCATCAAACATTCATTGAACGACCCCTATGATTTTTTGTTGGCATATCTGTTTATTTTGCCACTGGATTTTTTTATTATTTTGAGATTCTTTTTAATTTTCCAATGAAAATATATTTTTCGCTTTGAAAAAAGGTTTTAATCGCCAATGGAAAACAAATTCTGGTTTGAAAAATGGTTTTAATTGCCAATGAAAAATATTTTATTCGATTAAAAAAATTGCAATTTTCCAAGATTTTCCATGAACTACCAAGGATGATAAAAGATTTTCCAATTGGGATTTTTTTTTTCCCAAAAACTGAAAAAAATCGCCAATAAAATTAATATTTTTCATCTAGAAGTATACAGGATTCGCTAGGATTTTACACCTATGCTGAGGGGGGGGGTTTCTTAAAATTTTCCCTAGGCACAATATCCCATGCCATAGACATGCATTTGGACACTTGTAAAATATTCCCTTACACCTCTTACAACTGTCATAATATGCAATATTCTCTCCTCAAGCTTGGGCGCCCAAAAATATGCTAATAATGACCTATGACAGATGCCTTACAACTATCATAAAATCTATCATAAATCTACCATAAAATCTGCCATAAGATCCATCATAGAATTTATCATAACTGACCAAAATATCTAATTCTCATACAGCATGTCATAATCCAACTTGGGTGCCAACTTTCTCCATGCACAAAGATGCCTTATGACACATCATAGAATCTGTCATAAGTCAAAGATTCCAAAGTGGAACGCCTATCTCATACACACTTTGACATGATGCTTGGATCTTGAATTGCTGCAATAAATCACTGAAATTATGCTCTTGAAAATAATTCTTGTTCTTAATGCTAGATAGATTTCAAATGATGCAATAACTAGGTAATTATATGTAATTATTTTAATTTCTCGCAAGTTAAATCTCAATAGCCAACAATGCACACTTGAATTTCAAATAATAAAAGGCCACCTTCGACATATTTGAATTTGAGGCCAAAATAGGGGGACATAGGCACCCTAGGCGTCAGTGTCTCAGACCTATTTTTTGGGAATTAAGGAGTTGAGGAAAAGTATTAAATGAATGAATTTGTTTTGTATCGAAACATGATAAAATGGGCCATGAATTGCATAATATAGGAAATCAGATGTTCAATTAAGTCCAATCACTTAAGGGGGAGAAAAATATAGTGTGAAATTGTCAAGGGTGACAATTTACAATGCTACACATATGATACAAACGTATATGACTATATCTTTACAAGAAAATAAATTGAGGCAACTTGGTTCTATTCATTACTATTGAACTAGATTTGAGAAACTTACCAACCAAACTAAAGGACTGACAAATGACTTATTTACTAGATGTTACATAAGTGGCCTTCAGGATAAAATTCAAGACGAGGTCAAAAATTTTAGATCCAAGGAGATGATCACCACCACAGGTTTGGAACAACTTATAGAAGACAATGTCACAACTCATTGTTGATTATCCAATTTTTCCTTATTCAAAAATACTATAATGAATCATCTTGTACCCACCCTGAAAATTGAATCCATGCCTATCAAACATCTCAACAAAGTAAAGATGTAGGATCATTGAGAAAAGGGGTTGTGCTATAATTGTGATGAAAAATTTACACTATGCCATCAATGTATAAAACGGAAAATGTATTTACTTGATGTGGAATCTCCACCAAAGGTTGAGGAATGGGAACCATGCCAAAAAATCCCAAGAAGAGGAGCATCCACTGATTGAGGATTAAATTTTTTACATTGATCTTGAAATTTGTATGCATGAATTAGTTGGGATATCTACCCCTTAGACAATGAAGGTCAAAGGTTTTTAAGAAGAATTCTCTCAAAATTCTCATGATTTAAGCAGTACTCATAATTTGAGTAACCTAAGATTGGATAAACAAGTAAACTATTTTTTTTTCCCTTGTTCTAGCTTTGAGGTCATTATTTATAATGGAGGAACCTTACCTTGTAAGGGTAAGTGCTAAATATTTAAATTCCTATAGATTATTACACTCAAATTTAATATGTCTATCCTCCATGTGGGTAGTTGTGATATTATTTTGGGATAATAATGGCTTTGCACTCTTGGTCCTATCTTGTAGGAATTTTCTAAACTTTAGATGTAGTTCACAACTAACTATCAACACATTGTATTAGGCCTGAACCCTAGATATTTTAGTCTCCTTATCTCTTATTAAATGGAAAATTTACTTAAATGGGATCTCATGGAATTATTGCACAACTTTCTACTATTCAAGTTATCAACTCTTTTGCCTCAATCCACCATAAAGGATTTCCAAGAGTGTTTACACCATCATTCAATGTTTTTTCTCAAAATAACTAGCTTACCTTCAAGCCACACTAAAGATCATGCTATCTAACTATTGCCTCAGAGCACACCTCTAAATATCTACATTTATAGGTACCCATTTTTGCAAAAGACTAAGATATATAAATTAACTTAGGAACTACAATGCCAATATATCCAATACATGTTTTTGGCTTGTGATTTGTTATGATAAATCGACAACTTGTCATTAAAATAATGTAGTGGTTTTCATATTTACTCTAAATATTTCCTTGAACATTTGTGTTTGTAATAATAAGTATGTAAAAAGTATTAATGTGATTTTACACTTACACAACTAGATCTATAATATATTTTGTTAATATGATCTCTTAAAATATAGAATTATGACATTTATATGTGTTTATATTCTTATAATACATATAATGCTTGTTATTTTTCAATGTCTTGATCAACTTTTCTATATCTAAGATATATATTATACTCAACACATTTTAATTGTATAATAAATAATAAGAAAACATTAAACATTCAAATATATTTAAATATAATACCTCTAACAATATAAATATCTCAAAAAGTAAACAACTATATAAGTTAATTTAATATTTAAGATTATTACATTTTAAGATTTAGTTAGTGTAGCCACCACTTGTAGCAGAGTTGGTTGGGCTTGGGGTTTGCATCCCTCGAGGTCATAGGTTCGACTCTGCTTCATAATGGGAAAGGAAAGGGCTAGTATTAGTGTGCTAGTTCCTACTCTGTTGACTCGGGGTATAGCAATGGAATTTACCCCTAACCTCCTTGAGGTTAGATAATTTTTTGGCTTAAAAAAAAAAGGAATATTTTATCATTCATGGATTGTTCATGGAGGCCTAACGGCTATATTCCTAATTGTGACAAACCTTTGCATGCTAGGCTTCCTTGTGGTCCTCAAGGTTATGGTAGTTGAACTATACAGCAACATGGGCCCCTCTATAATCTTCACAGGCATGCAAGATGAAATGCGTCTATTTTCAGGCAGAAATTCACAAAACCCAACTAGGTACCATTTCGACAACCTAGACATTTGGTGCGAACCAAACAACCGATTTTTGAATTATATGAAAATGATAGAGATAAACTCTGGAAAAGAAGATTGAAGGTTCACAAAAAAACCAGAGCAAGATTCATCATTCCTGAATCATTTTTATAAGGTTGTTGAGGCAGATCTAAAATCTCACAAAGAGTGTAAAGGTGCTTCTTTTACGGGTGTAAATTCTAGAGGTCTTCCTTTCAATCCAACGATATCAGGGAGGTATGGGAATCCATCTTGGCATGACACTACAATATGGAAGAAGAAGATAAATGAAGAAGCAAAAGGGTTTTTCCACGAGGGGAATGAGTTGCAAACTAAGAAGAAATTTGAAAAGACTATATCAAAAAATATAGAGGGAGGTAAAGCAGGCTAGGGGAATAATATATCTCTGCATGGAAACAAATATGTGAAATCAATAGGGTTTGGAAAAAATGCTGCAAAAACATGAAATGGATTGGTTCAAAGAAATAATGATAATCCCACGGCAGTGGGTCACAGTAAAGGCCCTCCTCAAAATAAAGAACAAATGGGTTAGAAAGAAGCAAAGAAAAAGGATTCTCAGGGGAAAATCGCAGATTGACATAAGCAAAGAAGGAGAAAGAAGGTGTCAAAGAATAAGAAGAAGAAATGAGCTAGTGGTAAGAAGGGGGATCTGCAATGGAGAAAGGAGACTGTAGGTGAAGGACAAATAAATCAAAAAGACCCTGTCAGGAATGTAGATTTAGATTGTGTTTGGGAAAGTTATCAACAATCACCTAAACAATATGTGGAGGTTACATTTCCTGAGTTTTTTTTGGAACCCCAGATCCAAGATCTTTGACAAAGGGCTTTAATAGGTAAGGTTTGGAAATTATCATTGGATTTAAGCACTTTGCAAGATTTATTTTTTGATGAATGGGAGGGGAATTCCAAGGTTTTCTACCTTGATAAACCTAGGGACATTTTTGTAGTGTTATTCTTAGAAAAATCGTATAGAGATATGGTTTTTAGAGTAAAGTCTTGGGTGTTTTAGGGCTTTGGTTTGTTCTTGCAACCATGGTGTCCAAATTTTAAACCCCAAGACCTAATTATAAAATTTATTCCTATATGGATTCAACTGAAAGATCTGGCATTGGAATATAGAGAGTTCAAGTTAATTGAAATAATGGTAAATCAAAGGTATTTTTCTTTGCCAAGATAAGGTGTTCTATAAAAACCTTTCAAAACCTATTAGAATTTGTGCATTATTAGATGTAACAAAGGATTTTCCCTCCCAAATTCATCTAGTTTCAAACTATGGTTCAAGTGGGTTATGAATATAATTGTAGAAAATGCAAACAATGCTTGGCGCAGTTGCCATGATTTGGAGCAGGCTTTGGGCAATTGTTCAATATTGAGAGGAGGATTTTAGTAAAAGGAAAGGTCAAACGAAATGGAATGCCAAATATTTCCTTTCAAATTTGTGGAAGTGAATGCGAGAAGTCAGTTTTGTTCATCAGAGGCTGCAATAGTTATAAAGGAAAAGTTCTGCGCTAGAACGGAATTGGAGAAATGTCTCGTTTTGATCTTGAAATAGTCTGAAGTACAGTTGAAAAAGCAATATCTTTTGGACAATTTTTTTTCAAAATCTTTGCATTTATATGGTCCATCTACATTTTCTTGCTCAATCAGTCAAATTGAGTATATAAAAAAGAATCTGATGTTCAATGGAGGGAGATTTGTAGTGAATATTTCAAAAAATATGGCAACATAGTCTTAGGTTGAAGCATTCCAGGGTAGAGGTTTGGAATTGGTTGCAAATGCACAGTTAGAAGATTCGGTAGAGATACAAGATCTAAAACAATTTATTCATAAAATGTTGTTTTCTATTGGCTAAAAAATTGATTGAAGAGATTGTAGATGAGGCTATGAATGAAGATATCAATATTGCACAATCTAGTCCAATGGAATTTTATTTGTCTCCTGATAGGCCAACACTAGGTACAAATAATAAATAGGTTTCAGCTTGGTCTAAATGTCAATCTGGGGATCGTAAGCTTGCGAGAATTATTGCGGCAACATACCTAAGGGAGGAAAGCAGTGAATTATGTGGGGATGAAATGCAACTAGAACACATAAAGGAGCACCTACAATGAAAATATGATTCAAACTTATATTTATGTTCTACTCGATTATGTGCTAGAAGTGACAAGAGTTGTTTCATAAACTGTAACAATCTACAACAATAATAATCTGTGAAAATAACAACAATTTATAGCAGAAAGTAAAACAACCCAAATCATGTAATCATTTAGCTAGTCTTTAACAAAGGTGTTGAAATTGAAATCATGCGGAAACAAAATCTATCTTAACCAAACAAAATCAGAAGAAAAAAAAATGTAGAAAATAAAACATCACTGAGCTTCCCAAGGAGTGGGCCCTTGCTCTTAGCTCACAAGGTGGATAGAACAAAAACCTTTTTGCACTGCCTCGATTAGAATAAACACTATTTTATTTATTAAAAGTTTTATACAAAAATCTGCTGCAAAAATTTTGTTGTCAAAGTCTACATTCTATCTTCTCTTATACAATGTGCTTACTTATATATGCATTGTTTGGAACAACGAAATACAAAAAAATAAAATTGTTTTGGCCTGTGGCCAAAAAAATTAGAAGAGACAAAGATATGAGTCGCTAATCCACATATTAAAACAACACTATTATAATAGTGAGAAAATATAGGAGACGAGAATATCTTTGGTTTTGTCTAGCTGGCAAGCTTGTCCTCCATGGATTTTTCTCCAGCTACCAAACACGTCTTTTTTCACAAACTAATATTTGTAGTTTCCTCAAGAAAGCTCACCCACCATACAACTAGCAGCTCATCCTCCATCATGGGTTTCCATATGGGATACAATGGTGTTGAAGTGACCACATGGAATTATTGGGTTACAAAGATCTTAGCATAAAATAGATTCGCATGGATGAAGAATACATGCAAGAAGTGCCACGAGGAACCAAAGGAAGGCCACCATTAGATATAAAAATGCACAGTTAGCTCAATGCCACCTTGAAATAAATAAATTGTTGGTCAAAGAGTAATGCACAAAAGTTCCTAAACAAAAAGTGACAAGAAGATATTCTGCATAAAATGTGACATAAAGTTATTCCGATCTGCATGTTGCGAGCTTTATTTCCCAAGTCTAAAAATCACAATGCTTATTAGTAAAGACAACCAATCATTAATTTCCATATTTTATCCAAAACTCTATTAAATACCACTTATATATATCTAATCATATGCAACATAAAATGGTGAAATAGTATGATATGGAACGAAAATGGAATGTGGAAGTGGATATGAAAGTAGATGAAATAGGCTACAATGTGGCATAAAATGGGAAATAAATGGATCTCATCATCTCCTTTAGGATGGGATACATCAAAAGGTTTGTTATAAAGGGAAAAATTTGAGCTAGCAGACATTTCAAAGAAAAAAAGCTTTTGAATGCTGCCATAGCTAGGGAGAAAGAAAACATTCTAGTTTCTGAAGAGCCAGTTGTTGAAGTTAAGAATGTTGGTACAATAAATGTATCACAAGATAATGAGTGTTTAGGAGATTTTGATTATTCACAATCCTTATCAATATCACAAATTCCTAGTACTCAATCAATGCCTCTGAAAACTCCAGATTAAAGAGGTAGGAAGTCTTATGCCACCAAAATGAAAGAAGAGATTGCAGTTGGACTGCAATCTACCTTGGACAACAAATTTGGTAGTCTTAGCAAACAAAAGACTGAGGAAAGCATGTTTCTCTCCTTGATATCAATGAAGATCATTTCAAGGAATATTGGGGGTATAAATGCCCCTGACAAGAAAGCTCAAATCAAGAAAAAAATTGATGCTTGTAGAGAAAACATGGTTTTATTGCAAGAAACCGAAACTTCGAAAATGGTGTATGAGGCATCAATAGGAAAGTGGAAAAATTTGAAGTCAGTTCATTCTCCTACACAAGGGGCCTCAGGAGGCATTATCACAATGTGGGATCCAAATTCAGTTGTATTACAATTAGTTTAAAATGAGAAGAACTGGCAACTTGTAAAAATTTCACATTTCGAGTTGCAATTTTATTTAATAAATGTCTATGCTCCAACAAAAATAGTGGAAAAAAGATAGCTTTGGGAGAGATTGTCAAATGTTCTGGATGGAATTAGGAATGACAAGGTGATTGTAGCAAGTGATTTTAATGCAATATCTAACTTGCAAGAGAAAAAAGGAGGCATCAGGCCACGAATCAGACTAATGGAGGATTTTGCGACATTTATAAAAGATAATGCCTTTATCGATATCATGCTGAAAAATGGGAAGTTCACATGGACACAGAAAAGGTTCCTTGCAAATTGTAGAAAGATTAGATAGGTTCCTGACTACACCTAATTGGTTTTTGGGTAAGAAGATTTTTTCATCACAAATTGTGCCATCTACTTCTGACCATTATACTATTTATTTGGATATAGAAGTAAATAATTATGTGCCCAAGGTTAAATAATCTTTTAAGCTTCATAAAATGTGGTTTAGGCATCCACATTTTTTGCAACTTTTACAACAATGGTGGGTCAGTGCTCCTTTTGTGAAGGGTTCTAGAATGTTGCAATTATGGAACAAGCTGAGATATGTTAAATCACACATTAAGCACTGGAATATACATGTATTTAAGAATATTTTTCATTAGAAAGAGTTGATTTTTAAGAAACTTTCTAAAATAAATGAAAAGATCATAGAATAAGGGTTAGATTCCAATACCTATTAATAGCAAAAGAGGTTGCAGTTGGAGTGGGCTGAGCTGGTGGCAAGAGAAGAAATTTATTGGCGATAAAAATCAAGGGAAGTATGGTTGAAAGAGGGGGATAGAAATACAAAAAAAATTCATGCATCAACTCAATTTAAGAAGGCTTTAGCGACCATTTTCTCAATTCATAACTCAATATCAAGGGAGTTGCTTACAAAAGAAGATGAAATCCAGAGTGAGGGTGTTATATTTTTTTCATAGCTATTAAGGGATTCGGGGAATAATTCAATGACATCAACAAATCAAGGAGTGGATGTATTAGGAAGTATACCAAAGTTGATTAATGAAGAAGATAATAACTAGCTAATGAGGCCATTTTCATTTGATGAAGTTAAGAAGGTGGTTTTTTCCTTATCCCCTGACAAGGCATCGAGTCCTGATGGGTTCACAACATTATTTTTTCAAAAGTGTTGGGAGTTTGTAGGCATTGATATTTTGATGGCTCTAGAGGAATCAAGGAAATCGGGGATAATGTTTAACAAGTTTAATACTACTCACACTAAAGGATTTTGACTCAATTTCCAATGAAAGGTCGTCGAAATTGTGACGAACTTTCGTTGGAAATATTTCGTTGAAAAATCGACAAAATTTGAAACATCGATTTTTTGACCCAACCGACGATGCTGGGTCGGAATTTCGACTTTTCAAATTTCGTCAATTTTTCTATGAAATATTTCTGATGAACGGTCGTTGAAATTCTAACAAAATTTCGTCGAAAATTGAGTCAAAATGTATCAGTGTCATATTATCATATTCCAAAGGTAAAGGATCCCAAAACATTTGCAGATTTTAGGCCAATATCATTAAATGCAACATGATATATAAAATCTTTACAAAAGCTATTTATCTCATAATTCAACCCTTCATTTCAAGAGTCATTTCACAAGAACAAGGAGGCTCTGTGCCTGGGAGGGAAACTTCAGAAGGAGAAATAGTTGCTCATGAAGTATTAGATTCTATTAAAACTAGTAATATTTCTTGCTTTTTTATTAAACTTGATATGATGAAGGCTTATGATAGAGTCAATTGGGATTTTTTGATTCAAGTGCTGCATAAATTTGGTTTTAGTAATAGATGGTGTAAATGGATTCGATCTTGTCTGGCAGGGGCTAAGTTTTCAGTATTAGTCAATGGCTCTCTAGTTGGATTTTTTAGTTCCACTCAAGGGGTTAGACAAGGTGACCCTTTGTCTCCTTTTTGATTTATTCTAATGGCCGAGGCATTAAGCAGGTCAATTTGAGAATTGCATAATCAGGGTCTATGGCAGGGTATATCTATTCCAAATACACATATTGTTGCCACACACTCTTTATTTGCAAATGATACTTTATTGTATGGTAAGTCTTCTCTACAAGAATCTATGTAGGTAAAAAAATTATAGAGAATTATTCCTCAGTTTCAAGACAAAAGGTTAATGCAAGTAAGTCTAAGATTTACATTTTTAATACAAAGGCCTCTATTTCAAGGAAAATAGTTAAAATGTTGGGTTTTCAACAGGATGATTTTCCTAGTACTTATCTAGGAATTCCTTTTCTCATGGGGATAGAAAGAGTAAAGTATTGGCAAAAAATCATTGAAAGAATTAAATCCAAAATTCTTTCTTGGAAAGCTAGATGGCTGTCACTAGCTAGTCGTATAATAATGGTTAAATCTGTTTTAGCATCCATTCCAAATGATTATATTTCTATTTTGAAGGTGCCAAATTGTGTAATTAAAATCATTGAGAAGGTTATTACAAGCTTCTTATGGAGAGGTAACATAGATGAGAAAATAAAAGTGCCTTTGATATCTTTGGATAATATGTGTATGAATACATATACTAGGGGTGTTGGTTTGCACAATATTTCTGCAAGGAATTTAGCTCTTGGAGCAAAATTGACTTGGCAGATGTATAAAAGGCCCAAATTGAAATGGTGCACTATAATGAAAAATAAATACTTAGACAATTGTATTCCTAACAAAGTTTTCACAATTGCAAACCCTCCAAATGGATTGATTATGTGGAACTTTATCATTGCTTGTCGAGAGGTTATTGTTCCTTATTTGTCCTGGGAGGTCGACAATGGGGAACATGTATAGTTTTGGAAAGATTCATGGAATGGTTTCCCTCGAATTACATCCTTGAAAGTATTGCAACCTTTGGAATAAATTTAATCTGTGGAGTGGGGGAAAAAATTGAAAGATTATGTTGAAACAGTAGAACCTGTAACAGGAAAATTCATATGGAAGGACTTCTCTTGCTCAACTTTATCTCTTGAACAAAAGTCTATTCTTCAGAAGGAACTAGGGAAGAGATTTGCTTATTTTTCAAATAGACCGGATAGATTATTTTAAGGCCTTGCTAAAGATGGAAACTATATAGTGAAAGAGGGATATAATTCAATTATTGCAAACTCAATTCAGACTCATTCACATAGATATTTTTCATTATGTTGGAGTTCAATGATGCTTCCTAAGGTAGGGAGCGTTGCATGGCTTGCTCTAAAACAAAAAATTTTAACTAGTGACAGATTACACAAATTGGGTTTTGTAGAGCCTTTTAAGTGTGTATTGTGCCAAGATTCTTTTGAAATTGTTGATCATCTGCTTGTTAATTGTAAATTAGCCCAAGAATGTTGGATTTTCATGAGAGAAAAATTACATATTTATTTTCCAATGCCTAATTCCTTATGGGATCCCTTTTCAAGTTGGCATGTTCTGTATAAAACATCTTTATATGCTTGCATTTGGAAAGTAATTCCATCAATAGTTATTTGGTGTATATGGTGGGAGCGTAATAGGAGGATTTTTTGTAAGAAAAGTCATTCTCTAAAAAAAAATCAATTCAAAATGGAAAAGAATATCTCAGAAGTGGTCAACTCTTATGTTCGAAACAATAAGAATGTCTACTCCATATTTACCAATTGGGACAATGGGATATTGAGTAGTTTCCCATATATATCAATTTCCTTTAATGGTGCCCAACAAAGCATTTGTGGGAGAAAGCGGGATAGATCTAAGGTTCAATGGACACCTCCTTCTTTAGGATTCCATAAACTTAATTTTGACGGGACTTCGAGGGGGAGTCCAAGATTGTTAGGGGTGGGTATGTGTATTCGTGATAGAAAAGGTTTGCTTGTAGCAACACAAGAAATAAGTTTGAATAATGAAACAAATAATGTGGCAAAGGCTAAAGCATTATTATAGGGTCTGCAATTGGCAAAAGATCTGGGATTAAATAATCTACATATTGAAGGGGACTCATTGATTATCATTAACACGTGTAAAGTAAGATAGATTCATAATTGGAGGCTTGGTTACATTCTAAGGAGGGTATGGATGTTGATGGATTCTTTTCAAGAAATACAAATATCACATGTATACCGGGAAGGTAATAATGTAGTAGACAAGATCGCAAATTTAGGTTGTGAGGGGCAAGAATTTAAGTGTATGGGAATGAGTGAATTATGAAAAATAATATACACTATTACAAGTTTTAATTAAATCAAAGCAAGGGAATATAGGGGATATTCATCTATGATCATGAATATAAGGGGTGGAAGTGCTTTGATTTATTCAAATCAATAAAAAAGCAAGATCAACATCAGGATGGTAGTATAATCCTGAGTTCTTGCTTCACTATTTTGTATGAGATTCCTCATGTGATAGTGATGTAAGATTCCACATTGGTGAAGGTCATGTCATGTCTATTGATTTTATTGCTAATGGTGCTTGGCTTGTGAAGGTACTCAGTTCGGGTGTGTGAAGTTGGGAAGTGTGCAAATTTCCACTGACGTGATTTGCTACCTTGACTAATCATCATTTTCACATCCCTTGTGGTTATGCATAGTATTCGATAACTGGGCTTATATTTAAGCATGCTTGTTAATCAAGATTTAGTGCCTTTTGCTCTGCTAACTTTGGTGTTTGTGAAGTATTGTGGCATTGGGAAAGAAAAGGAGGTGGAGTAATTCTGTTAAGGGTTTCTGAAAGGTGGAATCATGGCAGTGTTCAAAGGTGGTGAAGCTTTGTAAATAACCAGTGTGCTTGGCAGATGGCATTCCAACCATGGAACCTTCATTTTTGTATGTGAGTTCAGATTTGGGAGAAGCCCTTCAAAGATATATTTTCTGGTGAGGATTTAGCAATCATATTCAAAATGGAGTGTCCCAAGGGTTGCAAAGTGCATTTAGTCTATAATTGGCATTGAAGTAATTAATCCCAATGCACGATGAGTTTTTCTTTTGTCCTAGGTGTTGTCTATTTTCTTGTCGAACTTGATGGATATCTGTCAATCTTTGAGGGATTTGGAAGGTATTGCCCAAAGATATGTTAAGAATCAATTCCTTCAGTATAATGCATTGTTAGTAGCAGTACAAGGTTATAATTCATTTAAAGGGAAAGGGCTTGTAGGAGATTTGTTTTTACACAAAATTCTCAAACAATGTCAGGGTCTTCATGAAATTTACATGAGTAGATGAAATTGGGTCTTCAGTTTAAAAATGATAGGATTTTCTTTTGAAGGCATTACAAAAGAATTGCAAATGTTTATGCTCTAGCCTGGAAGTGGATATAAAAGATAGGTATTTTGTAGTTGCTTTTTTGAAATCTCATGCCTACTTACTCTATGATCAAAACCCCAATTTGGAAGAACTACAAATTTCTTCATAGGCATATATAGCTTTTGGGGTATGATCATTGCCAGAGAGTGCTACGAGGAAGATATTTTCTTTGGTTTCTGCTCTTCAGAAGGAAGAAGGTGCACATTATGCTTCTGAGGATTGTGATAAGAAGTTATTTGGGATGAAAAGGATTTGATTGTTTTTTTTCATGATACAGAGGAGGGTCAAGGTGAAAATAGTCCAGTTTTTATAGAAGAATAAGTGCTTCAATTGGTGACTCCTGAGAATTTTTGATAAAATATAGTTTTTATTCACCTATTTTTTGGTTAACTTGAACTTTTGTAATATAGAATGATGTAATACTGATATCTTTGGCCTGTATGTTCAGTCTAAGGCCTTTTTCAGGGGATGGGCAACTTTAATTTTATAATTACATGTAAAGAAATGGTACTAATGGGGTTAGGGGACTATATATTTCATATGGCTATTGAATGTATAAGCTTCTAAAATGCATTTCCAGTCTCAGGTGGTAATCACATAATTTTTATTTATTTTAATTCTTTATATATTTATATATATATAGGCATCTCCCACCTCTTTACCAAAAATAAATAAATCAGTTAGTGTAACATATAATAGATCTACAAATATTTAGTTACTAGTTATTTTTGCATTGGCATTGATACTAAATAAAATCATAGCAAACAACTTAGAAAATTGCATACAAGGATTACTTTATATCCTCAAGTTAAGTTGACGACTCTAAATTATACTGCAATTACTAACTTTGCATATGACCTGCACCATATGGCCTTGAGTTTATGTTTTGAGTTTTAATTATTATATTGATAAACTATTTCAATCAGCCCACAAAAAACCCAAACACTCATGTCCCCCATCAAATTGGTCAAATCACATCATACTTTTAGTCCTACCAATTTTGATTCACTCATTAAAGTCATAACATAGAAAATATATCTCATAATATATTTTTATATTTAAATTTTGTCATAACCAAAGGGGCAATGCCATATGGTTTTTTTCATAGCACTTGTTAGCACAAAATTGAGTTAAAATTTTGGTGAAGGTTTTCCTCTCTCCTTGTTGATTTGTTATTTGTTGTATTCTATGGTATTTCTATGTTTTAAGGTGTAGAATAGTTTAGTTGAACTACATATATGTTTGGGTGAATTTTGTGTCTATTCTTTGGTTTGTTTTGAAGTGTACTTTTATTGATTGTTAAATCTAATAGTATTTAGAAATAGTTTGGGGTATTTTTCAAATCATTACAGTCAAGTTCTCTTGGGTTAATTCTTTGGAAAGGTCAACTTTATGGTCAAGGAAGTTATTAGAAACAATAATTTTTAGTCATGCAAATGAATTATAGTGATGATGTACATCTAAGTTCTCTTAAAGTTGCTTCAAGCAAAAGTATCGTACAATGATTTCTCCTTAAATGCAAATTATTTTTCAATGATAAATGAATGTGCATTGGATGTCTTTATCTAAATCACATGAAATGTGTAGCAAGTTGGTTCATAGAAAGAAAGAAATAGGTAGAGGCAAACAAAATTTGAATTTTAAATTTTAAAATTCAAGGGCTAATTTTACATGATGCGAGAATAATCTTGTTCATTTGATTAACCTTGGACAACAATATGGTAATTATAATTTACCTAGATGAATGTCTAAAGATGACATATATAATAAATACACAAAGTATGGGAAAGTGTATAGAGACAAATAGGGTAAGGTGGCGTGTATGGAAATGTGTGTAAACAAATAGGGCTATTAGGGGAATGTGCCAAACATCGCACAAGATTTACATCATTTTTCAATAAATAATTTTATTAATTCACTCTCAAAATCAACTCAAAATTAAATGGAATACCATTGTTCATTTTCTCCACACTTTGAGGTGCATGTGAATCTTCAAGTGCACATTTATCTTAAAGTAAATGAGTAATCACAAACATGCATGTATAGTAAATATTTAGACATAAAACGAATACTAGGTTGATATAATATTGTGGACCCCTCTAAAGCACACCATTCATGCTCATCCTTTGGTATGTGTTCTCTCTGATAACTTGTAAAATAGAGAAAAAATTGCAATGAGTATCTTTTGTCACACAAGTAACAATAATAACAAGTGCAAATTGAGCTTTATTTTCAATAATCATGGGAAGTAGGAGAGAGTAGGTTTAGAAAAATCTACATGTACAAAAAGTGGTATGATGCTTCACCTTGTGTGGTGACCATTGGATGACATGAAATATTGGGCACTACCATGTCATGTTGTGATCATCCATCTATACATGATGAATTTTCATGTAAGAATACATAAATGCATGCAATCTCAAGATAGGATTATTGATGAAAAAATACTCTTCTTTCAATTATTTTTATCCATTAGAGGCAAGGAATTGGGGCAGCCGAAAAAATAACATATGAAATGTAAAGATAAGGTAAGCATATAATTATGTACATTATGTAAAGTAAATAAATGTCATGAATGCATTAGATAACAATCATGTAACATATGCAGCAACCTATCTCAAACTTTTACTTGCTAAAGAGGCGAGGGTGACTAAGCTTTGGTTAGAAGGGGATTCCCTCAATATTATAAATTATCTCCTTAAGGTTATTCCATTGTTGTGGTCTTTTGTGCATTTAATTAAATATATCCTTTCCATCATTAGATCCTTTGATGATGTTAAAATCTCACATGTTTTTCGGGAGGCTAATTCTCTTGTTGATGGGTTCGCCAATTTGGGGGTTGTGTCTCATAATTGTTGATACTCTTATGATGCCATTCCTTTTAATCTTTAGAGTATTTCTAATCATGATCAATTGTCTTTTCATGGTAGTGGAAACATGGGGAGATAAGTTATTTTATTTCCTCTTCCTTTGGTTTATGAACTTGGATTTCAGAGGTTGTTCGAATAATTATTGCATATCTTGTGAAAAATTGATCAAGGATTGGGATTTTATTGTTGGTTGTACTTGTGGTGTTAGGCTAACATGGTTTATGGGTGTTATTTGTCTTTTTTTTTGGATTTTTCATTTAACCCTTTCTACTCATAGGAACAAGGCGAAGGTTGTTAGTAGGATATTTCAGGTGGCAATGGGAGGTGATCATTGTAGAGTTGAGCTGCTATCTTGTTAAGAATTTAGTGGGAATGAGATTGTTTGGGAATATCTAGAGAAAGGTGGTGTTTTCCCCTACTTGCTCAAACTTCATGGTTTTGATTCGAAGGTAACTGAGGCATTTGTAAATGGATGGAACAACACAATGTTGCATTACCATGGTGTGGAGGTGAATGTCACTGAGGAGTTCATTTTCGAGATAATTGGTTTATCAGTGAAGGGCAAGAAGTTTTATAGAGATAGTGTTGCATCTAATACTACCTTAGCTAGTTTTTTCAAAGGAAAGGAAATGGATAGGCTTAGGTGCGTGCGAAGCAGTGGGTATTATCATAAGTCAATTAAGCCACTGTGGAGAGATGTGGCACTGGATATAATGAAATTCTTCACACTTGATGGCAGGTACTCTATGATTTATGGCTACCACTTTATGTTGCTTAATCATTTCAGAAACAAAAATTTGGTGTCATTCCCCTATTACTTCCTTGTTCCTATGGAAACTGGTATTGATGATCATAGAAAGGACCCTAGTAAAGAAATAATCCATGAGGGTCTCATGAAACTTATTATTGATCATATTAAGTTGAATTTTTTACTTGAGATTCTTAAGATTTCTTCTACTCGTAAAAAGAGGGGCATTGCACCTGGTTATGATACCGGTGAGTTGACAGAAGAATGGGATGGTAAATATGAGGAGGAAATTTTTGAAGATGAGGTGTCATCAGATGATGACAAGAAGTCTTAGGATAATTCAAAGGCTTCTAAGTCTTGGTCGAAGAGCTATGAGACTGACATTGAAATGAAGGAGGTTATTGCTCCTATTGTTAAAAAGAGTTCAAAGGGGAAGAAAGTGGGAACTAAGAAGGATAAGTGTGTTCTTAATCTGGGAGAGGATGAGAAGAAAGGTGTGGAGGAGACCCATGTTCTCTATGTCAAGGGGTTTCAGGGGAATGTTCAGGAGGGAAAAGAGCAGGCTATGGTGGAAAATGTCTTGGAGGGCGAGGGTTTCATGAATTCTGGGGAGGCTCCTCTTAGGCATGGTGGTTTAGAGTCCCTTGTTTTCAAGGGTGATGAGTAGGTTAAGCAAGTTGATGACAAGAAAGGGCTTCTTGAGATGTTGGCGAAGTTGGCCAATTTTTTTGAGAAACATCAAGTGAAAGTTGAGGTTGTTGATGTGGAGGACTCTCTTGCTAAGGAGGATTTGGAGGGGAAAGGTGGGGATCAGAAGGACCTCCATGAAAATGATGATTATCCTATTGCTGCACCGATGAATTAGGATGAGATTGATATGGATATTTTTTGTAGAATGGCAAAGGATGGCACTAGAAATCTCTCGTATCTTGCTAAATGGCTCTTTTCGGAGGTCAAGGACCTCAATACCAGGCTGAGAGAGTGACAATATTTTTGTGTGGCTTTGGTGAATTGTAATAAAAAATAATGGTCGATGAAAGATAAGGTTAAAAATATGAATGTGATCCTTGATAAGGTGGTTGTGGATGCTGAAAAACTTGTAAAAAATCATGAGGAGAGGTTGGCTACTTTGGAAAATGATGTTCACAGGGTTCATGAGGAGTGATTTGTGGCTATGGAGGATAGAGTGAACAAGATCAACAATGAACTACAAGCTATGGTGAGAATTAGCAACCAGTCCCTGAAGTCTAGTGTGCAGGGCTTGTCTTTGTTGAATGAGAAAGCAATCAATTGGACTAGTAAGAATCTAGACCTGGGTGAACATGAGGAGGCTATAGTTGAGATTAGTCATATGAACCTAGTGGAGAAGAATGTGGATGTTGGCCCGTGCTTGTGTACTAGGAGCAAAAAAAAGAAGAGGGCAACCATTTCATTCCAAGAACTTGAGGAAGTGCCAGAGATGCATGACAGGGTCATCTCTAGTAATCTAGATTCGACTAAGGTTCTTGATAAAAAAATTTATTTTGTGTTTGATCAACCTTCTATGCTAATGTTTTGTTGTTGGTTTTTTTGTCGGTTTATCTAGTGTTATCTTTTGATAGCATTTTTAGATTTTTTGGGTTGTTGGTGCTTTTGTTTCTTTCTCTTTAGAAACTTCCTTTCGATGTACAGGGTTTCAAGGCCCCTTCAAAACCTACTTTTCCTTATAAAAAAAATCATCTAACATATCTCAATTAATAAGTGTGGTTATCACATGGGGTAGAGATAAGCATGTGGAAGAGTATAAGTTTGCCTCCTATAGAGGCAAGTGAAAATGGTGGTGTAGGCTCCTAAATGGTCAAATACACTTGTTTAAGTGCATAGGACACTAGGGTGGGTGCATGGAAATGGGTAGTAATTCTGTGGACACCCCCTAAAAAAATATTTGGAAAACCATAACGTGAGCGCGTTATAATGCGCTCGAGTTATTGATTGTTAAAAGCAAAAAAAGAAATGCAAATCTCTCATTAGGATTTTGACTAGTTTTTTTTGCAGCCACAGCCAAAACCACCACAATTTCACGCTCGCGTTCTAGGAGGATAATTTCAACAAATTTCTTCACCAACAATCCCTATTTCTCCGCAACAATGGCACCACGACAAGGAGGAGTTGTGAGAGGTAAGTATTCTATAGTTTTTGTTTTGAATTAGTTAGTTTTATGTTGAATTTGCTAGTTTTAGGTTGAATTTGATATCTATTTGTTTGAATTTTTAGGAGATGCAAATCAACCTGAAAACCCTCAAAATCCTGAATAGGAAGACCAACCAAATCCTCAAGATCAAAATCAACCACAATAGCAACCTCCTCCACCAATGACTCAACCCCCTCCTGGCACTCAACAAAATTTAATGAGTGAAATTGAGAACAATAAAAACAGAATTGAGGATTTGATTAGTAGGTTGAGTGATCCAAATGGTTCAACCGCATAAAGAATGAACCAAGCAAATTCATTAAAAGATATGTTAAAAAATCTAGATTCAATTAGCAAACAAATAACTGGATAGCAAGATAGGAGGCAGGTGGCTAGGGATTATTATGCCAATAAACTATCATACAAGGATGTGAAGGATTTAAAAATTACGAAAGGTGATTTGTACTCATTATTCACCGACCCACGTACAAATCAAAATCTTACCCTTAATTTGAAGAGGTTTCCTATCCATTGGTGCCACCACCAAAATATTAGGGACCAATTTTATGAAAGGTGGTACATGGTCTTCGATTACCCACCGTGCAACAATTGCGAGGTCTCGCAATATTTCCTTAGGAAACTATATAGTGAGTTCATATTTGAGAAAATCCCAAATTATTTTGATATGAGGGATTTCTAGGGGAGAGGTGGGGGGTCAGCTCAGGATAGACCAGGTGCACAGTCGCATCCTATGGGGAAAGGTAGATGAGATCTCACTAGGCCACCTCGTGAGCACGTTGTTATGCCTTCCATCGCGAAGGAAAGTGCTGACGTAGAGACATTGCAGGTAATCAAAACTTTGACCCAAAGTGTCATCCATCATACTAGCCCTATTCTACAACGCCATCCAGGGGAGTCTTCAAGTGGTGGCCTTCAAACACATGTGTGTCAATATTGCGGGGCTACTTGTTCATATGACCCCACTGACACTCAAGAGACTGGTACACAAGATCTGTCTGCAGCTATGGAGATGGAGAGGGCAGCTGATACTTTGCATGATGCATATGGCATTGATAGTCAGGTAAAAGTTAGTGCATGTGTTCATTGAATTGAATTTATTAAATTTCAATTTTAAAATGCAAGATTAACTAAAAATGTTTTATGATTTTAATAAAATTGCAGAGTCCCAGTGTTGAGACTGGATACACTGGCCCCCCACCAACCTATTTTTGCTGTACACCTATCGCTAGGGTATGTAACTAGTAAACAATTATAAATTTATTGCATGTTAATAGCATTGTTTTACGAATGGTAATTTAATATGCAGTTTTGGATGTTGAACAAACTAATATTGGAGGTTTTGATGGAACACTTCCTAGTGGTGATGGATTTACTCAAACCTTCACATAGGTAATAGAATAAATAGATTAGATAATGAATCAAGTACTTAATAGATTTGTGTAGTTTATATGCACATCATTGATTACTTTGAATATCTTATTGATTTATTTTCAGTTGTTGCGAGACAATACACCTCTGAATGTGACGAGGGCAATGGATATTGGTGTGACATCTGCTATACAATCCTTGATGGCTCTGACGGAAGAGGTATGAGGCAAATTAGTGAATTTCAATTTACTTTTTTTGTTATAGATGTTTGTTAGTGAAAAAAACCATTATTGATTCACGTAGTTTAATTTCTATTTGTATGGTTTATACAGGGCTCGAGCATGCCTGAGCATGGGCGTGAGAATATTTCCCTCATGGAGAGAGATCATGAGATGGCTGTAAGTGATTATTTTGTCAAATATATTATTTTTTATAATGAAATTTCTATATATTCATGTCTTTACTTCTTATTGTAATAGTTAAAACTTCACCATGAACTAAAACCTAGGAGGAGTAGCAGGAGCACTCCATGAGCACAACAAAAATGAGTGACAGACCTATCGCCATCCGAGCAAAAAGGAAAGGGAAAGATTTTATTTCTAGGGCATGGAGAGCAATGACTTTTGATTCCAGAGTCCTTTGTTGTATGCCTACATGGCAGTTTTGCACATATTTTTTATTGGACATATTTGACATTGTATGCCTATATGGCTATTTTGTACATATATTTCATACTTATATCAATATATAT
Organism: Sequoiadendron giganteum; assembly: GCA_007115665.2. NCBI lineage: Eukaryota > Viridiplantae > Streptophyta > Pinopsida > Cupressales > Cupressaceae > Sequoiadendron > Sequoiadendron giganteum. Next base: position 65,778,899 of record CM021108.1, on the reverse strand, counting down.
TGATGTATGCCTACATGGCTATTTGGTTAAAATACAAATATCTTTTATCAATTCCTATCCATATTTGCATTCTAAATTGATGGTTCAATAGTTATCAATTATGTGTATTCAAGGTAATTTCTATGTTAATACAAATATCTTTTATCGATGCTTATATTTATGTGATTGATGTATGTTTGTGTATGGGATTATAGTAATTTCTATTTGATGATGCTATTGTGTCTTTAAGGTTTATTTATTAAAGGGTGCATGAAACAAGTTTTAAATCCTTAAAAATCTTTGAATTTCTTAGGCTTTACTATTTGTGAAGTCTGGGCTCTGAGCCCGAGTCCAAGTCAAAAATTGGCTTGTCAAGTCTGAGGCGAGTCCAAGTCTTGTAACACTAGTATGAACACATCGAGGAATAATATATATGCCGATGAAGAGAGAACCCATCATTGTTTCCAAACAACCATGGTATAGATATGGGTGGTCGAGATAAAACATCACTCTTCTAGATAGTTCAAACCATAATCTTTCATGGCTACAAACACACCTTCATTATGTGTGTTCTTGATCCTATTGAAGAAATGGTGGAACATGTTGTAAATAAAATATTGCAACCCTAAGTCCACAAGAAGGTTACTTGTCTCGATTTCCACAAATGTCTTTAAGATGTTCATCCTTCTTGAGTAATGCCAACCACTAGCATCGGTTGCCATGCTTCTAATGGAAAATCAATTTGGTGCAATACCCAAAGGCTAGTAGGTTCATTCGTTTTAATACCACTGTAATAACTCGAGCTCTAGATCAATAGATTTTTGACTTATTTCTTATTGGATTGACAAAGGTTGTCATCCAATATTATTAAGATAGATAACGAAGTCCCCAAACTATAAATGAAATAAATTCTTAATAGGAAATCTAATTCAAATATTAATTTGATAATGAAAATTTGATAAATAAATATAACAGTTGTTTCTAATTAATCAATTAAAATCATGTGCTAGCTTTGAATATAAATCTGCCTATCATTGATATATAGGCCTTGAGAATTGGGATTCCTTTCCTGATCGGTACTTTGTACTCATGCATCTAACTTTGAGTCCTTTCCAGATTATATGCTTGAAACGTATACTCCCATATTATAAAATTTTTATCATATAGACCAATCTCACACTAGGTAATTCAATAATAAAAATAAGTCCACAAATTGATTACCCTGATCTTCCCCTTCTTATTCTCTTTTATACTCAAAAACTACACAATTGAATCCTGATAGCAATATCACAATTTGACACATTGTAGAAAATACCTCCTACTTATCAATTGATGAGCTAAAGGGGATCTATAATGAATGTTTCATAAGGCACAACACTTGTTGAAGGTTTTGCAAATGGGGTTGCAAGCTAAGTGGGCTTAACCTTGGGGAAAAATTTTTGTGGTTAAGTGCTTGAGCTGGAGTAGTATTGGGATGGGTGGCCTCCTGGGAAGGCCTAGTGCCTCACCTCTGTGAGCATCACCTACATGCAATGAGTGCTAAGTGGTCCATTAATTATCATGAGAGATTGGTTCTTGTGAACTCACCCTCTTTCGATCCATGTCATCCTTGGGATTGTACAGGAAGCTAGAGGTCGTACCAAGTACGGGATCAACAAGTTTGTATAAAAAATCTAAAAAATAGAGAATAGTGTGAATAATTCTTATCTTAACTTCTCCAAAAGTTCATCAACAACCTCCATTGGAGCCTCTCAAGGCTTTACATAGTGTTTTACACCCTTGTCTAACTGATCCACACCCTCAACTAACTAAATACCAACTTTCAAAACAAGTAACCATTGCATTTCAAATTTGTTGCTTTAAGCAACTTACAAATTTGCAACTTTAGACTCCTCCAACCTAAGGGATCAATCTAGTGGAACATAGCTTAGAGCGATTCCACATGTTTCGGTGTGAAAGAGGACCATGCCTAGCATAAAAATACCTATTTGGACATGTTGGAACAGTCTGCTTGCTCACACAAGTTGCAGAATGAAAGTTGCACCACTTTGCACTGCTTGCATTTGATGCTTTTTCCATCAAGTGAAAATCCACCACCACGGGAAAACCACTCCAAGATAGCCAAAACCAAGAGAGGGTTTTTTAGAGGGGCTCAACATGATCCTATAGGATTAGATGAGAATTTTCTAATCATCACAGTATCTGTGTAATAGCATGTTGAAGTTTGCAGCCATTTTGCACTTTAGACCCTTAAGGGATCGATTCGGTGGAACGTAGCTCAAAGCGATCCCACGTGTTTCAGTGTGAAACAAGACCATGCATAGCATAAAAATATCTATTCGGACACATTGAAACAATTATTTTGGTCATACGAGTTGCAGAGCGAAAGTTGCAACACTTTGCAACTTTGCACAACTTGAATTTGACACTTTTTCCATCAAGTAAAAATCTGCTATCACAAGAAAACCACTCCATGATAGACAAAACTGAGAGAGGTTTTTCTAGAGGGGCCCAATGCATTCTTGTAGAATCAGATGAGAATTTTCTAAGTGTAATGGTATCCAAGTAATAGCATGCTAAATTTTGCAGCCATTTTGCACTTTGGACCCTTCAGGGATCGATCCAATGGAACATAGCTCAGAGCGATTCCATGTGTTTTAGTGTGAAAGAGGACCATGCCTAACGTAAAAACACCTATTCAGATGTGTTGGAATAGTCCGCTTGGTCACACAAGTTGCAAAACAAAAGTTGCACCACTTTGCAACTTTGCATTGCTTGTATTTGATGCTTTTTCCATCAAGTGAAAATCCACCACCACAGGAAAATCACTCCAAGATACCCAAAATTGAGAGAGGTTTTTGTAGAGGGGCTCAATGCAATTATATAGGATCAGAAGAGAAGATTCTAAGAATCACGTTATCCAAGTAATAGCATGCTAAAGTTTGTAGTCATTTTGCACTTTGGACCCTTCAGGGATCGATCCAGTGGAACGTAGCTCGAAGCGATTCCATGTGTTTTGGTGTGAAAAAATACCATTCCTAGCATAAAAATACCTATTCAGATGCATTGGAAAGTTAGTTTGGTCATACGAGTTGCAGAGCGAAAGTTGCACCACTTTGCAACTTTGCACAACTTGAATTTGACACTTTTTCAATCAAGTGAAAATACGCTGCCATGAGAAAACAACTCCAAGATAGCCAAAATCAAGAGAGGTTTTTCTAGAGAGCCTGAATGCCTTCCTATAAGATTAGACGAGAAATTTCTAAGTGTAACGGTATCCAAGTAATAGCATGTTGAAGTTTGTAGCCATTTTGCACTTTGGACCGGTTAGGGATCGATCCGGTGGAACATAGCCCAGAGTGATTCCACGTGTTTCGGTGTGAAAGAGGACCATTCCTAGCATAAAAATACCTATTTGGACATGTTGGAATAGTCCACTTGGTCACACAAGTTGTAGAATGAAAGTTGCACCACTTTGCAACTTTGCACTACTTGCATTTGATGCTTTTTCCATCAAGTGAAAATCCGCCACCACACGAAAACCACTATGAGATAGCCAAAACCGAGAGGGGTTTTTGTAGAGGGGCTCAACACAATCCTATAGGATCAGATGAGAAGTTTCTAAGCATCATGGTATCCGAGTAATAACATGCTGAAGTTTGCAGCCATTTTGCAATTTGAACCCTTAAGGGATTTATCTGGTGGAAAATAGCTCAAAGTGATTCCACGTGTTTCAGTGTGAAATAAGACCATGCCTAGCATAAAAATACCTGTTCGGATGCGTTGGAGCAGTCTTCTTGGTCACACAAGTTGCAGAACGAAAGTTGCTCCACTTTGCAACTTTGCATTGCTTGCATTTGATGCTTTTTCCATTAAGTGAAAATCTGCCACCATGGGAAAACCACTCTCAGATAGCAAAAAAAGAGAGAATTTTTTGTAAAGGGGATCAACACAAACCTATAGGATCAGATGAGAAGTTTCTAAGCATCACGGTATCCGAGTAATAGCATGTTAAATTTTGCAGCCATTTTGCACTTTGGACCCTTAAGGGATCGATTCGGTGGAACGTAGCTCAGAGTGATTCCACATGTTTTGGTGCAAAAAAAGACCATGGATAGCATAAACATACCTATTTGGACATGTTGGAATATTGCACTTGGTCACACAAGTTGCAGAACGAAAGTTGCACGACTTTGCAACTTTGCACGACTTGCATTTGATGCTTTTTCCATCAAGTGAAAATACGCCACCACGGGAAAACCACTACGAGATAGCCAAAACCAAGAGAGGTTTTTGTAGAGGGGCTCAACGCAATCCTATAGGATCAGATGGAAAGTTTCAAAGCATCATGGTATCCGAGTAATAGCATGTTGAAGTTTGCAGCCATTTTGCACTTTGGACCCTTAAGGGATCGATCCGGTAGAATGTAGCTCAGAGTGATTCCACATGTTTCAATGCGAAAAAAGACCATGCCTAGCATAAACATACCTATTCAGATGCATTGGAACAATTAGTTTGGTCATACGAGTTGTAGAAAAAAAGTTGCAAATTGTTTACATGACCTTTATATGACCCTTTTCACATTGTTTACATTTCAAAATTCAAAGTTTGCAAATTTTCCTATTCAAGGCATTTACAGAACAAGGTGCTACTACCCAAAAAATGAACTCAAACCTTAAAATATTTGAATATGTCTCATTATGTAATTAAATCTTATTACAATGCCTCAGGCACTTCGTTCTCACAGATCTTTTACAATGTCACTCATACATTCGAGATTCTCTTTAAATGTTTACATCATAGGTGCTCATTATGAGGTTAAATTCAAATGAGTAACTTGAGATTCCCTCACTCTTTTATAATGGCTTGAGATCAAAATTGAGATTTTTCAAGATCATCAAAATAAGGATGTTGCATTGCTTTTTTGGCTGAGATTCTCTTTGATGGCTCTTAAATCAACATTTTTTGCAACGAAAGATCAATCAATTTTTAGTAGTTTACTTACAAATATGCAAAGTAAAAGAGAAAAAGAAAGGGCATCCAAGATGGAAATGAAATAAAAATAGATGGAAAGAACTTATAGATGTTGCATTAAGGCATCAAAATAAGGATGTTGCATTGCTTTTCTGCCTGACATTCTCTTGGATGGCTCATATATCTGCATTTTTTGCAAGGGGACACCAATCACTGTAAATGAAGATGATAGAATTGGCATCAAACAAATTAATGTGCATACAAGTATAAATTAATAAGAACAAATGTGCATATACTTACAAATTAATCCAACGAACCATTCGGGTCTACTCTACTCTTTATTGTGTCAAGTATTGCCTCATGGTCAGACTCACAGACCTTCCATAATGCCTTGTTCAAAGGTCTGCCCCCATATTTGGTCAAATGAACATTGGATTCCATGACAAGGTTCGAGTAATGAAGAATCTTACGATGCATGTCAAAGTCCTGAAATAGCCAATGTTTAGCACTTGAATGTGGGTACCTTCTAAGCCATGTTCTAGTAACCACGACTGAGCTTGTAGGGTATTCGATGTTTTCTCCATCTATAAATGGGGCCTCCAATTTTTTTTGGTCTCAAAACAATGACACAAGTAATAGTTTGTTCCCTCTTCATTGTCTTCATCTGCAATAATTGCATAAACATGCCCTGCATTTATATGTGCAAAAAACCTCTTGAAATTTGTCAACATTACGAATACAGTACAAAGTAAGATAATGATATGGAATTTCAACAACTAAGAAAGTAGATATATCACCTAGTTGAGCTAGATCTTATACACAGTCAAAGTCGACCGATGATTCCATCTATGTCAGTTCCAATGTCATCAGAGGGCGATACATGTGAAGTGGGCTAAGATAACTTGTGAACCATTTGTCAACCCACTCCCTTGACTCACAATCACTCTAGGCTTGCATTGTAAATGAAGAACAAAAGCATGCCATCTTTCATGTATCGATACTCCATGAACCTGCATTTGAGCTAAGTAAAGAGTGTACCTCAGTCTTCATATGGTGCAATGTTAGTATCATCCATCAACCAAAAAAATCTACAAACTGAAGACGTACCTTCATTACCTGGACCCATCAAAGAATTACAACACTCGATGATTGATTTTGCATTTGTCAACTTTGCACTATCTTTATACTTTAATTCTTCTCGTGCTAATGCTCTTTTCACACATGCTCCTGCACCATCACGCTCCCCCTTTCCATGTCCAACCTCACAAAAGTTCCACATATGTTGAACACCTGTAATGACATGCATCCTACACAACTAGTAGAACATGCATGAGTTCTTGAATTGTGTTGCATAGTTATCAGACAATATTATATGTTGATCGTATTCTATGCCCCTTTGAGCCAAACCACTGTAGAACATCTGGAAGCAACCTTGCACGAACTCTGGAGAATGTGTGAAATCATCACTAATGTAAAAGTGGTACTCCCTTAATACTTTCCTTTGTTCATATGTACTATTAGATGCATGAATGAATGCTATGTACACAAATATCGAAACTTGTGTGGAGTTGTAATACTGTGACTACACCTCATGTTGTGGTTGTAGAGTGCAGTTCTCTACAAAGTCAACCACGGATACTATGCTTCCAACTAGAAATGTGTCCTTGCATAGCTTGAACTGCGTGACCAACCATCGGGCTCTATGGGTATGCATTGCATACTCAGACAATATACTGTCATGAAATGTGGTCATAAATTGGTACATTGGAATCTTCTGAATAACCAAATCACACCTTTTTCCTTGAGACCCATATTTTGTAGCATATGCCACTGTTTTATACTTCTTGAACTCTACTAGTTTATGTCCCACCACATCTATGCTTTCCATATGTTGACATACTGGTATACGCTAGAAGCCACCGCAATGCTGGCATGAACCATCCAAGCATGTTGTCTTATAGAATATCTGGCCATCCTCTATTTCACATAATTTTTTTGATAAGAAATCTCTTGAAGATTTTGGTGGGGATTCTATGCCACAATCCTGGAAAACATCGTTAGTATGCAAATCTAAACATATAGAACGATAAAAATCACAATGGTTAGAAAATTCAATATGTAGTCTACAACAACAAGTAGTGCGTGTGTGATTTATCTTGACATAAAAAAGGTTTAATCAGTTCAAAAAATCTTTGAGAAATACTAATTTGAGGATAATCATTTTCAAACTTCTGAAAAAATTGGGTTTGAGTCATATCCAAAAAATGCTTTGGATGTGGCTCACGATTCTGACTACCGATTCTCCTTCTTACCACATCCCTTTGATTCAAATATGGCCTTGTGTTATTCTTCCAATACTCTTCAATTAGTATTCTCAAGGATTCGACAACTTCTTTATCTTTTCATGACAGTCTCCCTGAGAATTCCCATAATTCATTTGTATCATTGCCCTCGATTATTTGTCGCTTTTGAATGGCTCTTGATAAAGTTTTTCTACTAATTCCCATTTGTTCACTAGTATTTTTAATTAGACGAGCTCTCTTTGTTTGACAGCTTACCAAAGTCAATGTAATGACATGTCGGGTGAAATTACTATCCTTTGAGCATGAGGTCTTTCCCACACTCTCATAAGCATGCATTAGATTCTTCACAATAGTGTCTTCACTCAATACATTCGATGTTCTCAACCCAAGAGTCTTCATGATGTTCCTATACTTTACACCCCGCATCATTTCAACAAATAGTTGACATCTTGCAGTCTCACTTAGCCTTTCAAAGAATCATTCCCAAATCTTATCAGCATATCTTCTACAAGTGCATGTTAAAATATTTCCTTCCATGTGCTGCAAAATCTCATCATCAATATTAATCAAATACTTTGGCTTTCTACGCAAAATTATTGGTGGTGTTCTCCTAGGTACATACATCTCAACATTAGGAATTTCATCAATATTTAATTGAGGTGGGATAGATTGCATACCTTCGATCGAGGATGGAGAAGAAGACATACCTTGAGGTTCACATGGGGATGATGGCATACCTTCTTCGTCAATTTCGAGTGATGATGTACTCTCAACTTGAGATGTATTGGATGGTGTCCAAAAATATTCACTTGCGGTACATGGTGTCCCTCCATATTCACTTGTAGTAGATGGTGTCCATCCATATTCACTTGTAGTAGATGGTGTCCGTCCATATTCACTTGTGCTAGATGGTGTCCCTCCATATTCTCTGTGTTTAATGGTGTCCCTTCATATTCACTTGTCGTAGAGGGTGTGTGTCTAACTACGGTATCTGAATCTGTCTTACAACGATGCTTTCACATTCGCACTTGTTGTGCTACCAATTCTCGTTCTCTTTTTGACAGTTGAGGTTCCTCTACAATCGGGTTGTTTTCATCAATCGTTTCCAATTTATTCTTTTCACAATATGTCGCCAGCCGAACTCTCTCCTTTTCTTTCAAGGTTTCGTTCTCTTCGTCTGTTAGTTTCCTCTTTGTCTTTTTCTTTGGCATGGCAGATAATTTTATCTGTACCATGGTAATGAGAAAAATATTACTTCCTAAAAAATTTATCCATTCAATTTAATTGAAAAATATATGTCATTGAAGGATTCATTTAAATAATACTTACAATCATCGTGTACAAAAGTTAACCTAGCATGTGGACAAATGTGTACAAACTATGGAAGCACTAGGCTGGCCAAAGCACATTTCTAACTAATAGTGAATAACCATGATGGTGATTCTGAAAAATAATGAGTGAATGGAATCATGAGTGTTTGATAAGTTTGTGGTGTAGGATCACCTTGACAATCTATGCTTCCATTTTGAAATTTGATTCAATTTTGGGCATCTTCATGTTGTAAGAGGGTCATTAAAGACATTTTCCATGTACCAATTATATGAGCTTTCAAAGGTGGTTGTTTGTTAGCTATAGCCATTGGGGGAAGTTTTTTTTCATTTCAAAAGGTTTAAAAAACCTCCATTGGCTTGAAGGGAGGATTTTTGTTCATTTTGAAATCTATTTTTTTGATAAAAAAAATGTTGTTTTCCAAAAATTCATTGGTTTTTTTGAACTTTCCCGCACTTGTACGGATCTATAAAACCCCCCCTTGATAGAAAACTAATATAATATTTTAGGCACATGTATTAACTCTCTAATTCATTAGTTCTGAGGGCTTAACAATATGTTTGAAGGGAGCAATTGATAATTTTCTGAAACTGCTCATTTCAAGCCAATCAAGGGTTTGAGTAGGATTTAATTATGAAATGACCATCCCACCTACTGTTATGAATTTTTTATCAGTGGCATGGCATGTACATTGTTAGGGTAGGGTATTTTATTGTTGAACATGCCTTGGAATTAAACTAATGACAATAGGATGGGGTTCTTGGGTTGAAACAAGCACTTTTCCATGAGAATTTGAGGAACCAAGGAGTGATTTTGAAAAAGTGTTGAAGGAGTGGTCTATGTAATAAAATTTTGACCTTGTGAAGGGTATTTTTAAGATGTTTGATGCTTTCGAATGGTCTGGGAAGGCCTGGGTATAGGAGTTTCTATAAACCCACCCTCTTTGCATTGAAAAATGGGGGTTTTTGTATTGGAAGCCTAGTTGCGCGGGTAAGGTCCTAAGACCTAGAAAATATCTTGTTTTGAGATCTAATAAAATACTATTTTTGGGTTTGGAAGTTTGGTATGAGGATCTAAGGGTAGTTCCTTTGTAAAATTGGCCTACTTGGAGGCCTAAAATAGTGAAAAGGTCAGTTTTCTTAAAGTTGTCCCAAAGGAGTCATGTGATGGGTTAAGGTATGTCTTGCAACTCTGAAATGGGTGCTAGAAGCATTCTTTTATTTTACTCATGTTTTGGAAAGTTTTGGAGTTAAGGGCCTCTTGAAGGAAAATTGACATCTTCAATGGTTTTGGGTCCTCTTACTCTACATAAAAAATAAGTATCACAGTCTGAAGTGTGTGCATGGTTTGGGAGATACATGTGATAGTTTGTAGATGCTTGGCTACTAGTAATGTGGATAGTGAACAAAGGAACTAAGTTTGTGTGTAAGGGCAGACTTCTGAAAGGTTTCATTTTTGTTGTACTAACTCAAACAAAGATTTATTAATAAAATAATGGTTTGGTTGTGCATTGAGAATTATAGTTTGTGTTTGTAAACAATGGTGCCATTATGGAAGATTTAAGACAACTTGTGAATGACATAATCATTGGTTTATGTTTTGAGGATCCTAGTTGATTGTAATCAGTTATTTTGAATATTTTCAAGGTGTTTTGAAGGTCCTTAAAAGGAATTGGGAACTCTTAATGCTAATTTGAGTATACGACTCAAATATTTTGTGAAGGGAAATATAGTTGAATAAGTGTGTCAAGAAAGGTGTTGATTTCTTCCTTTGTATTGCATCAGTTTGTGCAGAGGTATTGGAAGGTGTTTGGACCCTTTGGAGGAATGGGAGAGGCTTGGAGTTGTATTAAAGGATGAATTTTGGTGAATGGTTCTGAGTTTCTAATCAACTTTATGCTATGTTACAATACATTTTATGATGGTTAATCTATTTTTTTGAGTCTGAAAAAGAGTTGAAACCAAGTTCTAATTTTTTGATGAAAAGATGATTTGTAGATTCTGGTAGATGTTCTACATCAAGTGTAAAATAGTAATTGGCAAGTGTATAAAATTGTGTGTATAATGGTAATTTAAAATGTGCATTGAAAACCTAAGGTTATAATGACAAGAAAAAATGAAAGCAAGCCATAATAAAATGAAAGAAAATTTGTAAAGAATTCACATACATAAAAAACTAGACTTTAAAATGGAGGAGTTCAACCCAATTATGTAGCCTTAGCTTCTTCTTTCTTCAAACTCCACAAAAATTTGACTTGTTCAAAAGCTTGTTCCCCTCCAAACTTCAATTGTATATCAGTTTTCAATGGAATTCAAACTTCAATTGATATTATATGTCTTTCAATGTGTAAAATCTGCTATTTCATGCAAAAGTGGTAGAAAGATCATGGAAAAGGTGATGGAATGTGAAAAACATGCTTGCACACTTCACAACATCATCAAAATGTTGCTTTTTGTCGGAGCACGTGCAAAACCAGAAAAATATGCAGACTGTGGGCCTTGAAATCACAAGTATATAGAGTTTTTAACCATTTTAGTGGAGTACAACATGCGCTTGCGTTATAATGCAAGCGTGTTATGTGAAATATGGATTTCTTAGTATATTTCTTTTCTCCCTCTTTGTCTTTACCCTCTATCCTAATTCTATAGCTGTCCCCTGCACCCTTATAGTAGAGGAGATAGAGGTGAGTGTGTGTGTGTGTGTGTGTGTGTGTGTGTGTGTGAGAGAGAGAGAGAGAGAGAGAGAGAGAGAGAGAGAGAGAGGGAGAGAGAGGATGGAGGGAGAGGGAGAGGGAGAGGGAGAGAGGGAGGGAAAGGCAAATGGTTAGAAATAGAAAATGTTAGACATGGAGATAGATATGGAGGGAGAGAGGGGGGGAGTGAGAGAAAGAGAGAGTGGGAGAGAAAAAGGGAGAGAGGGAGGGAGAGGGAGTGGGAGAGAAATATGGAGAGAGGGAGGGAGAGGGAGAGGGAGAGGGGGAGAAAGAGAGAGTGAGAGAGAAAGAGGGAGAGAGGGAGGGAGAGGGAGAGGAGGAGAAAGAGATATTGGGAGAGATGGAGATAGAGGGGGAGGGAGAGAGAGAGGGAGAGTGGGAGAAATAGAGAGTGGGAGATAGAGATGGAGGGAGAGAGGGGGAGAGTGGGAGAAAGATAGAGTGGGAGAGTGGGAGAAAGAGAGACCCTCAACCCTCAACCCCTAAACCCTAATCCCTCAACCCATATACCCTCTTAATCCCTGAACCTTGAACCCTTGAACCCTAATCCCTCTACCCCTATACACTCTTAATCCCTGAACTCTGAACCCTGAACCATTCATTCCTAATCCCTCTACCCCTATACCATCTTAATCCCTGAAACCTCAACCCTCAACCCTTAAACCATAATCCCTCTACCACTATACCCTCTTAATCCCTGAACCCTTCAACCCTAATCCATCTACCCCTATACCCTCTTAATCCTTGAACCCTCAACCCTCAACCCTTAAACCCTAATCCCTCAACCACTATACCCTCTTAATCCCTCAATACTCAACCCTTAAACCCTAATCCTTGAACCCCTATGCCCTCTTAATCCCTCAACCCTCAACCCTCAACCCTTCAACCCTAATCCCTCTACCCCTCTACCCTTTTAATCCTTGAATCCTCAACCCTTCAACCCTAATCCCTCTACCCCTCTACCCTCTTAATCCTTGAACCCTCAACCCTTAAACCATAATCCCTCAACCCCTATACCCTCTTAATCCATGAACCCTGAACCCTGAACCCTTAAACCCTAATCACTCTACCCCTATACCCTCTTAATCCTTGAACCCTTAACCCTCAACCCTTAAACCCTAATCCCTTAACCCCTATACCATCTTAATCCCTCAACCCTCAACCCTTAACCCTTTAACCCTAATCCCTCTACCCCTATACACTCTTAATCCCTGAACCCTGAACCCTTAAACCATAATCCCTCTACCCCTATACCCTCTTAATCCCTGAACCCTTCAACCCTAATCCATCTACCCCTATACCCTCTTAATCCTTGAACCCTCAACCCTCAACCCTTAAACCCTAATCCCTCAACCACTATACCCTCTTAATACCTCAATACTCAACCCTTAAACCCTAATCCTTGAACCCCTATGCCCTCTTAATCCCTCAACCCTCAACCCTCAACCCTTCAACCCTAATCCCTCTATCCCTCTACCCTTTTAATCCTTGAACCCTCAACCCTTCAACCCTAATCCCTCTACCCCTCTACCCTCTTAATCCTTGAACCCTCAACCCTTAAACCCTAATCCCTCAACCCCTATACCCTCTTAATCCATGAACCCTGAACCCTGAACCCTTAAACCCTAATCACTCTACCCCTATACCCTCTTAATCCTTGAACCCTCAACCCTCAACCCTTAAACCCTAACTTTAACCCTATACCTCTTAATCCTCAACCTCGAACTCCTTAACCTCAACTCCTAACTCTCTACTCCCTATACAATTTTAATCCCTAACCCCTAACCTTAAACCATAACTTCTACCCTATACCCTCTTAATCCCTGAACCCTAAACCCTGAACCCTTCAAATCTAATCCCTCTACCCCTATACCCTCTTAATCCTTGAACCCTCAACCCTGAACCCTTAAACCCTAATCCCTCAACCACTATACCCTCTTAATCCCTCAACACTCAACCCTTAAACCCTAATCCTTGAACACCTATACCCCCTTAATCCCTCAACCATCAACCGTCAATCCTAATCCCTCTATCTCTATACCCTCTTAATCCTTGAATCCTCAACCCTCAACCCTCAACCCTTAAACCCTAATCCATGAACCCTTGTACCCTCTTAATCACTCAACCCTCAACCATTCAACCCTAATCCCTCTACCCCTATACCCTCTTAATCCTTGAACCCTCAACCCTTCAACCCTAATCCCTCTACCCCTATACCCTCTTAATCCTTGAACCCTCAACCCTTAAACCCTAATCCCTCAACCCCTATACCCTCTTAA